>MNCI01014008.1:74118-176152 GCA_015680685.1 Gnetum montanum
TTTATTTCCATTGAATCTTGCTCTATTTCTAGTTTTCTTGTGGAACTATCTCTTTCTCTGGGGAAAATTAGGAGTAGATTGCGGAGTTGTGCTCAAATGTTTTTGCAAAATTTTATTTGTTACAAGTAGGTATTATAAGGACCACGTAGACTAGGTAGTTGAACAAAATAGAAAACTTTCAACAACTCATAGTACTTGGCAAAGTTGGCTAAATCTCTTTAAAGTAAGTCATTTGTAATTTACACACAACGCAATCGTTACATTTCTCACAACCACATGCCGCAACAGCACATACACATACTCACATTAACTACTGAGTTTATTTGGAGGTATCTGGGCCTTTGTGTTTCCAGAGACTAGCAGGCACCTAAATCCTATTCGAGGACACTCGTTGGTGGTCGCGTCCCAAATGGTCGCCAACAATCAGGTTTTTTTTTAGCGTTGAATTTGGTTATGGAAGGTGATGAACGACTGTGAGGTGAGAAAAATTTGGATTAGGAGACAGGTGGTGCGTTGACCGAGTGCAGGATATGTTACAACTGTACAATGTGCTACATGCCAAAGTTCTGCATGCCAACGTTCTACATGCCAGCATGTTGCATGCCAGCGTGCTATATACCAGCGTTCTGCATGCCAGCGTGTACACGCTGGGCGTGCAGAGTATGTATGCTCAGTGGACACACATGTAGATGCATCATTTTGATGTTGAAACTTGATTTTCAGGTGCCCGTGATGATGCCCAATAGTTTCCCTACCTCCAAGAGTTGATTTCAGGTGAAAATCTTGCTCTTTGGTGCCTATTTTGGGCCTTTTTTGATGGTGTACGTTGGGCTGCACACTAGGCATGTAGGCTAGCGTGTAGGAATGAAAACCCATCATTTGAAGCCTAAAATTTGATTTTCAAGAGCTTGAGAGCTACTAAGGACCTTGGTGAAGGTCCTGGGGGGTCCAAACGCTCAATTCTGGCATGTTTTAGCTCATTTTTGGGGCTCAAAAGTTGCTGCACGTTGGGCTGTTCGCTGGCCAACGTACCCCAAGGTGTGCCCAGAGTATACTTGGTTAAAACCAAGTATTTTGAACCCAAAACTTGAAATTCCTGATGTCAGATGCTGATGTATTCACCTGTGGATCCCAAGGAACTCTTAGTTTCTTTTTTTGGCTCCGTTTGATGTTGTTTTTGAAGTTCGCAAGTTTCGGTCATGCTGGGAAGCATCATAACTTAGCTTGATTCTTGTCTGAAAGTGCTGGGTCCAAATTTTTATGGTGTTTCATTGGCCCCTCTTTGTTGACGCTTGGAGGAATCAACCCGAGAAGCATCGACAAAGAAGTACAAAACACCACAAGCAACTTAGTGACATTGTCCTTTGACACTTAGCCAGATGTCCTCGCACCATGTTCAAAAGTACCTGGGATTGGGAAATGAAGTTTTCAGATGATGTCAACTATGAGATTTAGAATTGATCAAGGGATTGTGTTGGTGTAGGAGAGGAATGTTTATGAATGTAAACGGGCCATGTTGGTTCTTATTAGTAGCCAGTATTTAGCATACCCAGAACCAATGCATGAGATGTGCGCGTCCTTTGGAGGAACAAGACTCTTGTATCAGGTTTAAGAGAACTTGTTGTCGCAACCAAAGCCACACGATGACATAGCATGCGTTCTTTGGAGAAACAGGACTCTTGTTATGTGTCTAAGGAACCCCATTGTCTGACAGCCAAAACCACGCAGTGAGGTGAAACATGATGGTTTGAGACACGAGTATTTCTTTCCAAGAAACTACCTTCCCACCTGGGGCTTGTATGGGAAGTGCCAAGGGTCTTGTGGTTCATTTTGCTCTTTGCTCTTTTTTTCTTTTCTTTTTCTTTTTCTTTTTTGTTTTTTTTCATTCAATTTTTTTTTTTCTTTTTCATTTTTGTTTATTTTTCTTTTTTTTTGGAAAGAGCTTTCTTTCAATTTTACACTCATGCTCATGTGTCGTGTTGTGTGTTGCGACTGCTTCAGAGTGTCATAGCGTGAAACTGTGTGCTCAAATTTTTGGGGTGTACTGGGTGTATCCGGAAACTATAACTAGATAGTAAAAGGAACGAGAGTATTTGTGAAATTGAGAGTGTATCAGGAACTGGGAATGTACTTTTGATTGATTAACCTAGTTGCATGTGTCAGAAACAATGTGGCACCTTGTCACCGTGATGAAGTGTATCTGTGTACAAGTACCACTGGGTGTTATCTTGCAAACACAACTCCAAGAAGACAAGAAAACCACAAGTGAATGAGTTAGTGAACACTTTAGACATGAATGTGACCAATGCAAATGGAGGCACTAGGTTTAACTTAAGGCAAACAAAATGAGCAGCAATAGTGTTGTCAGAGCTGATGTGATAAATGATGCGGCAGGAGTTGATGAAGAAATGTCATGAATTACAGCATCAGATGAATGTGCCAGAGATGATCTTGCTAGTTTATAGTCTTAGCGGACTTTCATGGGTTAGTTTTACGTCATAACCCATTGGACGTTGCCAGTTTATCATCGTAGCAAATGGTGCGTTGCTAGTTTATAGTCATGGAGGACTGTGAAGAGGCAAACTAGTTTATAGTCTTAGTCGACTCTGGATGCTAGTTTCATGTCATGGTGAACGGATGTAGCAGTTTAGTGTCATACTAGACAGAACTATGTGGTATCAGTTTTAAGTCATGATCCAGGACTATTCTGTGGTATCAGTTTACCGTCATGATACCAGGACAATTTTGTGGTATCAGTTTTAAGTCATGATGCCAAGACTATTCTGTGCCAGTTTATAGTCATAGTGGAATAATGTTTATCTTGCTTGTATAAAGTGTGGTGTTGCATGCATGGTCATGCTACGTGCCTGCGAGATCCTACAAAAAAATCAACTAGGAAGAAAACAACATCAAGCGACCCCTGCCATACATAGAGTTAGAATGTATGAATGAAAGAAAAGAAATGCAAAAAGTGATAGTTTTAGGCCATTCTAGGCTGTAAGCTAGTTTAAGGCCTTTTCAAGCCATTATTAGTTTATCATCATTTCGGACAGAGGTTGTGAAGGGCTATTGGATGGATGGGGCATTGTCACCACGTATGATGATCTCCCTTCCTTCGTGGAGGAGGTGGAGTTCTTGGTGGATGGGATATGACACTGTGCATGACCTAGCTAGCCAGGGGCATCCTAGGATCATGTTGTAGTCTGGCATCTTGTCAATGACTGTAAAGTTTGCAAACGTGCGGTGCTGGTCTCCTATCATGAAGGTGATGTGGATTGTGCCTTAATGGCTACATGTGCTCCATCGAAGGAGTTTAGAGACTCGATTTCGATCAGTTCAATGTTTTGCGTTAGGCCTAATCATTCAACGACAAAGTGCGCAACAACATTTTCTGCCACGCCATCATCAATGTGTACCCTATGTACTGTGTATTTTCTGATGTTTACATTATTATTCAATGGTGCATGCATGACCTCCCCTCATTTGGGGTTGATCTTGACATCATTGTTGCAGAAGGTTAGAGTCGTTTTATTTGTATCTTGTGGTACAGGGGATGTAATGGCTACGCAAATGGCATCTTTGGTTGGAGGCATGTTTTCTATAGCAGGGATGGAGGCAAGCATGTGTGCTAGTGCTTGACAATGCTCTGGTGATGTTAAGATGAGGTCGAGCAAGGTAGGTGTTACATTCTTATCTTTTAATGCATTGTGTGGATGGGATAGTACATCTGCAAGGTTTTTGTTTATGTTTGTCGTGGTGGGAGCTTCTTCTATTGCGTGAGTTGTGATGTAGAGCTCTTGTGGAGAGGAAATGTGCAAGGGTTGTTGTTTAGTGGGCCTAGGGGTAGAGCTAGGACTGGTTTGTGGTTTAGGTGTTGGTGACTTGGGTTTCAACTTCTTGTATGTGGTCAAGTTGCCGGAACTTGGGCTTGGTGTGGGTGTCGTCGGAGCGACTTGTGTGTTTAACTTTGCGATGGATGGTTGTTGCCAATTTATCATCTTAGTGGATGGTTGTTGTGGAGCTTTGACCACAAAAGGTGTTGTGGGTTTATGAGGTGGCACTTTGATGAAAAAGGGAGGCCCCATGCTTGTGGATGCAGAGGGGGCGGGACTGTCAGGTTGCACTGCATTGAGCAATCCTTTCTTTGTCATTCTTTGCAAATCATTTTGCAAAGTTTGACAAGTTTCTGTGTCATGTCCAGACATTTGGTGGTAGTGGCAGTATGTACTTAAGTCAAAATGTTGTGGAACACACACATTGTATGTTGTAGTGGGATGACTTGCCAATTCACAATATTTCTGGTTGCGTATGTAGGCATCATCCGACATGTGTTTGCATTGGATCAAACCAACGTTAAGTAGCTATTCTAGCAATTGGGAAGGTTTTCCTAGAAAGGGTATGTGTTTACGTTGGGCATGCTCACGTCTAGGAGCGGCTTGTGTGGTGGCACCAGAGCTAGAGTTGGCGACTTGAGGTGTTGAGGCCACGGGCTTGTTGGTTGCATGTGTTGGCATGGTGATTGTTGCGATTGTTGCGTTTGATGTTGCTTGTGTATCCTACGCTATTTGTGTTGTTCGTGTTGGTCGCAGTTGTTGCATTTGTTGTTGTGCATGTTGTTGTTTTTTGTGTTGGCTCATGTAGGCCAAGTAGGATGGGTCATTGCTTGCTCTTGCTACCTCTTCAATGCCCTTTGCTTGGTCAAAGGCCTAGGTAAGAGACTTTGGGGCCTGGTAGAGTAGTTTGGACTTGATGAAGTTATTAACTGCACCCTTGAAGACTGCCAAGAGATGTGTCTCCGCGATCGGCTCATGCATTTCATTAGCTTTGGTACTCCATCGCTAGAGGAAGGGTAGTATGGGCTCTAGGGATCCTTGTCTAACGTGGAGGAGCTTATCAATTGTCATCTCAGGTCTGATGTTGTATTTGAAGCATGTCACAAACTGGTGTATGAGGTCCTCGAGGGATGCGATGGAAGCTCGAGGTAGGGCACGATACCAATTTAGAGCTTTGCCAGTGAGCGACATGGAAAAGAGGCGTAGAATGGCATGTGACCAAGAGTGCAATGCGATGGTTTCTACGTGGAATGTGATGATATATACATTGGGGTCACTATGATAGTTGTATTTTGTCAGATGTGGCAATGAATAGCCTGCAGGTAATGTAAGGGATGGGACCGTAGGGCAGATTAGATCATCATGGTAAAAGTCCACCACCTTGGGTGTGTTTGAGGAGGCAGCCTTAAGCTGGTTGATTTCCTCTATCAAAGTCTGGATGAGTTGGGACACTTGTTCCCAACTTGTGGATTCACCAGCCGATTGTGTTGACTGGACTCGTGTAAGTTGTGCAGTGAAGGGTTGGATCACCAGTTGTGGGCTTTGTGAGTTTAATGCTATGGCAAATGGTTGTTGGTAGTTTAATGTCATACTGAACATGTGTTGGCAGTTTAAGGTCGTATTGGGCCATGGATAGCTTAACGTCATCCCAGACGGATGATGAGCAGGTGCCTGAGGCACTGGTGAAACAGGCATGGCACATGTGGTGCCTGCGTAAATGTTGGGTTGAGGTTCAGGATTTTGGGGCATGGCCCCAACATAGGCATAAGGTACTTGTGTTGCTTGGGGCTAGGCCCTATCATACATATAAGGTGTTTGGATTGTTTGAGGTTGGGCCCTAGTGTGTGTAGACTCTGAAGCAAATGCCTTGGGCGTGTCCTCTTGTGATTGCTATGAGGAGGCAAGGCCCTAAGGGCTGTTGGGTTTAGGCAGGGCCACGAACTCATACTCGTACGCAGATGGTGATCTCAAGTAAGAGGAAGTCATCTCAGAATCGTTATGTTGTATGTATTGTATGCATTGGACAAGGTGATCCATGTTGGTGGCAGTTGTTACTTAGACTGACTTGAAGTTAGGTGCGAATTATGGTGAATTCGGCTTTGAAATGGATGTGTTTTGTGTGTTTTTGTTGAAAAAAACTGTAGCAGCACTGTAGCAGTGTGAGCACTGTAGCAGTGTGAACACTATAGCAGCATGAAGCACTGTAGCAGCATAAACACTGTAGCAGCGTGAAGTACTATAGCAGCGTGAACACTGTAGCAGCATGAAGCACTGTAGCAACATAAACACTGTAGCAGTGTGAACACTGCATTTGAACAGGTAACGTGATCAGCATTTCGATTAAACAAAAAACAAGTCAGGCCCTCCTTCTAGCACCATTTTCTGTACTGTTTGAAATCGTCAGTGCAAGGCTGGAATGAAATAGACACCAAGAGATCTACAGATAGGCACAGAAGACTCTACCTTCGCTTGAGGGCAAGCTGGAACAGATGAAGACAAAGTGCCTTGAATGGTCCACACGCAGATCAAACGAGGACTTCCCCAACATACACACTTTGCAATGCGTTGGGTTATATGTAAACAATGCACATTAAATGTAAACCATAACATAAACAGGCACAATAATGTAAACTAGAATGTAAATGTAAACTGGAAAAACAAAGAAAACTACAATAAATTTGGGCAAAAATGTAAACTATTTTGTATTGAAAAAGTGATTACAATGTACACCAGTCAGAACTCCGTTGTGGATTAATCACAAGGTAGATGTTTAGCCCTGGTGGGTGATGACGAGTGCTGGAAGATGCAAGTTTTGGGTTGCAAGAAAATGTAGTGTCCCAGTCTAATGCCCCAGTGTCCAGAGGTTGATGCCCAGATTTGCTCAGTCTTTTTTTTTATTTAGATTTTTTGTCTCCATTTGTCCAAATTGCCAACCCCAATCTAGTGAAAAATTGGGGTTTTTATCAATTTTTTTTTGAGCGCTAGATTCGAATATGGAAGGAGATGAATGGCTGTGAGGTGAGAAAAATTCGGATTGGCAGACAGGTGGTGCATTGACCGAGTGCAAGATATGTTACAACTGTACAGTGTCCTGCATGCCAACGTTCTACATGCCTGCGTTCTACATGCCAGCATTCTACATGCCAACGTGTTGTATGCCAGCGTGTACACGCTAGGCGTGCAGAGTATGTATGCTCAACATACACACATGTAGATGCATCATTTCGAGGTTGAAACTTGATTTTTAGGTGCCCGTGATGATGCCCAATAGTTTCCCTACCTCTGAGAGTTGATTTTAGGTGAAAATCTTGCCCTTTGGTGCCTGTTTTGGGCCATTTTTAATGGTGTACGCTGGGCTGCACGCTGGGCGTATAGGCTGGCATGCAGGAATGAAAACCCATCATTTGGAGCCCAAAATTTGATTTTTAGGAGCCTGAGAGCTACTGGGGACCTTGTGAAGGTCCTAGGGGGGTCCAAACACTCAATTCTGGCATGTTTTGGCTCATTTTTGGGGCTCAAAAGTTGTTGCAGGCTAGGCTGTACGCTGGCCAGCGTACCCCAAGGTGTGCCCAGAGTATACTTGATCAAAACCAAGTATTTTGAACCCAAAACTTGAAATTCCTAATGCCAAATGCTAATGTAGTCACCTGTGAATCCTGAGGAACTCTTAGTTGTTTGATTCAACTCCATTTGATGCTATTTGTGAAGTTCACAAGTTTCGGTCATGCTGGGAAGCATCATAACTTAGCTTGATTCTTGTCTAAAAGTGTTGGGTCCAAATTTTTGTGGTGTTTCAATGTCCTCAACTAGTTCTAATGAAACAATGATGGACTAGTCCATCAGTTCTAGTTGGATGTTGCTCTTATTCAAAGGAGAAAGGTTCCACATTGTGTACATCTCATGCAAGATCAAATTAACACTAAAACTAGAGTCAAGAAGAGCCTTACAAGGCTCATTCCCAAAAATCTACAAGTAAACTAGGGGACTTTTAGCATTAGCTAGTTTTCTGGATAGGTCACTAACTCGAATCCAATTGCATACAGCATGTGTTAGCATTATAGTATGGATTTGAGAAGGATTTTGGTTTGAAGGGGACTCAGATAGAGAGGAAACGGAGGAAGTTGAAGGAGCAGGATTACCAACCACCAATGTGTCTAGGGGCTTTGGTGGACTATGAGGTCAAAAGAAGGGTCTTTTCTTTATTTGTGGTTCTAACCTACTGGATGGATTAACTGATTACAAGTTAACTACCCTCATAGCATTCCTTTTCTATGGTTGTGCAAGAAATTCACCTTGCATGGATGGAGTAGGTGGTAGTTGTGCAAGAGGTGGAGGAGTAGGTGTAGGAACAAGAGGTACATGAGGGTAGTATGTGGTATCCCTCCTTGGATAGGGTGATTAATATGTTTCAAGAGGGAAATGGTGAGATTGGTAAGTAGCAACATGACCAGAGGAGTCCCTTGTAGATGAAGGTTGCTGAACATAGTAACCGTAGGGATCTGGTTGCCTGTAAGGATATTGCTATCTTGGAGGTGGCAATGCCCATGATTGTGGTTGCTGCCACTACTAGTACAATTCATAGGATTGTAGAGGACATCCACTTGGATAGTATTGTTATGGTTGGTGGAACTGTTGAGGATTGCCTTGTGGATAAGGCAATCTTTTAGACATTTGCCTCTATGTAAGTTGTGGATGTAAGGAATACACCCCAAATTCCTACAAGTGTGATACAACTAGACAACATCCCTTAGGATGTTCATACTGGTAGACATCACATCCACCATCATCATCTAAATTTCTATCTACAACAATCTCTATCATAGCTATCTTACCTTTACCCTTAGATATGACATGCTCAGCTTCCTTACATCTTCGATGCTCATGCTTACTACTTTGCCCCTTAGACTCCTCAACAATTTTTAAAATATCTTGAGACCTATTGTTCATGGAGTCCCATAATTGATCAACTTTAGCCATGATTTATAATTGTAGTTTCTATAATGGCAAGGTTTTTTTATTAACCACCTCATCTTTGGTGAATTCATCCTCACTATCAGAAAATCAAACACCCTTTTTCCGAATAGAACGATCCTTGTTGTATTCTTCTGCACTTTCACATTTTCTCAGTTCTCCCTCCTTCTTAGCTACCTTCTCAATTACTTTTTGGATCCAATAGATGCCTAACTCCATCAATCTCTCTTGGGCATAAATTCCAAGGGTTTTCCTAGTTTCAAACCTTAACCCATCTATGATATGGCAAAGCTTATCAAGCTGAGAGTATCCATGGCTAGGACACCTATGTAACAAAGAGTAGTATCGGCCAATAGTAGCATCCAAGGGCTCATGATTCCCTTGTTTCCACTCTTGAATTTGTTTTCTTAGATTGGATACTTGGGAGTACATTTGATATTTTTCATTGAATAACTCCAACATCGTACTCCACTGCCTGATTGATTCTAATTCCAAGGATCAATACCAATTTTCTGCTTCCTTTATGAGTGTCCTTGTAAGTAATTTCAGCTTTTTCTAGTCATTTTCAATATTTTGAAAGGCACATGTATCCTAGAAGGCCTAAAGATGATTTTCTGGATTAGCATCATATCCTCCCTTGAACTGAGGGATATTGCTCATACCAAGCCTCTTTATTCTACTATCCTTCATGTGCCTACTTGGAATCCTCATAGCCTCTGCAATATTCAACATGCCTCGAGTAGCAAGTAGAGGTTCATCAAGGCCATGATGGTGGTGCCTATGATGTTTTCTACTGGCCCTTTTTTCTTGATGATGGACCTCTCTAGATTTCCCATGTCTTTGGTCACAACTGTCTCAATGGTCTTGTTTGTTATTATGGTCCCATTGGTTACCTCCATCATAGTTCTTTCTTCTACAGCCATGATCTAAACTAGATGAAGAATAAGATAATGATAATGAAGGGGACGAAGAAGGGGAAATTTCTCCTCACTAACACCTATCACCCTTCCTTTGATGTTCATGACCATGATCACAATCATGATCTCCTTTGTCCCCCTTTTCCTGACTTGCCTCTCCAAATCCATTTTTTTCATTCCATCCATTTTGACCAGAACTTGGATTATGGATTGTGGATTGTACATTTTGGTTGAGGGCTCCTTGAACAAATTCAAGGAGAGGAGAATCACTAAAGAGGTGCTCACCTTCATCAATTGGGCCAAGCATAGGTGGAAAGATATTTGACCCCTTGTCCTTCACAATCTTGTACTAGTGCTCCAACTACCAATCCCTTAATTTTTTCACTTCAGTGCGATGATAATCCCTTGAGTCAGAATCGCACATCCCATATTCTCCATGGAGATGTTGAAGCCCGTTTCATGCTAGCATTAGTTGGAACATTTCTGGAATAGATTAGTTAGGTGGCAACATAATGTTGCCTTCCATATTGTGCCACTGCATTAGTTCATCTTGATGCAAGATGAAGGTGAAGTATGGTACATACTCATCAGGATGAGCATATGCCACCCAGTATTGTTGAGGCACTTGAACTACCCTAGACGAAAATGGACCCCTTGAGTCAGAATCACACATCTCATATTCTCCATGGAGATGTTGAAGCCCGTTTCATGCGAGCATTAGTTGGAACATTGCTAGAATAGAACAATTAGGTGGCAACATAATGTTTCCTTCCATATTGTGCCACTGAATTAGTTCATCTTGATGCAAGATGAAGGTGAAGTATGGTACATACTCATCAGGATGAGCATATACCATCCAGTATTGTTGAGGCACTTGAACTACCCTAGGCGAAAATGGACTCATGTGAGAAGAAGACATTTTGTGTTAACAAATAGTATGCAGTTAAGATTTAATTTAATGATAATAATTTTTGTTTTCATAGGATTTGACTCTTAGGATTTGAACAATGAGGTTACTAAGTTTCACTAGGTTTAGATAGCACATGAAGAACTACAGTCCCCAGCAACAATGCCAATGATGAGCAATGAGGTACCCCTACACCCAACCATATGAATCATAAGCGTTCATGTGCGATCTAGTCAAATTTCATAGACTATAATTACTAAGTACACTAGATCTAAATAGTGTATGTGTGTTGTTCATTCATTGTCTTCCCATTCCCACTTGTGAAATGCAATTGCATGGTTAAGTGTGACTAAGGCATAATATTTTTATTATTTTATGTTTTTATGGAATTACTCACCTAAAGCAAGAATAAAGTAAGAGTGATTAAAAGAGCAATTAATTTCTAAGTAAAATATAGTCTAATATAGCCTAACACAAGTAACCATTTCCACTTCCCAAACACATCCTTAACTTTGTGCAAACTGGGCTATCAAACGCTAGTCACTTCTAAGCTACCAAGTTTCACACGTATGCTCAAAAGGGTTATGCTTGAGTATCTTAATAATTTTCTTGATTAATCAAAATTAATTACTATAGAAATAACATTAATGTAGATTGCATGAAATCACAATATATAAATGCATAAGAAAGAAAGTCTTAAGTGCTGCAAGGAATGAATCAAAGAGTTCATCTTTATTGCCAATGTAATGGTGTGCTCAAGTACATCAATGCTTGAATAAAGATCCATTCATAATTAGATCTCCTACTGCAGGCACTTGGAAAATATTCTAACTTCAAATGAACAAACTACAAGAGTTTTGCTACTTGACTACCAAAAACAAACTCCCAATTATGCACCTGGGCACTGTATTTATAGACCCAGGAGTAACCCTACAATATCGAATGTACGATATCACATCTTAGGTCATGATATCGCGTACTTGATATCATGTACCCAATATCATAGCCACCCCATTATTGAAGCATTGAAAAACATGATTTATCACTTGTGTACTTCATTCAAGGATAGGGCTACCAATTGATTTTCATCTAGCACATTCAAATTGATTAATCTTTCTTTTGGTGCTAGGCTAAGGTTAAGGTCCAAGTCATAGGCTATTGAAAGTGTACAAAACTCAGATTGGATAGGTAGTAATGAATCATGTTTTTCCTAGCTCCAATATTGAATACCTGATATTGAGGCCCAGAAGTGTTGTCGGATATCCAATATCATAGCATGTATGTCAACATATAAATATGGCACTTGGATGCATGGTTTGGGCATTAATTTTTTTCATAATTTAGTCAATAGAGTGGCTAAACTCTTGCATTTTTATTCCATAATCTTACAAAACAATTAGTGACTGCCTATAGAGTGGAACTGAGCTAGTTGTATGGAGTCTTATTCAAGTGGCAATGTACCTAGACACATTCTATGAATAGCAATAAGATTGAGATTGATTCTTATTCATTATAGCACTTTGACTTAGATTAGATTTACTTTCCATGCAATTTACTTTTCATGTACTTAGTTAATATTTATGTTTCCATGCATATTAATGAATTGTTGGAATGAGAATGACTAGTTTCAAGCGTAAACACGTATTTTCTTGGTAACCCCAATAGAGTTATGTCTTAATTCATCCAATAGCATAGCACTTGGTAATCCCAGTAGTGGATATGTGGGTTCAAGATGTGTACAGTAAGTTGGAAATGGACACTCATCACCCATAGGCTAGTTTAGACTATACTTTTCATTATTAATTAGTTTAAATAATTGATTTCTTCATTATCATTAGAAGTAGCATAAGGCCACAACAACATCAATTATCATATGCCTCACTTTGAACTAAACCATACATGACAAAATGACCACTAGTCCAATTGGAAAGATAGCAAACTACAATCAAGACATAATAATCTAAATGCAAAACTAGTTTCATCCATGAAATTCAACCAGATCATGTGTGAATGCTTGTGATTTGTATAGTTGGACGTAAGAGTACCTCATCGCTCATCATTGGCACCGTTGCCAAGGATGGTGCTAGTTATCTAGATTAGTTATATCTTACATGATCATTGTAAAGGTATTAATAATCTATCTTTTAGAAAATATTAATATTTTAACTCACACACATTATTAGGTAAAACTATGTCTTCTTCTCATAGGATCAATAATGCATCATATGATGAGAACACTTATAGGAGAAATGATCAGATATATATTGAAGAGAATTGGAGTGAACAACATCAAGCAACAGTTTCCTATGCCTATTTAGACCCTTACTAGACTCAAAGACTACATTCAACTATTGCAGAAAATCCTAGAGGAGATGGAATAAGTCCTAGATCAAGGAGGGCCTCAAGACATAGGACCTCCTCTAAACCTAGACAAGATAAATCAAAGGACCATGAGAAGAACTATAGGAGCCATGGTGATTCTCCTAGTTCCTCATCTTCCTCTTCCTCTTTAGCATCTAGTTCTAACCAAGATAAACATAGCTATAGAGGTAGAGCTCCACTATGAGGTCAAGATAAAATAGAAATCGAACCCAAGGGAAAAATCAAAGACATCAAAATGAGCATAGAATAGATCATCACAATCAAATGAATAGAGATAGAAATTTTCATCACAACATGTTTGATGATGATGAAGCCTTGTTGGCCACTATGATTCTGATGCAAATCATAGAGGCAATTAAGATACCTCATAGGCATCGCAAGGAAAGTTGCCTACCCAAGTTTTATATGAATAATATCCCTAAGTTTGTAGGAGGCTATGATTCTGATCCACAACATCATCTAAAACTCTTCCATGATTCTTGTGCCATATACAACATTGAAAGTGGATGGCAAAAGCTTAAGATCTTTCCTTGGACACTATTCAATGAAGCTGAAAGTTGGTATAGATCATTGGAACCAAGTTCCATCCACAAGTGGTCCACAATGCTAGAACTTTTCAATGAAAAATATGATACCTATGCAAGAGTTTCCAACCTAAGAAAAAAAATCCAAGAGTGAAAGCAACAAAATCATGAACCCTTGGAAGAAACCTTGGATAGATACTATTCACTACTACATAGATGTCCTTTCCATTATTTCTCTTTAAAAGAGTAATTTTTCCACATCATTGATGGGCTTCATAATGAAATGAGAGAGACCCTTGGGATGTATGCTCAAGGTCAATTATATGAATTAAAATCCCATCATATACAAAGGCTAATTAGGCAAGTGGCAAAAGAATAAGGAGAGCTATGTAAATGAGAGAATGTAGAGGAAAATAACTAGGATACAACTCTTCAAAAGAAAAGAATCCATATCTATGATAAGGAAAAAGAGGTAGCTCTTGATGAGGTGATTTTACAAAGGACATTGCCAATACAAAATTCTATCATTTAGATTAAAGAAAAGTTGGATAAGATGTCAAAATGGATGAATGAGAAAGTTAAAACTTGCAAAAAAAATCATAGAGGAGAGAGTAGCGAAAAATGAATCAAATGATCACAACAAAAGGAGGAAAAAGAATCAAGAAATAGCTAGGAACACTTATTGGGAAGAAGGGAAAATGGTTGTAGAAGAAGAGGCTATAGACTCAACCATAGACAAAGATAATGGATGTTACATCTGCATATATGACCATCCAAAGGGCCATTGCCTAGTCTTGTTGCATCTACATGAGTATTGGGTAGGTGCACTAAATCTAAAGTTTGTACAGAAGCACATGCCCAGGAGATTTCCTTTTCCACATAGTAATGATAACTAGCCCCACAGCCAATTGTACTATCCTAGGGGGACTTCTTACCAGCCCCAACACTATCATTCAACATAGTGGCAAAACCCACAATCATGGGGAAGGTCATCATCAAACTAGCACTACCCTTACTAGAAGCTAAACCTATATGGATATTACATTCAACAATTTTTTTCCCAACTAGTTTTACTTCCTCTACCTCAAATCACTACTACCACTCTCCCAAATATCATCATCCTGCAACATCTTATATGAGGTCACCACCTCACACCTCTTCTCCTTCATCATATCCTCAACATCCTCATACTCCACCTCCTCATGTGCCACTACTAGCAATATAGGAAAGTTTAGCACCACAACATCAATGAGAGAATGCCACTTGTGCTATGAACACACATAAAAATGATTATGCTAGTAGGTTCCCACCACAATCTCAAAAATGTCCATTCTTTAGAAAGGGCCCCAGGCAGAAGCATAACACTTATGAACCTACCACATCATTTGAACCAACACAAGGCCAATCTGATGCAGTAACCTTCCTTACAAAATGATGTCTCCTAATCATATGCAAAATCCAACACCCATTACCACTCCAACACAAGACATAAACAATAAGCCTATCATTGTGAAGAGACAAAAGAATCCATGCATCACCAATAATGATAAAGGGTGTAGTTGTGGACTGGAAGTTTCAAATATTAACATAACATCTATACCAGTCCACAATAAAGTTTAGGAGCAAGTGTGTGAGCAAAAGACAATCTATGCAGTAGCCACTAAACCAGAAGACACCCTGTGGCTTGAGAATGAGAATATAAAACTATTTCAAAGATGCATGGGAGTAATTGATTTGCTTATTAGTTCTAGAATTTTCTAATTCCTCATATGTTTTTCATTTCTTTATATTTTTCTCTTGTCTTAAGTCATTCTCTTTATGTTTTTAAAATGTATTTCATGTTTCTATTAATAAAATTTCCAAGTCATGATGCAGAAGTCAACGTTATATGGTGGGTTTTTGTTATATGCTATCAAGATGATTGGGTAAGTAATTATGTAAAGCAGTGAGCCCACCTCATCCATCCCTCCAGTTCTCTAAATAGAAGGACTTTTTCATGGAAACAATTTCGTTCTTCATATATGAAACTAAAATTAATCAATGATCATTATATCTTGAAGAAAGAGGGAATGACCAAGTGGGAATGGCAAAGGGTGTGACCTCAAAAGGACTTGTTGGGTTCTCTTCTTGACTTCCTTCGTGTGGTTTATGACTTCTCAAGGAACGTATTATCACTCCTTTGTCAACCAATAAATAAGAAGCTATGTCTTTGCATGGTTTTGTTCCCACACAAAAAAATGAAAAAAAAAGAAACAAAAACAAAAAAAAAAAAGAGAAATAAAATAAAATAAAAATTAAATAACAATAATGAAAATTCAAAGCACACCCCTTAGACACAATAATGGGCTACAAGCACTAGTTATGGGGCTGGAAAAACATGTTACCCATGCCTGAAGGCACCCCACTAACTAAGGCCCTTTCTTCCTTCTTCTCTTTTCTTCTCTTTTTGGAGTGATGATTGTTCTTTGAGGTGGTTGTGGACTCATGGTGGTTAGCAAGAAGGAACACATCAATGCGAGGTCACTGTTCATGGTATGAACTTGGCCTAAACTTGGACGGATAGGTCTACTGATCATTTTAATTACATTGTTCACAAGAACTTGTTGTGGACATGGTCAAGTATGTTACATCCCAATCTTTGCAATCACTTCTCATCCTATTATTCATCTCACTACTACATGTAGCTATGAGACTTTTAGTTTTGTGTAGTATAGTGCAACATCGTAACCACAGTAGTTGTGTGTTGTTTAGAACATAGGCTTGGTCTACATTTAAGTTCTAGGATGCCCACAGACATCTATGAAAGTGGTTATTTTAGGGCATTATGGCAGGAGCCTACTTTGGGAAGGAGCCACTTGCATAACTTTTTTTTATCATGGCTTTGAACTAACCTTTACATCTTCTAGAACATCAGTGATAATTTCTCTAAATTTATGCATGATTTTGGGACTACTTCTCATCTATTTTATTAATTTTTTTTAACTTTTCCTACTTTTCTATTTCCATATCCATTAATAATTCTTAGTCATCTTCTGAATTAAACATTTGGTTTCAATTGTTCAAAAATTTATGTACTTTTAGAGTTACGCTTATTAGTCATGGGGGCTAGGGATGCTTACTTTAAAATTTTTAAAATTTTTCCAACATCCTATTTTCAAAAAATCATGGTAACTAATAGTAATTGTTCAAAATAATGTGAACAACTTGATGATTTTGGTTACCTCATAGCCTTGGGCATAGTACGTTGTAATCACCTTATGGTTAAAGGAAAACTAAGGAATTCAAAAAGGGTTAATTATTAAGGAAAATTTACCAAAGCTAATGTTGGTCCTTTGGTGACTACAAGTGATTCTAAAAAAAATTCTTAAGAAAGAAGGCCTTTTGCCAGGCACAAAAACAAAGAAAAAATAGGGACAATGAAGGATATGCCCATGGACAAATCATAGCACATACAAGATAGTAGCTTAAGAATTGCATGTTTGCAAGAACCATGGGATGATGAGAAAAAATTCCAGCCCATCCTTCAAGAATGTTATGCATAACCAAAGAAGCATCAACATAACAATCAATGTTGAAAGTCTACCAATGCTAGCAACAATAAGGAGAATCATCTTTAGCAAATTCCTGAAGACCTCTACAAATTTTGTAATCTTCATTTTGTATGCATCCACTCAAATAAAATTTTGTAATGTGGCACTCATAGTCAATCAATAGTTTACATGTTAGTCACTAATCTCATACCTTCCCAATATTATGTAAGGGACTTATTCCTCCTATTGTTCACTCAAGTAAGAGTTTTCATTCAATCATAGGGGTATGATGAATCATGTTTTTCCTAGCTTCAATATTAGATACCTGATATCAAGGCCCAAAAGCAATGTCAAATATCCAATAGCATGGCATTTATGTCATCCTATAAATATAGTGCTTGGGTGCATGGTTTGGGCATTAGTTGTTGTCATAAGTTAGTCAATAGAGTAGCTAAACTCTTGCAGTTTTATTCTGTAATCTTACAAAATAGTCAATGAGTACCCACAAAGTGGAACTAAGTTAGTTGTATGGAGTCTTATTCAAGTGGTGATGTACCCAGACACATTCTGTGAATAGCAATGAGATCAAGATTGATTCTTATTCATTGCAACACTTTGACTTAGATTAAATTTACTTTTCATACAATTTACTTTTCATGTACTTAGTTAATATTTATGTTTCCATGCATATTAATGAATTGGTAGGATGAGCATGACTAGTTTTGAGTGTAAACACGTAGTTGCTTGGTAACCCTAGTAGCATTATCTCTTAGTTCACCTAGTAGCATAGCACTTGGTAATCCCAGTAGTGGATACGTGGGTTCAGGATGTGTATGGTAAGTTGGGAATAAACACTCATCACTCGTAGGCTAGTTTAAACTTTACTTTCCATTGTTAATTAGTTTAAATAATCAATTTTTTCATTATCATTAGGAGTAGCATAAGGCCGCAAAAACATTAATTATCATATGCCTCACTTTGTAATAAATCATACATGACAAAGCTACCACTAGTCCAACTAGGAAGATAGTGAACTATAATCAAGACATAATGATCTAGATGCACAACTAGTCCCATCCATGGAATTTAATCGAACCATGCATAAATGCTTGTGATTCATATGGTTGGACGTAGGGGTACCTCATCACTCATCAAGTAGAGTTGGTAATTTTTCATACACCAACTCATAGGGAGAGTAGCCTATAGGAAATTTTCATGTTGAGCAATATTCCCAAAGGGCATTATTTAATTTTGTGCTCCAATCTCTTCTATATTTGCTAATAGTTCTCATTAGGATCTTTGTGATCTCCCTATTGATAACTTATTCTTGACCATTGGCTTGGGGTTGGTAGGGTGTTGTTAATTTATGTTCAATCAAGCGTTGCATAAGCTTGAGAAAAGTAGGACTTGTAAAATGGGTTCCATTATCAAAAATTAGTGCATGTGGCATCCCAAACCTATTCACAACATTTTTTTGTACAAACTGTGTAGCAATGAAAGATGCATAGTCAATGATGGCTACTGCTTCTATCCATTTTGTGTAGTAATCGACGATGATGATTATATATGCCTTTTCATTTAACATGGATGTGATGGGACCCATTAAGCCAATTCCCCATCTGGTGAAGAGTTCTAGTGGTTGAATCCACTATTGAGATCCCTCCATTCGTATGGTAATCCCACCATCACGTTGATAGTGTTCACAAGAGTGGAAAAATTGGTGGACATCACTAAAGATGATGGGCCAATAGTATCCTTCCATTAGGATTTTTATGTTCATGTGTCTCTCTATGTAGTGGCCTCTACAAAGGCCTTTGTGAGCATCCTAGAGAATGCACAATTGATCAGCATTAGGGACACACCAACAAATTAACCCATCAATGCATACCTTGTAAAGGTGTCCATTGATTTCCATGAAGTGCTTAGCCCAATGTAGAAATCATTATCTCATTCTATAGTTCAAATCTTATGGAATTTTCTAAGTGAGAAGGTAAGTGAGGATGTCATCATACCATTTTGGTTCTATGGGTACTTGTTCATTTATTGCACCAACAAAGAGGAGTTCGCCAGAAAATTAGTTAGATAATAGGCTCTCCTCCTCTTTATCATCCCATCGTAATTAAAAGAGATGGTCAACGACCACATTCTACATCCCCTTTCAATCTACCATCGTGAGATCAAATTTCTACAAGATGACAAGCCACCATATGACATGAGGGCTTGTCGTAGGCTTGTTCATTAGGAAGCAAATGGAACTATGATCAATGTACACAAACACTTTATATTCAAGCACATAGTGCCTAAATGTTTCTAGAGAATACATTATCATCATCAATTCTTTATCTATGGTGGTGTAATTGAGCTACGCATCCACAATGCTTTGGCTTTCATAGTGGATATAATATGGATGTTTTTATTCATCCAACTGCATAAGCACAACTCCTAAGGTATAATTTGATGCATCTATCATGATATGAAATTATCTAAACGAGGTGCTCATAGAATTGGAGTTTCTATAAGCTTCTTCTTGAGGCTTTGAAATGTTTTTTTGCATTCCTTGGTCTAGATGAATGGAGCATATTTCTTTGTTAGCTTAACCAATGATTTTACATTCTTAGAGAAATTCTCTATGAAACACGAGTAGTAGCCAGTGTGTCCAAAGAATGACCAAACATTTTTGATGATTTCTGGTTGGTGAGTTATTCCATGAATGACCCTTACCTTTCCAAGGTCCATCTCAATCCATTCCTAAGAAATTCTATGCCCCAGTACAATGCCCTCTTAGATCATTAGATGGATTTTCTTCCAATTAAACTAAAGATTCATCTCCACACATCTTTTAGGCACTTGTTCAAGGTAGTCCAAAGCTTTCTTCAATGTAGCATCACAAGTGGAGAAGTCATTCATAAAGATTTTCATCCTAAAATCAATTTATTGCTAAAAAATGCTCAAGATCAAGCATTGGAATGTTGCAAGAGCATTACATAAACCAAAAGGCATCTTTCCATATGTAAAAGTCCCCCCTGGATTCATGAATGTTGTTTTGGCCTAATCCTCTAATGCAATTTGGATTTTGTTATAACCATTATAACTATCTAGAAAACTGTAATAGCAATGCCTAGATATAATGTCTAACACTTGGTCTACAAATGGCAATGGAAAGTGATCTTTGAATGTTGCCATATTCAACAACCCAAAGTTGATGCAAACCTACCACTTATCATCTTTTTTTGGCACAATCATGAGTGGACTAATCCACTTACTATCCACAATGGCAAACATAAACCCTAGCTTGAAGAGTTGCTCAATTTCCTTTTTGACGATCTACTTCAATTTAGGATTCAACCATCACTATGGCTACCTCTTTAGCTTCATGGCTAGATCAGTGTAGATACAATGCTAACATATCCTAGGATCAATCCCTATGAGTTTAGAATATAAGCAAGCAAAGGTTGTTGGCCATTTTTTTAACCACTTCAATAGCATCTACTTTTTTTTAAGAGCAAGATTGACATTGATTATTACTAGCTTGCCATTGTCAAAAATGCATACTCCATGATAGTAGGTACAGTTTTCAACTCTAAGGGCTTTTCTTTAACATTTTTAGGAATTTCCAACTCTCCCCAATAGGTATCATCTTTCACATTATCAAAGAGCTAGTGATAGACTTGCTCTCGTTTATCCATGTCTTCAATATAGGCACATGTCAAACTCTTAGCAGGTTCCATACAAAGTGTGTTGCTTCCAAGATCAACTATCAACCACTATGTGCCCTCCTGTTTTGTGGCTACCACATATAGGCACCTTTGAACTTTAGATTCATCTACACATTTTCTGCATGCTTTGATGAGTGTGCTCTTGAAAGACTAGAGTTTTTGCACATAATTGCACCCAGTATCATTATACATAATACATGGAACTCTCTTCTTCTCGATCTTTCCAAATTTATTCTTTTTGAAAATTTCCAAGGAGATATCTCTAATGTCCATTCATGCATCAATAGTGCTCAACCATGTCCTTCTCATAATAATTGGAAAGTCTCCCTTACAATTGTCAACCTTGATCATCAGAAAATTGGCAAGATAGGACCACCCACAAATAGTAATCACAGTGTCCTCTATAAGTCCCAAAGGAACTATGATTGATTGGTCTACCAATTCTAGATGGACATTAATATTTTAAAGAGGTGGTAGGCCCCATGCTTTGTACATGTCATGAGAAATTAGATTGACACTAAGACCTAAATCAAGAAGAGCCTTGCATGGCTTATGTTTAGTGATCTGCAAGTAAATGAGAGAACTTTCAGGGTTAGATCTTTTCCTAGGAATATTTCCAACCTTAATCCAATCAGATACAGCATGAGTTAATATGCAATTACAAATCTTAGGAGGCATTTGGTTTGAAGGGCTCTTGAAAGGAATTAATGTAGAGGATGATGGAAAGACAAGGTAGCCAACCGCATTGGTTTATGAGGAATTTGGAGGACTTTTGAGTAAGAAAAATGATCATTTTTTGAATCCCAGTTGTAAACTACTCAGCTGAGAAGTTGAATGTAAGTTAACAGCCCTATTAGTGTTATGTTGTTGTGGATGTAATGGAATTTCACCCTGCATAGATGGAGCAAGAGGTAATTGGGTGGAGGGTGGAGGAGCATGTGCTAAAGGATGAGAAGGGTGATAGGAATATGGGGTTATCCCTCTAGTAGATGGAGAATGAGTTCTATGATACTCTAGAGGGTAGTAGTAATGCTAAAAAGAAATGTGACTAGAAGAGTCATGTGGAGACATTAGTTACTAAACATAGTACCCATATGAATCTAGCTACCTATAAAGGTGTTGCTACCTTGGTGGTGGCATCCCCCATGACTGTGGGTGTTACCATTACCAGCATTGCTCATATAGCTATAGTGGAGTTCCACTTGGATAATAAGTTTATTATTGCTAGTGGAACTGCCTTGGATTGCCTTGAGGATAAGACAATCTTCTAGGTACTTATCTTCTTACCAATCTAGGATTCAGCACATACTCCCAAACTCCTACAAGTGTGATATGATAGGGAAACATCCTTTAATGTGTTCGTATTGGAAAATGTAACACCCTCCATCATCATTTGATTCTAACTCTACATCCTCTTCTACTATTTCAGCTTTGCCCTACCCCTTTGGTAGGCATGTTTAGCTTCTTTCTACCTCATGCGGTTAAGGTTACTACTTTGCTCTCTTGATTCTTCTGTGATCCTTAGAGTAGTTTAGAATTTTTCATCCAATGAATCCCACATTTTATCTACCTTGGCCAAAATTTCAGACATAGACTTTTGGATCAGTAAGGTCTTTCTGTTCACCATCTCATCAACTGGTGACTCCTTCTCATCGTAAAATCAAACCTTCCTTTTTCTAATGGAAGGATCCTTGTTATACTCCTTAACACTTTCTCATTTCCTTAACTCTTCTTCTTCTTTTTCTACCTACTCTATCAGCCTTTAAATCTAATGGGCTCTAAGTTTTGATAGTCTTCCTTAAACATAAACCCCAAGAGTTCTTCTCATTTTTTATCTAAGTTCATTTGTGATGTGGCAAAGTTGTTCCCGCTAAGAATAACCATGGCCAGGGCATCAATGTATAAGAGAATAGTATCTACCCATGGTGGTGTCCAAAGGTTCATGTGTTCCTTTCTTCCATCCTTAGATTTACCTTCTCAAATTAGACACTCAAGAGTATGTCTGATATTTATCATTAAACAACTCTAGCATTGTACTCCACCTATGTATGGATTCTGATTCTAAGGACCAATGCTAGCTTTTGGCTTCCTTGATGAGTTTCCTCGAAAATAGCTTTAATTTTTGCTAATCATTTTGAATATTTTGTAAGACACAAGCATTGTGAAAGGCTTAAAGATGTGTTTGTGGATCAATGCTATATCCCCCCTCAAATCTAGGGATATTGTTCATGTTAAGTCACTTGGTCTAACTATCTTTCACATGCCTGGTTAGAATTTTCACTGCCTCTATGATATTCAGCATACTCAAAGTTACCAGTAAAGGTTCATCATCATTATTATTTCAATGTAACCTTCGATGTCCATTGCTACCCCTTTGTTTATGGTGGGCCTAGCAATCATTATTGTTGTATTATTTACCTTCATCACGATTGTTCTTTTGATGGAATTTGTTAGAACCAAAAGAGGAAGAAGAAGATGTAGATGAAGAGGGTGAAGAAGGATGAGGATTACCACCACCATGGTGTTTTCCACCTTTTCTATGCTTGTCATGGCCACATTTGTCAGCTTTCTTATCATTTTGATGCTTACCTAAGCCCGTGCTTGGACTCCCACTTTGGCCTAAATATACCTTGTTGATAGTGGACTATAGCTTTAGGTTCAAGCCTCCATCACCAATATCAAGGAATGGAGAATCTTCATGTTGAGAATCCCAAGAGGAAGGGTCCTCATTGTCATTTTGGTTGAGTAGAAATAAGGGATTGGTAAACCATTTTCCCTTCATAGCCTCATGATGCTTCTCCTAGTATCAATCTTTCCTGTGTTGTGTTTTAGTGGGGCAATAATCCTGGTAGTCATATTCATGCACAATGTTCTCTTCTTGAAAGTTCTAGATGCCCAACCTCCTAAGAGTTTCGAGCAACATCCCAGGCATAAATTGATCAGGAGTCATTACAATGTTTCCCTCCATATCTCACCATTGCAATTGTTTATCCTAGTGCCAGATAAAGGTGAAGTCAACCACATACTCATCTGGATGAGTATATACCACCTTGCATTCTTGAGGCACTAGTAGTTTAGTATCATTGTGCTCGTGAGAAGAAGACATTCTATAATTAAAATAAGTTATCAATGTGCTTAAATTATTATATCATATTTATTTTTAAAATGATTTTTGATTTTAAGGTTCATCCAATGATGTTAATGATTTCCGCTATACCTAGATAGCGCACATTTCAAACAAAAAAATCCCTAGCAACAGCACCAATGATGAGTGACGAGTATCCCTATGCTCAACCATACAAATCACTAAGCATTCACATGTGATTTGGTCAAATTCCATGGATTTTATGTCTTCCAGCACACTAGTCTCTAGGAAGTGAAATTTCCCTAATAGTCATTCATTGTCTTCCCAATTACACTTTGATATGCAGAGGTATGACTAAGTGTAATTGAGGCATATGATTTTTATTATTTTTTATGTTTTATGTTTTGGATGCTTAAACCAAAGGATGGAAGGAATGAAGTAATTCAATTCCTAATTTAATCTAACTAACTACACCTAACTAATCCTAACATAAGAATCTATTTTCACTTGCCATACACATCTTGAAGACGTTTAGCACTACTAGGTTACCAAACATTAAGCACTACTAGGATTACCAAGTGCCAAGTGTATGCTCAAAGTGCTCATACTTATGTGCTTAATTAATCACTACTTAATCTAGCTTAGTTTAGCTTAGTTTAGCCTAATTAATTATTTAATTACTTAAATCATTAAATGAAATTACATAAATCATTAAATGCATAAATAAATGATTAATCTATTTCCAAATGCTACAAGGTTTATCAAAAGGCTTGTCCTTATTGCCATTCACACTATTGTGCTGAAGTACATCAATGCTCAAATAAAGATTCGTACATTTTTTGACTCCTACTACACTTTCAAATGAGAAAATTGCAAGAGTTCTGCTACAACTATGATAAGACATGTGATAAACACAATGGGTGAGCATGTATTTATAGACTTTATTGTCGAGCTACATCAACAAGGCCTCATAAATGCAGCAAATGCTATGTCGATGTGGCCTCATCGATGGGGCAACACCACATCGACAAGGTCGCATTGACAAGGACCCGTCAACGCAAAACTTTGGTGCTTCATCATTAATGTACTTTGTAATCCATTTTACTATAAGAAAAATTTCCTAGGTGATGAATTATGTTTTGCCAAGCCCCAATATCGAATCCTCGATATCGAGTACATGATATCGTGGCTTGGGCAACAATATCGAATACACGATATTGTGATTCCTGTGTAAGCTTATAAATATACATTTGGGCATACACGAATGGGGGGAATTTTTTGTCCAAGTACAGAGTAGAGTCTTTTTGTTAGTTTTTAGTTAATTTTAATTCTTGCCCTAGTGCATGCCCATAGTTTGATGATTGTAATTATACGAAACCTTTATTTGAGTGACGTACTTGGACACGCACATGATCAACAATAAAGATCAAGATTACTCCATCATTGCAGCATTCACTTAGTTTTAATTTTTTTAATTCTTATTTTTATTTATCATTTTCTTAATTAATATTTCTTTACCATCATTTACTATTCCTATTGTTAAATGCGAAATAAGTATGACTTAATCACGAACATTGAAGTGTAACTACTTGGTAACCCAATAGCGTATTTAGGAGTGCTTGAGTAATGTGCGCTTGGTAATCCCAGAAGTAATACATGAGGTCCAAGATGCATATGAATGATTAAGGATGGATGCTCATTGCACTTAGGCTAGTTTAGATTTCACTTCTTGTTGCCTATTAGCTTAAGTTAAAATTATTTTTCCATCACTTCTAGGAGTAGCATTAGTTAAGATCCTATCATTTACCTCACTTTAGACTAAATCATATGTGACAAAGCAAATACTAGTCCAGGTGGGAAGACAAAAAACTACGATCAACATGTAACTATCTAGATACCAAAACTAGCCCATTTGCAAAGTTTGATCGGATCATGCATGAATGCTTGTATTCGTATGGTTGAGTGTAGGGGTATATCACAACTCATCATTGGCACCATTACAGGGGATGGTGCTAGTTATTTAGATCATTTACATCATCCAAGATCATTGTAACAAAGCCTTGACAATATATCTTTTAGAAAGAAGTAATTTCAAATAATTCACACACAAATTCACAACAATGTCTCTCTCACAAGACTATGATAACGCAACAACTAGTAAGGAAATTCATTGGAGAACAAACGAATTATATGATGATGAAGACAAAGTTCGAAGTAATCAATCTTATGCAGGGGTCTCCTATATACATAAACAAAGACAACATCATTCCAACTCATAAATTCATAAACTACCTAGTGACGATGAACCCCTGCTAGCCACTAAGAGCCTAATGCATATACAAGAGGCTGTTTGAATATCCTGCAAGCATCGTAAGGAAATTCATCTATCCAAGCTTGATTTAAACAACTTTCCCAAGTTTTTAGGAGGCTATGATTTAGATCCACAACATCATTTACAAGCCTTCCATGATGCCTATGTATGGAAAAATATTGATAATGGGTGGCAAAAACTTAAACTCTTTCCTACGACACTCGTTGGCCAAGCAAAACTATGGTACAGGTCCTTAAGAATAAAATTAATTTGACATTGGATGATAATGGTAGAACTCTTCAATGAAAGATATCAAGCCTATGCAAGAGTGTTAGCCTTGAGGAAACAAATCCAAAAGTGGAAACAAGTGCAACATGAACCCTTGGACATGGCCTTAGAAAGATACTATTCATTGTTAAACAATTTTCCAGGCCATGAATTCTCTGAGGAAAGGCTAATGTACCACATCATGGATGGGCTTCGTAATGAAATAAGGAAAACCTTAGGGATGTATGCCCGAGGTCAACTATATGAGCTACAAACCCATCAATTCCAAGAGCTTATCAAGCGAGTAGCAAAAGAAGAAGGAGAAATGGCTAAATGGGAGAATGTTAAAACCTCTCAATGGGACCAAAATCTTGAATTAGCAAAGGTCCATGATCATGAAGAGAAGAAATCAAATCACCTCAAGGAGGTGGAATCATCTTTGCTAATACTACAATCACTGGATGAAATTGAGGCAAAGATCAATAAGATGACGAAATGGATACACAAAAAATATGGAGAATATGCCAACACTATTAGAGGTAGAACCATGATAAACCAAGAAATAGGACAGAACACCACTAGAAAATCAGAAAGAAGGGTTGAAGAGAATAAGGATAAGAACTCAACTGTCAATCATACGTATCAATGTAATATTTTCCTATACAATCATCCCAAAGGTCAATGCCCAATCTTGTCACATTTACATGAGCATTGGGATGGAATGTTACATCTAGAGTTCGTACAAAAATACTATGTTCAACCATAGTGGAAAAAATCCTAGTCATGGGGGAGGCCACTGTCAAACTAGTCACACCCTTCATACCATCCGAACTCAAGTGCTTATTATGGCCAGCATCCTATTTCCCCAACTACGTCAACATCCTCTATTTTACCACATCATTATCATTCTCTTGAGTATTATCAACCCATGTCCTCTCCAACAAGATCACCACCTCATGTTCCTTGCACTTATCCTCGCCCTCAATATTCTCATCATTCACCTCCTTCTACATCGCTACTAGTTGTGTTAGAAGGTTTTGCACCACAACACCAATCCACAAATGTTACTTGTGCTTCTATTATCAATAGCAATGGAGGTCCCCCACAATGTTCAAAGCATCCTTTCTTTAGGCATGATCATAGGAAGAGACAACACAATTTTGAAACCACTGCATTAACCAACTCAACACAAGTCCAACGCTATGATGCACCTTCTCCTTTGAATTCAATGCCTCCTGCTACCTTAATAGGGCCACCAATCAACACTCTAACAACAATGTAGCCCAATGAATATAGCAACATGGGGAGACATATTGATTCTTGCATACCGTCTTATGGTCATAGGTGCCATGATGGGTCAAATTCTTATCACATGACCACATCTTATAATCTACCCCACTATGCCTACTTTAATCAAGCGTGTGCATCCCAATTTGGGTACATTCCAACCACCACATCAAAAGACACCCAGTGGTTTGGACATGACCAAACTCCAATATTTCTAACATGCATGGATCTACATTTTCCATTTATTAATTCTAGCCATGCCCAAAAGTTTAGTTATGGGGGATATCCTCTATTCTAATAAGTAGAATTAATAAATGTTTTTCCTTTTCTTCAATTTTACAATTTTTTTTTCAATTTTTCATCTTTCAATTTTATTTTATTTTTATCTTTTTATTTATTATTTTATCTTTTTATGGGTAATCTCATCTATGAATAAAGTACTCATGTGACTTGTTGGTTGAGGTGTTGTTTTATGCTATCAAGTCTCAAGTAACTAATTATTTGGACAGTGAACCCACCAGATCCATCCAACCATTCTATTAATAATAGGTTCTACTTTGGGTATGATGATATTCTTAGCATCATGAAAACTTAAAAGTAATTTTGTGCTCATTATGCCCAGAGTGAAAAATGATGGACTAAGAGGGAATAGCCAAGGTGTGACATCAAGGGGACTTGTGAATTATCTTTGGTGACATCTATAGGTGCCATCATATAGCTTGGTTGTACTAAGATCCTTGTAGATCTAACAAAAACTAGAAGTAGGAGTAATAAAGGCACTCAATAAAGAAACACAATACTATTTTGGGGGTCCCATTGGAAAGTCATGCATCCATGCCTAAAGGTTGGTAGCTTCTCTGGTTCACTATTGGAAAGAACAAAGTGTCAAAGCGGCTAGAAAGAAAAAAAAAGAGAGAAAGAAAAGATCAACAACAAAAATGTATCATAGAGAAATTCCAAATCACTCCTCCCTTGGACAAAACTTCAAGTGATTGTATGCCTTGCTATCATGGTGCTCTTATGGTTGCCCATCATTGGATAAAACAATGCGATGTCACTGATCGAACGAATGGACATTATCTTGATTTTGGAGTGATGAGCTAATGACACATTAATCATGCCCTACACTCAGGATTCATTGTGCCCTAGGTCAGTTACCTCATGTCCTGATCTCTGCAATCCCTTCTACAATTCGCCTCATCTCGTTGTTCATGTATTTTTGAATTGTGTCTTGTGTAGCATCGAACTCATACCTCATCATGGTGGTATTTACATGTGTGTGTGTTTTGTTGCACTGGTACAAATTACATTTAACACTTTTAGTGCCTATGGAAATTTTAAGATGTGGTTACGCAGGGCATTATAGGTTGGAACCTGCTTTGGTGAGGACCCACTTGCTTGACTTTTGTAATTTGTACATGTTGCACACCACCACATCATTTTATACCCTCCAACCCTTGCCAAATATATTCTTTTCTTTGTCATCATTTTATCAAACATTCATTAGAACCATTACATGTCCTTTTATGTATCACCGAAAAAAAAAGGGTCTGACATTAAACTTTTAGGGAAACTTCCTTTAAAAAAAATTTCTAACTCTAGAATCACACTAAGCAACGAATTAAGTGTTTATTAAAGATAATGAGTAAGGTATAAGATAACCAGATTTCTTTAAACAACCTTACTAACAATCAGTCCTTATGTGATTACAGATGGCCTCTAAAAGAGAACAACAAGGAGGACCTTCTAAAGGTGCAATTAAATTCCTAAGAGGAGGTAGAGGCCAAGAACCTGATGCAAAACATGTAGAGCAGGAGGCACAATCATTTAGCATCCATCAAGAAACTCCTGTCACTGCACAATCTGGCCAAGCAGAAGGTGGAGAGGTAAGGGCCAGAGCCTATGAAGAGGAATGATAGCTATTTATGACATAGTATGTCAAGGCCAACTAGATGTTTCCGTAACTACCGTGTTCATGGGAGGTGCTGACTCCATCAAACATTGGAGCATCAGCATGGATGGCATAGGATCCCCAAACCAAAGAAAAAAAGCTCCAGGCACTCCTTCAGAGACATCAATTTCCAAAACTTGGAGTACAAGATAAGGGAAAGAGACCCATGGAGGAACCACTACCACCAGGAACCACATGAGTCCAATAAATTTTATCTTTTGTCAATTCTGTGTATCTGTTCAAATTTTGTTTTGTTCAATTCCACACTGCAGCATGAGTAATTCCTAGTTAGTAAAATAATACCATACCTATCCACTGTGCAATCAATCGAACCCATTCTCATTTTGTCTAACTTGAGTACAAGTTGTTAGTCAGTCATGGAGATATGATGAATCATGTTTTGCCAGGCCCCAATATCAGATCCTCGATATCGGGTACGCGATATCACGGCCTGGGCAATGATATCGAATACACGATATTGTGATTCCTATGTAAGCCTATAAATACACATTTGGGTGCACAGGAATAGGGGGGATTGTTTTTTCAAGTATGGAGTAGAGTCTTTTTGTCAGTTTTCAATTAATTTCAATTCTTTCCCTAGTGCATGCCTGCAGTGTGATGATTGTAATTGTATGGAACCTTTATTCGAGTGTGACGTACTTGGACACGCACATGATCAACAATAAAGATCAAGATTACTCCATCATTGCAGCATTCACTTAGTTTTAATTGTTATTGTTATTTATCATTTTCTTAATTAATATTTTTTTACCATCATTTACTACTCCTATTGTTAAATGCGGAATCAGTACGACTTAATCATGAACATTAAAGTGTAACTACTTGGTAACCCAGTAGCATATTTAGGAGTGCTTGAGTAATGTGTGCTTGGTAATCCCAAAAGTAGTACATGAGGTCCAAGATGCTTACAGATGATTAAGGGCAAATGCTCATCGCACTTAGGCTAGTTTAGATTTTGCTTCTTGTTGCCTATTAGCTTAAGTCAAAAAAAATTTCCATCACTTCTAGGAGTAGCATTAGTTAATATCCTATCATTCACCTCACTCTAGACTAAACCATACGTGACAAAGCAAAATACTAGTCCAAGTGGGAAGACAGCGAACTGCGATCAACGCGTAACTATCTAGATATCACAACTAGTTCGTCTACGGAGTTTGACCAAATTGTGCGTGAATGCTTGTATTCATATGGTTGAGTGTAGGGGTACCTTGCCACTCATCACTAGGTATAACAATTAATGAGATCAAGTCCTCCATCTTTCTTGCTACTAGTGCAAATATCCTAAGTAACTCTAGAAAAGCTTTTTCTATGTTTCTTAGCAAACCAAAGGAACTCATAGATAATATAGTCAATTCTATCATAAGAAGTTTTATAAGGAGCCCAACAACTAGAGTAATAAACATGAGTTGATTAAAGCATTTTATTAATAAATAAAACTTTGTTAGCAAGGATGAGCTTTTTTTTCTTTCTAATTATCAAACTTCTTTTCAATTTTATCAAGCACATGATTTTATAAAATAGTAAAAAGATAGGAAGCTAGAGAGTAACCTTGATGAACTGGCCATTGAAGAAAAAAGAAGAAACTTAATCAAAAATTTGTAACTTGAGCATCAACATTAGTGAATACGATATGGACAAATTGAATAAAATAATCACCAAATCCTAGTTTAAGAGACAAGAAATAATGAAATTCCATTCAATCTTGTCATAAGCTTTGGTATAATCTAACTTAATAAAACCAATATCTTGGTTAGTTTCAAAGGCCTACTACATTCCTTCCCAAGCTACAATAACATTATTTAAGATATGTCTACCTTTAACAAAACTAGTTTACTCAACTTTGATTATATCTTTAATAACCTTTTAAATTTGGCAAGTCATGCATTGGTTAAAATTTTATAAGTATTAAGAAAAGTAATAGACCTCAAATTACCAATATGCTGAAGATCTCCATTCTTACAAAGAAAATGAATCACACCTTTATTAATATTTTTATGAAGAGAAACTTTTTTAATGGTTTCTTGGAAAACATAAGAAAAAAAAAACCATCTCCAATGATGTCCCAATGCTTCCTAAAAAATTCAATAGGAAAACCATCAAAACTTGAAGCTTTACCATATGCTAAACTAAAGGTTTCTTCTTTGATTTATTTCGCTATAATTTCTACCTTAAGAATACCTTGATATACTTTTGTTATAAGATAAGGAATATGCATACAAGGAGCCTGTAAGGATTCTTTGCTAAAACCTTCAAAAAAAATGATTTGCTGAAAGACTGTTAATAGTATCAAGATCTTTAATAATAGAATCATTTATATAAAGTGATTCCACTCTAGGTACTTGATCTTTGAGAAATTTAAAAAATTCCTTGTAAGGTTCATTTTCAATTTTTAGCCAACCCATACAACTTTTAGTGATAACACTTTTAGCTTCAAAAGAATCCCAACATTGTTTAGCATAACAAGCTTTAGCCAAGGGTTTTTAAGTTTCAAAATCAAAGTGAACACTTTGCCCACCCAGTTCCGGATGAGAGCTAAAATGCTAGGGAACATATCAAAAGGTTTTAGTCTAAAAGAATTTTCATTTGATTTACAAGATCTAGAAGATCTACAAATTACTTTCTAAATCATCTAGCATAATGTATGAATCTACAAGTAGTTTGTTGCCACTATTTAATCCAACTAATATTACCAATAGGATTTTTTTTTTTAATATTCTATAAAGACATCAAAATATTTTTCCCACTAGGTTTTGTGAACATATTAGCATTCATATGAAAATGCTCACACTTTCGAAAGGAAAAAGACTTAATTTCAAAGAGAAAATTGTTAATAGAAAAATAATTTAACAAAGTAAAATTTGTATGCACTTATACTTTCTTTGTAGGCTTCCATAAGAAAACATTAGAGATGTAAAATCTATCAAGTTAACAATAAATTCTATCATTATTTTGTTGATAATTACACCAAGTATACTACTTCTCACTTGAATAAGGTGGGAATAGAAAGCTAACTTCAAAAAAATTATATTTTTTTTAAATTTCACCAATTGTTTTTTTCATGAGAAGACATATTAGGAGAAAGACTACCAACTTTATCTAAATAACTTTTAACCATATTAAAATCACCTCCAATAGTCTAAGGAACTTTAGGCAAAGATAAAAGATATTTCCAAACTTCTTATCAATCTTTTAAATTATTAGGAGCATAAATATTATAGAGTCTATAGTCCACTTTTCCACTATGACAAGTAATCTAAATAACTTTTCCAAGATTATTAGAACTAGAATTCAAAACTTTTGTAGTCCAATTTTTATCAACAAGAATAGCAACACCTCTTTTATTAACTTCATGAATTGCAAAACAAACAATGTAGCTTTTTCAAATGCATTTACTAATAAAACTAATATCATGTATTGAAATCTTAATTTCTTGTTGAAGAATAGAATCTAGAGATAAATGTCCATTTGAAATATATTTCCCCAGCAATCTTTACTTAAGGCCTATCAAAAAGGCCTCAAACATTCCATGATCAAACTAACATTGAGATGTAGGGGAGGAGGCCCCATCCTTGATTTTTCAAACTTAATATTTGTCTCAAGTCCATGTTCTTAATAAGTAAAAAGGTATTGTCTAATAAAAAAATGTTTGGAATAGTAATAGAAGTAGAAAAAGAAGGAGATACCTTTGGGATTATTAAATTGAAAGTAGTATTTGCAAGTCTCTTCTTTTTGTGTTGCACTAACTAAAATCCATCTATATCAATATTTTCATTGCTACTCCCTGCTAAAAATTTCTATTTTTTTAAAGAAAAATTCTCTTTAGATATTGAGAATTTGCTCGCACCTTTAGAATTAAAAGGATTAGTAAAAAGTTGAGAACTTTTTGAAGAAAATTTCATTTATGCCTATGAAAAACTACCATTATTTGCCTCTTTTGAAAAAGTGTTGTTTCTTTTCCTCACAAACAACTTTTTTATGGAGTATAGGACAAATTCTAACAACATGGCCTTCATGATGATAATAACTACAACATCCTAGCGAATTATAGTATGTAATTTTCTAGAAAAAAATATTGATTCTCGACCTTGAGTTTTAATTCTATCTTTCTCTATTGTAAATCAATCTTTACAAAATAATGTACATTGCATACAATCTAGTAATATTTTTGACTCTGTCTTCCAATGTTGTAAATCAATCTTTACAAAATAATATGCATTGCATACCATCTAGTAATATTTTTGCCTCTATCTTCCAATGTTGCCAACAATTTTGCTTTCAACACTTTACAAAATAAGATGAAGATTTTTCTAATACAATTCAACAATGAATTTTAGAGTAATCAAAAGAATAGGGATCAAAATCCACTTTCCATTCCTAACCAATAAAAGTATTATGGTGATCCATGAAAACATTAAGATCCATAATTTCTCAACCATTTCAAAATTGGCCAATTCAACAAGTAAAAAAGATTCAAAAAAATAACAAGCATGCAAAACGCTAATTCCATAACCATAAAGGATAGTCTGATCACTAGTGTAAACCCCTTCTTCAGAAAAATAAATCCATTAATAGATAGAAATATATATTGTGAAGTGATATCTTTTGATAGAGATTCATATATAAATCATCAGGTAAAACAAAATCAAAAGCTTTAGAATTCTTCATAGTCTCTATAGGCTAAAAGACATTAGTCGCAATAATTCCGCAAAAAAACCCTCAAGATCGATAAACCACTAAGAGAGTCTCACAATAAGCTCAAAAATGATCACATCATAAATAAAATAAAGGCACCAAGATGACAATTGGAATTACTATGAAACTTTAAATATTTTATGATACAACCAAACCAAATAAATTCTAAGTAGATTAAGTGTGAGAATTGTTGCATTAAATAAGCTTGGCTATATAAATTCTCTATATGCTAGCTAAATAAATACAATATGTTAAAAAATTAAAGCATGACAAGCATCCTTATAAAAACCAAAATTAGATGATGATATGGATCCCTTGGCTAAGATCAAAAGAGGTCCATCAATATTATGCACAACAAACCAATCAAAGACAATAGAACCATGCATTGCAAAGTTTACTTATATATATCATTGCATTTAATAAATAAAAATGTTATAATCCAGATGATACAAGTGAAAAAACCAAAATGTTGCGACGATAGAAAAATGATATTTTTATAATGTTTATGTTATAAATTTAAATAATAAAACAATAATTAAAACTCATTGCAATCCCTTACAAAACATACGCACCATCCACACACAAAAATAAAACACACATTCACATCACAATCCCTTGCAAGATCGATGTAACATGGAAATCTAACATATATGTAAACCGTAATGCAATTCCTTGTGGAACAAATGTGACACCAACATAGAAGTGATAAAATCTCCTCATTCATACCCTTATGGTTGAACACTATTTCGAATAAGTATGGCCTACGCAAAACTATGTTAATCTATCTAAAAGAATTAATTGAATCATGATTTGTAAATTTAATAAATAATTTCATTAATGAGATATCATCATTAATATTTAATAAATAAAATTTAAGAATTTAAGAAAATCATTTTGAGCATTATTCCTTACAAAAACACTTCTACTTCAACCAAAGCATGCCAACATTCTAACAAAGCCTCGTTGCACAATGAAACAACTCAAAAAGACATAGGAAAATAAATAACATCCTTAACCAAGGTTAGAGGATAAACTTTTACCAAAAAAGTAGAAAAATTTCTTAAAAAATTGAAAATCCCTTTGTGCTTTCACCTCTTGGTGTGTATAGTTTTCAAAATTGTGGTGTAGTAGTGCACTAAGTATGCTGGCGTACTTGCACACATGGCAATGCATGAGGTGTGACAATGCAAAATGTAATGCCCTAGCCTAGCCAATAAGGCACAGCACCATACAAAGTGTATACCATAAATGATGTATCATCGCACTTGGAAACAAGGCTAAACATTGAGTTTAAATGCACTCAAGTTTAATGGGCCTACATAAATACACCAAATAAACATCAAAGACCTATATATACCATATATACCCCAAGACATAAAACTTAAGTAAAATTTTTAACACTCAATTCCTTAAGTATAATTTTTAACACACCATGCTACCCACTTCAAATTAAAGCCATAACTTAAAAAGTAATTACATTGAAAAAGACTAAAACATTAAAGAGAATAACAATCCCTCAAAACTCTTCTTCCTACCCTATTGAGCAATGCTGAGCAAGGTCATGAAATAGGGGGGGATGTCGGACCCTGAAAAGAAGTTCTATTGATATTAACAATGTATCAGTTACAGTAATTTGAACAAGTCATAGGGTTAAGGGGAAGGGGGAAGCTGAGAGCGCTATGTAAGAAACTTAGGACCTGCCTTATAAAGAAACAAGTGTTAAGGGAGGAAGCCCAAATTGGGGCACCACCAAACGACCACCCATGCTGACTTGTTACAAGATAGAAGGACAAAGAATTAGATAAGGAATAAAAAAGCTCTCAATTAAGGATAGAGAGAGTTCCAATGGTGACTCCTCACAATAGAAATGGAAAGCTTCCTGGCAGAGATTACTGATGATGAGTGTTACTGGAATGCACAAGTATTTCCCACTGCTGCAAGAGATGAACTAACTAATGTCTATCCAAATTGAACTTGGATGCTTGAGATGTAAGTTGGAAATGAATGAGGCGAAAGATCTGCAGCTTCTCGAACCTGGTGAGCAAACATTTATTAGAATAATCAATCCTTTAAAATATAACATTGCATCTTTGCTTCCAAATATAATATAAAATAGCAGGCCTAATAACTTTCCATAGAAACTTGAGATTAGTAGAAGTAATGTTTAAAAAGCCAAATATAACATCCTCTTGAGATAGCTCGTATGAAGAAAAACAAATGAAAGCCCACTTCCACACATGCTGAGCAAAGGGACAAAGCCAAAACACATGGACAAAGTCATCTTGTCCACCACAGAGAGGGCAATTGGGATTGGGAATTCCTAGATATTCTAATCGTTTACCAATAGGTAGACCATGGTGGAGGAGACACCAGAGGAACTGTTTAATTTTGGGGAGGGTCGGAAGGTTCCAAATATTTTGGAAGATAGGGATTCAAAATGATACTGACTCATGTTTGTGCCAATGCTTATTGCAGCGTTGAATGACCTCAGATGGGTCGTGCATAAGATGAAAGGAGATAGATGGCCGGTAGGGTAAGAGTTTAACCCCATTAAACCATTGAAGGCCTTGAAAAAGGTTTTGCACTATAACATCAATGTGCCAATGGCCGTGAAGAAAAGAGTAAATCTAGACTAAGCAATGGTTCATTGCATCCAACTCCCCATACAAATTGCTAAACTCCGAAATCCAACAACTAGCCAACCTAAGACAAGTCAAGGAGATGACACCTTTTCGGTACCATGAGGTAGCCACCTTAGCCATTGTGATGGCAAGGGGAGCGGGCAACAAAGGTAACCACCATGGACACAATTTAGAGAGGATAGTAGGGTTAATCTTAACATTAGTCCAATCGATGTAATTGTGTAGAATTTGCCAAGCCCTCCAAATCCTTTTGAAAACATAACCTAGTGAGGGGGAAAAAGATCCAATTGACAAAATGGATGCCTTTTCAAAAGGGCTTGTTTTTAGGAAATGCTTGATAAAACCTTAATTGGAGGAGGGTCCCAATGATGTCTAAGGCATCTATATGTTGAACCAACCACTTAGCAACCAGGATAATTCCTTACTTATAGGAGTTCAAAAGACCTAAGCCATCTTTATTCTTGGGGAGAGTAACAATATTCCAAACGACTCGATGAAATCCTTTCTGAAAATCTTTGGAGGACCACATAAAATCACGAAATAACCATTCAAGCTTCTAGTAGGCAACTTGGAAGGGAGCCCAACATGAAGAGTAATACACATGGGTGGACACACATATGGACTTACAAACAAGGTATTTAGCCACAAGTGTGAGGGGTTTAGTCTTCCATTTATCAAGTTTATTTTGAATCTGAAAAATGACCTGCTCCCAGAGAGTACAGGTTGAACCTCTAAAACAGAAAAGGATCCCCAAAATCTTAACAAAGTCTTGATCCTGAAGCTGCTTCCAGTTATAGTTGGTCACATGGTTATAATTGCCCAAAAAGCTATAAACAAAGGATTTATTCCAATTTATAGTGGAACCTGAGAGTGTACAATATTGCTCCACCCTTGATAAGAGTGCAAAGGTCATGAAATAGAAAAACAGCCTTTGCATGCTCACACCATAAATACAACATTTAAAGTACTATCATTGAAAAAGAAGAGAGTATACAAAGAATAGAGAATAACAAAGTTGCTAAATTTTTATTCAACGACAAATGCCGGACGTCGTGGCATTTTCTTAATACAATAGTTCTCAATCTTCTTGTTACTTTCCACTATTAAGACAATATTACAGTTTCCATTCTGAGATATAGGAAAGATTTTACGTCCCGAAGTATTCTCACGTACGGACTCTACATCAAGTGGATGCATGTCTCCAGCATTCTGCCACGAGATTGAACTGACAGGACACAATTAACTTTCACAAGCAAACTCAACAGCAGAAGAACAGTTACTCTTTCCCAAGTAACGATCACAAACTTTAAATGACGTTTTCCATTCCTGTGGCAGATTACAGTTGAAATATAGTTCCGTTGACGCAAATCTTCCATGTTTACAATTTGCATATTCAATATTCGGAATCTTTAAGCTTGATTTCAATCAGGGATCTTTAACCTTGATTTCTATGACGTAAGATTTAAATTGAAGCACAATTAAGTAGCTTAGCAAAGCTTTTTTAAAAAAACAAACTTAAATCTAAATTATACCTGCATAATTTGTGGTCCTTAGTATATGATAAAATTCTGTTTACACTTTACACCGTAGTAACCTTGAAATACACATCCCTAAACTAAGCATAAATATTCCATGTTCACTGCTTTGTAAAACAACAATCCACGAGTAGAAAAAAGAATTATGATCAAGGATGCAGGATTACTGGTACCAAAAAAAGTATGGCTTTTAGGTAAGGCAATAATTCAAGATTCAAAATGTTTTTTCATGGGAAAATGGGAAAATCTGTCGTTAAAGATGTTTAAACTATAATACATCTATCACTTCGAAAATTCTCAGTATCCTTGAACGTATAGCCGAAGACGTTAACCTGAGAAAACAGAGCAAAATTACATAGATTGGAGTTGCTCTATGGTGTTTCCAAATTTTCGAACCTAATTGTGAATGGTTCACTTAATATCATTCAGCTTTTTGAATGCTACTTTAAATTGATTAAAAATGCCACATGAAATAGATAGCAAGATTACCAGCAACCAACACCCGTGTAGATACTCTATGCAAATTCAAGTGAATTTACAGCAACACATGATTGTGTGAAATTTCAAAACAACCTTGCCATTTCAAAATTTAAATTTCCATCCTTGTGTTTGAAACATCCTGCTTTCCATTGCAATCAGTAGCAAGGCACACATAAGGATCATCCTTGAATAATAGCTTTTCTTTCAATCATCTGCATTTAATAGAATAAAACGAAGAAAAATCAAGATTTCAATATATATTTCCCTATTAAAAATAGAAGTAGATACTAGAATCTAAAAAAAATGAAGAATTCCATAAGTAAAGTTCAGTACGGTGTTTAAAATACATATTTATTTTATTCTTGATCACAAAAATACAGTTTGTCCGTCTTTACAAGTTGCAATGATTTCTAAACAATGTGAACATTCACAAATAATTTTGGGCCCGAATCATGGCACGTAGTAGAAGCAAGGCAATTCCGATTGCACCGAAAAGAAATTATAAAGCAACACGATGTACAAAGAGTAACATTTTTTAAAAAAATTGGATTAGCACAATGCCAATGAAGGAGACTAATGCCTGATAAATTCAACGCTGTTGGCATCAACGATTTTGAAAGAAATTGACCAATGTCACTATAAAAACAAGTTTTTCAAACCAAAAATTTCTGGCATATAATTAATCAGCCATGGCAAAACACATCCTGGAAGGAACGATTCTTCAAAGGCAAAACAAAGCAAATCATAAAAGGAAATTAACAATATCATATTTTGAAGATGGCATGTTTGAGAATAAAAAGTCTGAGTACATTCCTCAATTTCGAAAGAGGAATGAAAAGCTGCCAACAATGCACTCATTTTGGGGAAAAATGATCAAATTACCAGGAGAAAAACGGCCGTTGAAGCATCCATCCAGGCACAGTAGAATTTCAAACTCTGAGAGGCTTCAATCCCAGAGAAGCCCTAATTCTGTTGGCCTCTGCAATCTCCGGGTCTGGATGATCTGTGCCATCGGCAGCAGGCTCCTTCTTGTCTTCCTTCTTTTCCTTCTCCTTCTTATCCTTCTTCCTCTCCTTCTTCTCATTGTCCCTGTAACCTCCTCTCTTTCTCTCCTCGGGGCTCAAACTCCTCCTCCTCTTTCTATCCCTCTCCCTCTCCCTCTCTCTCTCTCTACTTCTGCTCCTATCCCTCCTGTGATTCTCCCTTTCTCTATCTCTGTCTCTGTAATAATCCCTATCACGGTCTCTTTCCCTGTAATAATCTCTATCTCTGTCTCTATCCCGATCTCTATCTCTATCCCTTTCCCTTTCTCTGTCTCGGTCCCGTTCTCTGCCGCGTCCGCGCTCGTAATCATATGCATCTCGATCTCTATCCCTGTACCGATCCCTATCTCTATCACGTTTTCGATCCCTGTCCCTGTCCCGATCCCTGTCGCGTTCTCTTGCGCGCCTCTGCTCGCGATCCAGAGAAAGCTCCTCAAACCCTAGCAGCTTTTCCGCCTCTTCATCTTCCTTATCCTCCTCCTCCTCCTCCTCAAAATCATCCTCCAAAGCACTCCTTCGCGGCTCCAGCAGACCTGAGCCTTCCAGAACCCACCGTTTCGAAATCCTGGGCAGCGAAACGTCGCACGCATAATCCGTCGTCAACAGCTCGTCGATGAACTCGTCCACATGATTTAAAGTAAAGCTTCCATCCGGCAGCTTCCTTCGCAGCTTTCTGTAATCGTTGTACAGAGGCTCCAGATACTGGTAAACATCTGTAGGTTTTCCTACCAAGCGCAGATAGAGAGCGCCGAGAATGCGGACGTACTTGTAATCTTCGTTCTTGATGAATTCGACGACGATTTCTTTCTCTGGCTGGATCTGAAGCATTTTGAGCGTGAGGCACATGAAAGGTGTGGCCTTGCGGTTGCCTCCGAAGGTGCCACCGAAGTGGTCGAGCTCCATGGCTTTGTCGACTAGGGTTTCAGCAGTGAGGCCAAAGCACTGCTCCTTCCAATACGGATTCTGATAGATTTTGGAGCGCAGGATTTTCTCTACCAAGTTCTGAGGATTTGTGCCGTGTATACTCTTTGCAGCCGGATCAGTCCGGTTCGCCATGCCTGCTCCTGCTCCTGCCTGTGCGACCGCCGCCCACGTTTGTGTTCACAGTTACAATCTATAGCTGCCGCAGCATTCGCCGATATTTTTAACCCAAGAAAAACAGGCCAGCAGAAAAACATTTGGAGGATTGCTTCAGTCGTAAGACTTTTGATTTGAAATTTCTAAGTGATTTGAAATTTCCTTTGGTGGGGAATGTTAGGTTATATTGCTTGGAGCATACCTATACTAAAATGATTTTGGCCAAAACCCCACCCTCCAAAGAAGGAAAAAAAAATGTTCTCAATAAAATATATGGGACTTTTAAAATGTAAGTTAAAATTGTGATATGGTTCTCTAAGTCTCATTAATTAATGTATCATGTTAGAAATGGGCATATTATCAATCTATACTCCAATTGCCCACCACAATCGATCCCATGAATCTATACTCTAGGTCTCATTAATTAATGTATCATGTTAGAGGAGGTATATTATCAGTCTATACTCTAGTTTCCCACCAAAATCAAACCCATGACTTGGAACTTTCAAATCAAGAGTCTTACCACTAAGCTAACACCTCATTGTTATGTTAGGTTAAACTTAGACATAACTACTGTGCATCATCAATCTCATATTAAAAAAAAAAAATTAACAATGAGGTGTTAGCTTAGTGGTAAAATTCTTAATTTAGAAACTCTAGGTTCAATTCTTATTGACAATGTTGAATGATGTAATTTAACTATATGTTTTAGAAGTAAATATTGTTAAAAGAAAAATATCCATTGGACATATTCATTAAAAAATTGTTGTTTTTGGTGTACAAAGTGTTAAGCATGTGAACTCCCTTATTTATCCTTAGATATTCTAAACAATTAGATTGTTTTTCCTTTTCTACATTATTTTTGTTGGAACCTGAAATAAGTGAAACATAAGTACACTCTAAGATATTTAGTACAATATAACTTTATATAACTCAACATTGCCCTTCGAAATCAAACCCATGACTTTATGCTTCCAAATCAAGTGTTTTACCACTAAACTAACACCTAATTATTAAAAAATTTATGAGTTAAAAATTTTATGCAAACCATATGTAGGAGCTAAAAAGAGTTGGCAAAGACTGAACAAAAATAGAAAAAGCAAAGATACTACAAAACATTGAAGAAACCCCTAAAAGTAAACTACAAAGGAGGCAAAATTGACAAACATCAAAAGTAGCACCAAGGACATCAACATGTCTCTAATGTTGGATACATGCCAAAAACAGGAATGGTAGTAGACAATTTATAGTAAAAGTATAGCCCTTTCTGAAAGAAAATAGTGAGCACATTTTGGAAAGAAAAAAATGGCAATCCTCACATTTGCATATGTAAGGGTAGACTAACAGTTTGAAGATCAAAAAGTTTGAACATCATAACTGAATCTATTATAACATCAGGAACCTCTGTAGTTTGAAAATTTCTCTAATAGACGATAGGTTTGGGAAAGACATTTACCAGAGGTGTTTTCTCCTCAATATTAAGTATGTACTTTTAATTTTTTTTATATTTTTTTATTAATATTATTTATGGATTCTTGGGGAAGTACCTCTTGGCACCACTCAAGAGTTCCAAAGGTGTTAAGCATTACAAAGCTGACTCAAGGCAAAGTACATCTTAGCATCCTTAAGAACCTATGAGCACAACATAAGTACACATTTCACATGCCACACATTACTCCATAGTTAGGAACATTGTGAAATGCCTTAATAATTATATAATTGAGCCAACTAGTGAAACACATATAACATACTCAAAAGCACTAGCATACTAATAAGTGATGAGTCTGCCCTAGGCCCAACCACACAAATCACAAGTGTGTACATGCAATCTAGTCAAATTCCATAGAACTTTGGGATAATAGTATCCTAGATAATTAAGCATTAGTTTGCTAGTCATTGTATTCCCAATCATCACTCACTTGTACTATCTTAATTGGTATGTTTAAGTGTGATTGAGACATAAGATATTTTTATTTTCTATTATTTTTATTATTAAAATATTAAAATAATAAAGTAATTGATATATTAAACTATTAAACTAATTATGAACTTAAAGGTAATCTAAACTATCCTAAGCATAGAGTATTCATTTCCACTTTCCATACCTACCCTAAACCTATATTAACATTGTTGAGCTACCAAGTGTCCACTACAAAGATTACTAAATGTTAATATATTATGCTCAAAGTGGTCATAATCATGTTATTATGAAATAAAATATTAAATTATTAAGTATTGGAGAGTAAAGTGCATTAAGAATAAAATGCTAAAACTAAACTAAGTGCTAGTTTAAGTACTCCAATGGAAGGAATCAATAATGATTTTATGGTCATCATGTAGAAGTGTCTAGGTACATCATGCATATAAATAAAACTTTGTTCAATTAACTCAATCCATACTGCAAGCACTTCGAAGGAAAGTTGACTAAGTTCTATGGAAAAAAGTTGCCAAAGCTTCATTGCTTGAATGTCCAAACGTGTCATAAATGCAGACGATGTGTTCATTGATATAAGTTATATACTAGAATGTGTTAATGCATATGCATTAACATAACAAAGGATGTGTGGATAGGGATGCATTGCAAGGATGTATTGATGCATACCCATCAATGAAGTTGACTTACTAACTCTTCATCATACCCCAATGACTAATTGAAAACTCATCCTCCTCAAGTGAACAAAAATGAGACCAAATTGTTTAGAAGATTTTGAGAAATATGAAATTGACTATTCATTTACTAATAGCTAACAATTCTAAGTGCTACATTAATCCATTAAAGTTAGGCTACCATGCATCACCTCTTTGCTAGAGTTTCTAGAGGGTTTTATTTACCTTGGCCTTTTTCAACTTGATTTTCTTCTCATTTACTTCCTTAAGCATTCCCACCTAGTTCATGTAATGATTCTTCACTTTTTCATATTTTAGGACATCATTTTCCTAGCAACAATCTCAATGCTAGTCTTCTAATGAATGGCTCAAACCTCCTCCATTGAAAGATTTATGTTCTCTGTAGCTAACCTCCTAACATCATGATTTCCCTTGGCAAGTTGTTCCCATTACTAATGGATGTATTCTAGTAGTTGTTCCTTTAGTACTTCAACCTTTTTCAAATGTTAATTTTCCTTGGTTAGAGTCTTATTCTACCTGTGCATGTCTAGGAGGTCACTATTTGTGGTGTTTAGCATGGTATCCAATAATGAAGCATCCTAGACCATCCCCTCTTTGGCATTCTTGATCTTCTCTAATTTTTGTTGAAGCTATCAAAATCCTTCATTCCTTATGAGCTCTGGCCAAAGAATGGTAGGGTTTAATTACTAGGCTTTTAAGTTCTACAACCTCAACTACCAACGTTTGATTAGTGGATTCCTCTAGTTACACTTATGCCACTAAGAACTTGCCCTTGTTTCCAGTAGCTGTAACAAGGTTGCTGCTATATCTTTCAAGATATCAAAGATTTCTAGAATCAATTGCCCAGCTCCAACTAGTCATTCTAGCACTTCCTCACTCTATGTTGCACTTATTCCTACTTCTAGCTCCTACAGATACTTGGTTGTCTGTCATAGTAGTAATCTCTAGAACAGATGCTTCATGAGCACTTAAAGCTTTTCTAACTTGATCCTCCATCATTTCAACTACTGTTTCCTAGTCCTTGTGTGGCATAACCAAGATTGTTGCATCCTCCCCTTCTTATAACATGATATAGAAAGCTACTGCATTTTTAGAGATTTCAAGGAGTTTTTCTCCTAGAATGAACATGGTGAATTTTTGCATGTTGCGGTTAGAGTGAAAGGAAGTGTGGTTTCTTCATGTAGACAATAGATAGGCTAGGTTGTCCACCAACTAACTGATAGTCCTAGAGACTTCATTGAGGTGGTGCATGTTCAAATAGTATGCTAATGATTCATCATCACCACTAGAGGCTTACTATTGTAGCTACTCCCTAAGTTGCCTTAGGCGTTTGGCTACTTCTACTATCTTAGGTGTTGTTTCTAGTGTTTTTGATGATGGCAAAGATGATGCTTCCTCTTGGAGTTTGAAAGGGATCTTATCTTTCATCATCTACTACCAAGTTGTGGTAGGGACCCAACAAATCACATCATTAGAATAGCATACTATTCCTCTTCTATTGCAAAGTTTTTTTATTGAGGCAAGGAAAGGGAAGTGTATTTTGACCCTTTTCATTTTTCTTGAACTTCTTTTAATTTCTAAGAAGATGAGTTGGGGAAGATTAACTGGGAATCTTCCACTTAGAGCTACACATGCCCTTGTCGAGAACATGGTGATTATTCTTGATTATACTTTCAGATTGAGGTGATAGGTTGCAATCTTGAAATAATTGTGTTTTATCTTTGGAAAGATGCCATACTCCTTATGGATCACTTCATAGTAACACTAAGTCCACTCTTTTTTCACCTCTACATTTGCCTATTTTGAGACCTCTGCTAACTTTTCCCTAGTGTTGGGAAATCCAAGGGCTTCTATAATGGCTTCCACAAAGTAGAAGATAGTTATGTTTTTAATCTTTATTGTTATATCTCCTTGATAATTATTCTAGAAAAGATAGATCTCATTGAGATACCATTTCCCACTAGTGAAGATGATGGACCAGAGTGGAGACCCTTGCAACTACATATGGATCTCTTATGATGCCAACCTTAGGAAGGATCCAAAATTTAGTTCTCAAAGAATTACACTTTGGATTTTCTTGCTTTAAACCTTTTTCAGGTAAGCTTCTATTAAGGTTACATCTAGGTTTAGCCTAGGCCTCGGTGCTTCATCTTGTCTTGATTGATCTATCTCTATGGCTAGAATTTGATGAATAGATTCCACCTTAGGTTCTTCTCTCAAGGATCTTGTAGTATGAGTCATTTTGATAGCTTGCTTCTATTATTGTTATTATGGTTGTTGATGAATCATGGTTAACCAAGTCTTGATATTAGACCCTTGATATTGGACTTGCATTAATTAGGCCCCATATACTAGGCCCTGTATACACAGCCCTGTCGACGCATCCATCCATGCGTTTACGCCACCTCGTTGTCTGTTTCTAGCTATAAATAAGTGCACACCCATTGCACTTAGGCATCTTTTGGAGTAGTTGTAGCAAACCTCTTGCAGTTTGTTTCCGTAGGAGTTAAACTATTTTTCCCAAGTGCATGCTTGTAGTGTGATGCTTGTAATTGTACGACACCTTTATTTGGGTGTGATGTACTTGGACACGCACATGACCAAAAATAAAGATCGAGATTACTTCATCATTGCAACATTCACTTAGTTTAATTATTTAATTGTTATTGTTATTTATTGCTTTCATAGTTAATATCTCTTCATCCTAAACTCCTTAAACACAGAATGAGTACGACTTAATCATGAGCATTCAAGTGTGACTACTTGGTGTCCCATTAGCATACCTAGGATATGTGCTTGGTAATCCTAGTAGTGGTCATGCATGAGGTCCAAGATGTGTATGGATGATTAAGGAATAGATGCTCATAGCACTTAGGTTAGCTTAGACTTTCTTCACCCTTTCCCTCTTAGGTTAAACAAAGTTATTTTCCATTGCCTCTAGGAGTAGCACTAGATTAGAAACCACATCAGACACCTCACTCTGGACTAAACCATACATGACAAAGCATATACTAGTCTAGGTGGGAAGATAGTGAACTGCGATCAACAAATAACAATATAGATACCACAACTAGCCTGTTCATGAAGTTCGATTGGATCGTGTGTGAACGCTCATATTCGAATGGTTGAGTGTAGGGGGTACCTCACCACTCATCATTGGCACCATTGCCAGGGATGGTGCTAGCCCTCTAGATTAGTTATATCATCCATGATCATTGTAAAGAAACATTAACGATATATCTTTTGGAAAGAAAGTAATTGCAAATAAGTCACACATAAGTCACAACAATGTCTCTCTCACAAGACTATGATCCTGCAACCACTAATGGGGCAATTCATTGGAGAACCAATAAAATTTATGATGAAGATGAAGTTTGGAGTACTCAATCTTATGCAAGAGTTTCATATGTTCTAGGACACCCCAACGATACTCAAGAACTTTTGTCATCCAACCCAGACACCTCTAGTGAGGATGGGACATCCCATAGAACGAGGGGGCCTGAAAGGCCTAGGACCTTCTCAATAACTAACAAGAACTTACTTGGACATGATTGGAAGACTTACAAAAGTCATAACAAGTTTTATAGTTCCTTCTCTTCCTCTACTCCTTCAATGTCAGATTGTGACACAGATGACTATCTTTCAAGGAATTGACATAGAACTAAAAATTGAGCTCACAAAGAAAATCAAGAATGGCAACATGAACAGGGACAACATCATCCCAACTCACAAACTCACAATCTACTTAGTGACAATGAATCCTTGTTGGCCACTAAGAACCTAACACCTATAGAAGAGGCTATTCGAATATCCTATAGGCATCGCAAAGAAAGCTATCTACCCAAGCTTGATTTAAACAACTTTCCCAAGTTTTCAAGAGGCTATGATTTAGATCTACAACAACATTTACAAGCCTTCTACAATGCCTGTACATGGAACAATATTGATAATGGATGGCAAAAACTTAAGCTCTTTCCTATGACACTTGTTGGCCAAGAAAAAGTATGGTATAGGTCTTTAAAACTGAAATCAACTCGATGTTGGTTGACAATGGTAGAACTCTTCAATGAAGGATATCAAACTTATGCAAGAGTGTCAGCCTTGAGGAGACAAATCCAAGAGTGGAAACAAGCACAACATGAACCCTTGGACATGGCCTTAGAAAGATATTATGCATTATTAAACAATTGCCCAGGCCATGGGTTCTCCGAGAAAAGGCTAATGTATCACATCATAGATGGGCTTCATAATGAAACAAGGGAGATCCTAGGGATGTATGCCCTAGTTCAACTATATGAGTTATAGACCCACTGACTCCAAGAGCTTATCCAATGGATAGCAAAAGAAGAAGGAGAAATAGCTAAATGGGAGAATGTTGAAAGTTCTCAACAGGACCAAAATATCAACTTAACAAGGGTCCATGATCATGAAGAGGAGAAATCAACTCACTTCAAGGAGGTGGAATCATCTTTGCCAATCCTACAATCACTAGATGAAATTGAGGCAAAGATCAATAAGATGACAGACTGGGTACATGAAAGATGTAGAGAATATCCCAACATTATTAGAGGAAGAACCATGACAAACTAAGGAATAGGACAGAACACCACTAGACAATCGGAAATAAGGGTTGAAGAGAATAAGGATAAGAACTCAATTGCCAATCATATGTATCAATGTAATATTTTTCTGTACGATCACCCCAATGGTTAGTGCCCAATCTTGTCACATTTACATAAGCATTGGGAGGAATGTTACATCCAGAGTTCATACAAAAATACTATGTCCAACCACAGTGGCAAAAAAATTAATCATGGGGGAGGCCATCGCCAACTAGACCATACCCTTCATATGTCCCAATGCCAAATGCTTATTACGTTCAACATCCTATTTCTCCAACGGGATCAACATCCTCTACCTCACCTCATCATTATCATTCTCTTGAGTATTGTCCACCCATGTCCTCTCCAATAAGATCACCACCTCATGTGCCTTAAAATTTTCCTCAACCTCAATATTCTCATACTTCATCCCCTTCTACATCACCACCAGTTGTGCCAGAAGGTTTTGCACCACAAGACCAACTCACGAACATTACTTGTGCTGCTACTATCAATAGTAGTGGAGGTCCTCCACAACATCGGAAGCATCCTTTCTTTAGGCATGACTATAGAAAGAGATAGCACAATTTTGAAACCACTGCATCCACCAACTTAGCGCAAGTTCAACACTGTGATGCATCTTCTCCCTTGAACTCAACATCTTTTGTGACTCTATCCGAGCCACCAATTAATGCTTCAACAACCATGCAGCCCAATGAATATAGCCATGTAGGAAGACATATTGATCCTTGCATACCATCTTATGATCACGAGTGCCATAGTGATTCAATTCCTTATCAATTAACCACATCTTATAACTTGCCCCACTATGTCAACTTTAATCAAGTGTGTGAACCCCAAGTTGGGTACGTTCTGACCACCACAACAAAAGACATCCAATGGTTCAGATATGACCGGGTCCCAATATTTCCAACATGCGAGGACCCCAACTTTCCATTTATTAATCCTAGCCATGCTCAAAGGTTTAGTTATGGGGGCTATCCTCCATTCTAACAAGCAGGATTAATAAATATTTTTCCTTTTCCTTAATTTTACAACTTTTTATTTTCTAGTTTTTCATTTTTCAATTTATTGTTTTATATTTTTGTCTTTTTATCTTTTTATGAGTAATCTCATCTATGAATAAAGCACTCATGTGACTCATTGGTTGAGGTGTTGTTCTATGCTACCAAGTCTTAGGTGACTAATTATTTGAACCGTGAGTCCACAACATCCATCCACCCATTCTATTAATAAGAGGTTCTACTTTGGGTCTGATGATATTCTTGACATCATTAAAACCTAAAGTAATTTTGTGCTCATTATGCCCAGAGTGAAAAATGATGGACTAAGAGGAAATGGCCAGGGTGTGACATCAAGGGAACTTGTGGATTCTCTTTGGTAACATTTGTAGGTGCTATCATGCAGCTTGGTTGTACTAAGAACCTTGTAGATTTAATAAAAAATGGGAGTAAGAGTAATAAAGGTGCTCAATAAAAACTCAATGCTATTCTAGGGGTCCCACTGAAAAGACAGGCACCCATGCCTGAAGGTTGGTGGCTTCTCTGGTTCACTATTGGAAGGACAAAGTGCCAATACATAAAAAAAGAAAAAACTTGTGTGTGTGTGTGCCACAGATTCCAAATCACTCCTCCCTTGGACAAAACACCAAGTGATCGTACACCTTGCTATCATGATGCTCTTATGGTTGTTCATCATTGGATGAAACAATGTGATGTCACTGATCGAAGAAATGGACTTGGTCTTGATTTTGGAGCAATGGGCTAATGAAACATTAATCATGTCTACACTCAAGATTCATTGTGCCTAGTTATCTCATGTCTCAATCTCTGCAATCCCTTCTATGATTCATCCTATTTCGTTGTTCATGTATTTGTGACTTGTGTCTTGTGTAGCATTGAATTCATACCTCATTATAGTGGTATCTATATGTCTGTGTTTTGTTGCATCGATATAGATTACATTTAACACTTCTAGTGTCTACAGACATTTTTAGGTGTGGTTATGCAAGGACATTATAGGTTGGAACCTACTTTGGGGAGGATCCACTTACGTGACTTTTGTAATTTTTACTTTCTGCACATCACCACATCATTTTATACCCTCCGAGTACTTCATTGCCAAATCTATTCTTTCCTTTGTTATCATTTTATCAAATGTTCCTCAAAATCATTACGTGTCCTTTGATGTGTTATGTAAACAAATCAAGTATGACATTAAACTTTTAGGGAAACTTTCTTGAATTTTTTTTCTAACTCTAAAATCACACTAGGCAAAGAATTCAACACTTATTAAAGGCAATGAGTAAGGTATGAAATAATTGAACTGCTTTCAATAACCTTACTAACAATTGATCTTTGTGTGTTTATAAATGGCCCCTAAAAGAGGACAACAAGGAGGACCTTCTCAAGGTATAACTAAACACCTAGGTGGAGGCAGAGACCAAGGACCTCATGTGGAACATGTAGAGCAGAAGGCATAATCATTTAGCATCCATCAGGGACCCCTTGTCACTACACACTCTAGCCAAGCAAAAGGTGGAGAGGTCAATACCTGAGCTTATGAAAAGGAACAATGACTATTTGCAACATGGCATGTCAAGGCCAATCAAGTATTTCTATAGTGGCCATGCCCATGGGAAATGCAAACTCCATCAAACATTGGAACATTAGCATGGACGGCTCATAATCCTCAGATAGAAGAGGAGAAACATCAGGCGCTTCTTGAATGATATCAATCTTAGAAGCCTGGAGCACAAGACAAAGGAAAGCAACCCATGGAGGAGCCACCGTTACTTGGAACCATATGAGTTCCAACAAAATTTTGTAATTTTGTAATTTTGTGTCTGTGTTCCAACTTTTTCATATCCACTGTAGCATGAATAAATTTCTAGTCAGTCAACAATCCCATACCTATCCATTGTGTAATCAATTGAGCTTGTTCCTCACTTTCTTTGACTCAAGGACGAGTTGTTATTTAGTCATGGGGGTATGATGAATTGTGGTTAACCAAGTCCCGATATCAGACCTACATTAACTAGGCCTTGTATACTAGGTCTCATATACCAGGCCCTGTACATGCGGCCCTGTCAATGCATCCATCCATGCGTTTACGCGGCCTCGTTAATGTAGTGTCTATTTCTAGCTATAAATAAGTGCACACCCATCACACTTAGGTATCTTTTAGAGTAGTTGTAGTGAAGCTCTTGTAGTTTGTTTCCGTAGGAGTTAGACTATTTTCCCCAAGTGCATGCCCACAGTGTGATGCTTGTAATTGTATGACGCCTTTATTCGAGTGTGACGTACTTGGACACACACATGACCAGAAATAAAGATCAAGATTACTTCATCATTGCAACATTTACTTAGTTTAATTATTTAATTGTTATTATTATTTATTACTTTTGTAGTTGATATCTCTTCACCCTAAACTCCTTAAATGCAGAATGAGTACAACTTAATCACGAGCATTCAAGTGTGACTACTTGGTATCCCAGTAGCGTACCTAGGATCTGTGCTTGGTAATCCTAGTAGTAGTCATGCACAAGGTCCAAGATATGTATAGATGATTAAGGAATGGATGCTCATAGCACTTAGGTTAGATAGACTCTCTTCACCCTTTCCCTCTTAGGTTAAACAAAGTTATTTTCCATTGCCTCTAGGAGTAGCACTAGATTAGAAACCACATCATACACCTCACTTTGGACTAAACCATATGTGAAAAAGCATATACTAGTCCAGGTGGGAAGATAGTAAACTACGATCAACAAATAACAATCTAGATACCACAACTAGCTCGTACATGGAGTTCGACTGGATCGTGCATGAACTCTCGTATTTGTATTGTTGAGTGTAGGGGTACCTCGCCACTCATTAGTTGTTGTTACTACTATCCTCTACCTTCTCTTGGTCACTTCTTCCTCAGTTATGATAGTCCATCTAATTGGGAATCTTATTTCGGTACCATCTACAATCACATGAATAACCCAAGATTGGCTATTTTGATTCTTATCTCTTAAGTCTATGTACCTTGTGATCACTTTTGATTAGTGATAATTTTGAAAGATTAGGTGTTAAGGCTCTTGAGCAATTGAAGATGTTAAAATATGAAGGTATTTATTGTTGGTACTCTTTTTAATATTAATTTTATTTTTTTAAAAAATTTAATATCTAATCTACATGGTGTTAGCAATCTTTGTTGAAAATTTATTAAAAATGTGTGTGTTGAAGCTCCCATGACATAGAACATACATTTAGAAGCTCATAGGTTAAAAAATGGGTGGAATTGGGTGTTTTAGAATGAAGTTATGGCTTTGAGAAACTTCTGCGCTCTAAAAATGATAACAACTCCATTGGCATTTAAAAGAAAAATGTGAAATTTAAGCTAAGTGTCATGCATATATAAACTATTTTTTTGGATTCCAACGAGGATGCATCAATGTATCTGATTATGTCAAAGGGGATGTGTTGATGCAAACTTGAGTAAAAATTTCCATTTGAAAACCTAAGGAATTTTTAAAAATTCTGAAGCAAAACAAGGGCTAAATAGAAGCTAGAACTAAGTATTAAGAGTGCAAACAGCAAATCATAAGATCTTGAATGAGATTTGGAGTGAAATAAACTCTTGTTTAGGCTTAGGAACATATGTTTTCAAGTCAAAAAATTAGCTAAAAAAATGCAAAGTTGGATTATGGACATTATCAATATTGTGGCCAAATGAATTCAAACATGTGGTGATGAAATGTAAATTGGATGTCTAAAATCTATGCAAGTGGATCCTTCCCAAAGTAGGTTCATGCCTAAAATGCCCTTACATAACCATGTTACAAGAAGTTTGTAGGCACCTTGGAGATTTAATGTCAATCCAATTTAGACACAATACTTACACAACAATTGTACTCAAGACTTTATAGTTTATAAAATTAAAATTACTAATGGAACTAGGGTACATAGTAATGAGGAGAATAGTGTGATCCAAAAAGGGTTTGTAGAGGAATAGGGATGTGAGATTCCTTATCATTTTGATAAAAGGTTCTTGTGAATTAAATGATTAAGGTGAGTTATATACCTTCCCATTCAGGTTCCAAACCAAGTCCATAATAGTACCAGTGGCCTCACATTATCTTACTTCCCTAACTTACAATTGTGAAAGCATATCAATCATAAGAGAATATTATCACTCATGAAGAAAAGAACAAGGAAGTAGTTATACATGATAATTAAATTTAAGAAATTTGGGCCTTATTTAGAGAGTGATGAGTGGCGAGGTACCCCTACACTCAACCATACAAATACGAGCATTTCATGCATGATCCAGTTGAACTCCACAGATGGGCTAGTTGTGGTATCTAGATAGTTACTTGTTGGTCACAGTTTGTTGTCTTCCCACCTAGACTAGTATATGCTTTTTCACATATGGTTTAGTCCAGAGTGAGGTGTATGATGTGTTCCTAAACTAATGCTACTCCTGGAGGAAATGGAAAATAATCTTAGCTAAGCTAGGAGGGAAAAGGGAGAGACAGATCTATACTAAGAGGAGATAGGGAGAGAGAATCTAAGCTAGCCTAAGTGCAATGAGCATTTGTTCCTTAATCATCTGTATACATGTTAGGCCTCATGCATAACTACCACTAGGATTACCAAGTGCATGGCCTGAGTACGCTACTGGGATACCAAGCAGTCACATGTAGATGCTCGTGATTAAGTCGTACTCATTTTGCATTTAATAACAGTTAAAATTAAGTAATTAAACTAAGTGAATGCTGCAATGATGAAGTAATTTCAATCTTTATTTTCAATCATGTGCATGTCCAAGTATGTCACACTTGAATAAAGGATGCTGTACAGTTACAATCATTACATTGCGAGCATGCACTATGAGAAAGGGTTGAGAGGAAAAGAATGACAAAAAGACTCTACTCTAATACTAAACTAGCTTCTAAAACTTAAAGACTGACTCCTCTCATGTGCCTACATGTGTATTTATAGGCTCACACCGGAGTCACGATATCGTGTATCTAATATCATTATTTGGGCTATGATATAATGTACTCGATATTGTGGATTCGATATCGAGGGTCCGATATTGTAGCTTGATGAATCACGATTCATCATACCCCCACGACTAAATGAAAACTTGTCCTTGAGTTAAAATGAGAACAAGCCCCATTGATTACATAGTGGATAGGTATGGGATTATTGACTGATGGGAAATTTATTCATGTCGCAGTGGAGAACTCAATAAAACACAATTGGGACACAACACAAGAAATGCAAAATCACAAAATTACAAAATTTTGTGGAACTCATGTGGTTCTAGGTGGCGGTAGCTCCTCCATGGGTTGCTTCCCCTTGTCTTGTGCTCTAGGTTTTAAAATTTGATGACGTTGAAGTAGTGCCTGGAGCTTTTCCTCTTTTTTTTGGGGATCCTATGCCATCCATGCTAATGCTTCAATGTTTGATGGAGTTGACACCTCCCATGGGCATGGTAGTTACGGAAACATTTTGTTTGCTTTGACATACCAGGCTACAAACAACCATCATTCCTCCTTGTAGGCTCTAGCTCTATCCCTGTACTTTTCAAAATTTGTAAGCCATCGAGCCAAGTCTGCTGTGACATCTTTTTTTCCTTGGTAGCTTGCTTTAACCACCTCTAGTTTAGAATTTGCAACTTCCAATTTCTGTAACATTTTCTTATGCTCTGCAAATTTTGCTTCATATTTAGCATAGATGGTTGCTACCTACCCCTCAAGCTATGTCCTTGGGTGCCCTGATGTCAACATGGCTAGATTGGCATACCATAGGTTTGCCAATTCCATGTACTCTATGAGGTCTTGAATCTACAAGTCCTAGCTTTTAAGTTCTACTTGGTGGAAAAATGCATATGTGTCCAATATGGCCTGCCAATCAGTCTGTTGAGCACTGAAAACATTGATGTGGGCCTTGGCCATATGGATCTCCTTCTTGATGACTTGCTTGTACATTCCCATCTAGTCTCAGAAATTCTCCTTTAACTTTTCATGCCGTTTGGCCTCATTTTGTCATGCACTTATTTTGATGGCCTTCTTTTAATGGATTGCGCATACCTCCTCCATTGAGAGGGTTCAATTTTCTTTGGCCAAACAGTTCATATCTTGATTGACCTTAATCAATTTTTCTCGCAGCTATTGAAATTTTTCTTCATGAACATTCTTCTATTTTTCCATAGTGATTAATTAAAGATTGTCAACAGCGAGCTATTTGTTCTCCTCTTATAAGGCTCTGAGTGCCTTGGCGTGTGCATAGGTTTACGCTTATGCCTTGGAGGCATCCCAGTTAGCCTTCTCTTTCTCCTCCACCACTCTCTTATTGTTTGCTAATAGTTTGTTGAGTTGCTCAGTCCTAAAGGTGTCCATCTAGTCTACAAGAATGAATTGAGAGGGGTCTCGCTATGCATCTTATAGGGTTATGACCCTCTCTTGGAGTTTTGCTAACTTTTCTTCTACATGCTCGGCCCTGATTTCTACCGTGACTAGCCTTTCCTTGGTAGAGATGAGGTTTGATTGTGCTACTGTAACATCTTGTGGGATGTCAAACAAGGACATCATTACTTGTCCTATTTGCAGCAATCGATCAAGCACATCCTCATGCTCTACAGGAGTCATCGAGGGACCAGCCAATGTCTGAGCATCACATGCTCTTGTGAAGTCTATCGGTGGCACAACAGGGACGTTGAAGGACTCTTTGATGTGATCTGTGACCACTTCTGTAGCTCCTGCTACATCCTGGTGTTGCATGACCACCATTGTGGCCCCTTCACCAAACTTGAGTTGCAATTGAAAGGATGCAGCATTCCATGAAATCTATTGTGACCAATTAGTCTTTCCTCCTCTTGTTTGAATGGACACCTCACCTCATGCGAGATCTATAGAGATAGTGGGATGTACGATATCATCAATGACATGGAAGAGATTAGCATCATCATGACTCCCCCAACTGACCGTCTCAGCGATGGCCCTGAGATGGCTCATTGACCATCGATAATCCTACAATGGTGGTCGTTGGTCTTGTTGGCTTATGCTGGGCCTCACTTCTTATTGTTGATTGGGCCTCAAGCTTAGGAGTTGACTAGGCCTAGTAGTTTGAGTTACAGTGGACCCCACCATTTGTTCTTGCTCTTGCTTTGGCTCTAGCTCCAGTGTCTCACCAGCATTTTTCCTTGGAGTTGGTGGCTTTAGTAGTTTAGTGAATGAAGCATTTTGGGCTCTTCTAGGGACGTCATTGGTGTACCCCATAATTCAAGGTAAAGGCAAAGCAAACTTCCTTGTCTTGCATTCTTCAAACTACCTTAAGATCTCGATGAGATATAGATGGGGTAGGTTAGCATTAACCTTTCCCATCAATATCACGCTTCCTCTTTCCGCATATGTTGAAATCTTGTTTAATTCTTTTGTGGGCAAGATGTGATAGGTACCAATCTTGGAGTAGATTCTCTCTTCCAATGTCAATTCTCCATATATCTTATCTTCTTTATCGTACACCCTATCCAACCAAACCTTTTGCGCATCAACATCAGAGTGAGTGAATTCCGTGAAGGGCCCAAAGTTCAATTCCACAATCATTGTATTTGATGTGGACCTTTCACAGATGGCCTAAACACACTCTGGGGGCAACGTGAGATGCTGTCCCTATTCAAGTGCTGTAGTAGCTCCACCTTCTGCCTGTCCTGATTGTATAGTAGAAAGAGTCTCTTGATGTATATTGAAGGATTACTCCTCCTGCTCTATATGTTGTTTAGAAAATGCCTATCCTCTACCTCTCTTAGGTCGCTTAGACACACCTTGAGAGGGACCTTCTTATTGTCCATGCTTTGGGGCCATCTACAATCACATGGGGCCAATCATTAGTAAGGTTGCTTACCAAAGTTAAGTTATACCTTACTCCTTGCCCTAATGAATCTATTTTTTTTATTTTATATGATTTAAAGTTAAGAATTTTATGGAAATGTCCCCAAAAAGTTTTAATATTTGGCCCACTCTACTTAGGTGATTTCAAAGTTTAATTTCCCAATATAGATAAGGAGATAAAATTATTTTTGGTACATGTTTATTATTATTATTATATATTTATAATTTTTTATAACTAATTCCCTTTGATAGTGTCCTTTTGCGATGATGAATTTGAAAAAATTTATATGCAATTTAGTGTGTACCCTTTTCCCATGACTAAGCTGAAAACTCTGGGTTTAAGTAGGTTTAGACGGAATGAAAATCAGAGCGCTAGCAAGCAAGTTATTGTTATCGGAACAAGAGATGTGCAATCACAAGTTGTAGAAGAAAATTTGAAAAACTCCCCCTCTGTGAATAGTTGCAAATGATGTTAACATTTGCAAGGTGGTTCATATATATAGATTTTAAGGATGTGATATTGCAGACCTACTAGTAGGGACTCGATATTGTTGCTAACCCAATATTGGGGACCTGATATCGGGTCTTATCAAAAATAGGGTACTTAGAAAAATCTATAAATTTTTGAAACTCTAAGGTATAAATTGAGGACTTTTAGGTCAATGTAAAGGGTCCAGGGTAATATAAACTAGTCCTAAAGGCACAAAGAGTATAATGGTGTAAAATCTAATAATGAAAGTCATGAAGAGTATGAGGAAAAAGGACATGGGTTGGCTCATAGGAACGTTTTAATTGGAAGGATGATAAGGGAAAGAAGAACGTTGGTAATACTTGGAGGGTAGAAGATGATGTGTGGGAGATGTGTTATGAGTGTAAATTACAAGGGTTACGCAAGTGGATCCTTCCCAAAGTAGGTTCCAACTTATAATGCCCTTACGTAACCACACCTTAAAATGTTCGTAGGCACTAGAAGGGTTAAATGTAATCCACATCGATTTCACAAAATACACACATGTAGATATCACCACGATGAGATATGAATCCCATGCTACCCAAGTCACTAGTCAAAACTACATGAACAGCGAGGTGAGGTAAATCATAGAAGGGATTGCAGTGATTGGGACATGAGGTAATTGTCTCAAGGCATAATGAATCCTACGTGTAAGGTATGATTAGTGTGTCATTAGCTTGTCACTCCAAAATCAGGACCAAGTCCATGCCTCTGATCAATGACATCGCATTGCTTCATCTAATGATGGACAACCATAAGAGCATCATGATAGCAAGGTGATGGGACGCGATATTGCATGGGCCGCGATATTGCATATCGCATTCCTTGTGATATTACGTACCTGATATCGCATCCTCCCCCACGATATCGCGGTGTGCCGTCATATCTATAAATAAGAGGCGGCTCTCCCTTGTTTCCTCATCCTAGGCTAGACAGTAGGGAAACTCTGGTAGATTGATCACTCCAGATATAGAATATTTTCCATGTGCCCGTAGTAGGAGTCCTAACATGAACGGATCTTTATTCGAGAAAACATTGTACCTAAACACAAGTTTGTGTATGGCAATAAAGACGAGCTTCTTGGATAAACCTTGCAGTGCATGGAATAGGCTAATAAGGATTTTATTTACTATTATTTATTATTTGTTATTTACTACTTTCTCTCTCAACCCTTCTCTCCTAGTTAAGTGCCTCAGTACGATTGCTTCGAGCACGTGCGTTACGCATGGTGATCCCAGCAATGACTAGCATTTGGTAGCCATGATTGCATCGGTTCAGGGTGTGTACAGTAAGTGGGAATGGATGTTGACACTAGGTTAATTTAGACTTAGTTCATTAGTTAGAGTTAGTAATTAGTTTCTCAACCCTTCACCTTGTTAGCATAGGAGACAAAAACATAAAAAGCTCTAAAAATCATATACCTTAGACTTACTTAACCATACACCATGACAACTACAAGTAAGTCTAGGAAGATAACGAATGATTAGCCCGAAGTGTTCCATGGGGCATGTAGGCACTTAGTTTGTGGAGTTCGACTGGATCACGCGTGCTACGCTCGTATTCATATGGTTGAGTGTAGGGGTATCTCGCCACTCATCACAAGGCATACAATCACTTGGTGTTTTGTTCAAGGGAGGAGTGATTTTGCTTTGTGGCACTTGTTTTTTCTTTTGAAGTATTGCTTAATCCAAAGGAGTTGCCTACCTTCAAGCATGGGTGCATGTCTTTCCAGTGGAACCTCCTAGATTAGCATTATTATTTTTCTAGTTGAGTGCCTTTTGATTACTCTTTCTACCATTTTTCGTTAGATCTACAAGGATCTTAGTACAATCAAGCTGCATGATAACTCCTACATATGTCACCAAATAGAATGCACAAGTCCCCTTGATGTCACACCCTATCCATTCCCTCTTGGTTCATCCTTCTTCACTATGGGTACAATAACACGAGGTTACTTTAAGTTTTGATGGTTAGAAATATCATTGTACCTAGAATAGAACCTCTTATTAATAGAATGGGTGGATGGATGTTGTGGGCTCGTTGTTCAAATAATTAGTCACCTGAGACTTGATAGCATAGAACAACACCTCAACCAATGAGTCACCTGAGTGTTTTATTCCTAGATGAGATTACTTATAAAAAGATAAAAAGACAAAAAGGAAAAATGATCAAACAATAATTTGAAAAGTGAAAAATTGAAAAACAAAAATTTCAAAATTAAAGAAAATGAAAAATATTTATTACTCCTACTTGTTATTAGAATGGGGGGTATCCCCCATAACTAAATGATTGAGCATAGCTAGGATTAATAAATGAAAGGTTGGGATCCTTGCATGTTGAAAATATTGGGACCTAATCATACATACCCCATTGGGGTTCACACACTTGATTAGAGTTGACATAGTGAAGCAAGTTATAAGATGTGGTTAATTTATAAGGGGTTGACCCACTATGGTACTTACAACTGTAAGATGGTATGCAAGGATCGACATGTCTCCCTATGTGGTGATATTCATTGGGCCGTATGGTTGTTGGAGTATTGATTGGTGGCCCTGAGAAAGTAACATGAGATGTTGGGTTTGTGGAGGAAGATGCACCACATTGTTGGACTTGTGCTGGGTTGGAGGATGTAGTGGGCTTGGAACTATGCTGTCCCTTCTTACAGTCATATCTAAAGAAAGGAAACCTTCGATGTTGTAAAGGGTTCCCACTACTGTTGATAGTAGAAGCACAAGTAACATTTGTGGGTTGATGCTGTGGTGAAAATCCTTCTGGAACACTTGGTGGTGATGTAGAAGGAGGTGAAGGATGAGAATGTTGAAATTGATGAGAAGTGTAATGTACACGAGGTGGTGGTCCTATTGGAGAGGATATGGATTGATAGTATTGAGGAGAATAATAGTGTGACAAGATAGAGTATGTTGACCCAGCTGGGGAAACAAGATGTTGAACTTAATAAGCACTTAGGTTCAGATGGTATGAAGGATGTAACCAGTTTGGGGGTGGCCTCCCCCACGACTAGGATTGTTGCCACTGTGATCAAACACAGTATTTTTGTACAAATTCTAGATGTAACACTCTTTCCCAATGCTCATGTAAATGTGACAAGATTCTGCATTGGCCCTTGGGGTGATCATATAGGCAAATGTTACATTGATATGCATGATTGGCAGTGAAGTTCTTATTCTCTTCTACCCTTCTTTCTAATTGCCTAGTTTATCTTGTTTCTTGGTTCTTCATGACTCTACCTATAATAATGTTTGCATATTCTCCACATTTTTTATGCATCCATTCCATCATCTTATTGATCTTTGCCTCAATTTCATCCAATGATTGTAGTGTTGGCAAAGATGGTTCCACCTTATTGAGGTGAGTTGATTTCTCCTCTTTATTATCATGGGCCCTTATGGATTTAAGGTTTTGGGCATATTGAGATTTTTTAATGTTCTTCCATTTAGCTATTTCTCCTTCTTCTTTTGCTACCCGCTTGATAAGCTCTTGGAATTGATGGGTTTGTAGCTCATATAGTTGACCTCGGGCATACATCCCTAGGGTTTCCCTTATTTCATTATGGAGCCCATCTATGATATGGTACATTAGCCTCTCCTTGGAGAACCCATGGATTGGGCAGTTGTTTAATGATGCATAATATCTTTCTAAGGCCATGTCCAAGGGTTCATGTTGTGCTTGTTTCCACTCTTGGATTTTTTATCTCAAGGCTAACACTCTCACATAGGTTTGATATCTTTCATTGAAGAGTTCTACCATTATTGGCCAATGTCAGATTGATTTTGGTTTTAAGGACCTATACCATACTTTTGCTTGGCCAACAAGTGTCATACGAAAGAGCTTAAGTTTTTGCCATCCATTATCAATGTTGTTCCATGCACAAGCATCATAGAAGGCTTGTAAATGTTGTTGTGGATCTAAATCATAGCCTCCTAAAAAGTTAGGAAAGTTGTTTAAGTCAAGCCTAGGTAGACAACTTTCCTTACGATGCCTATGGGATATTCAAACGGCCTCTTGTATATTCATTAAGCTTGTAGTGGCCAGTAGGGGTTCATCATCACTAGGTATGTTATGCATTCGTGAGTTGGGACAATGTTGTCTTCATTTATGTTCATAGGAAACTCCTACATCAGATTGGGTACTCCAAACTTCATCTTCATCATTATATAATTCATTGGTTCACCAATGAATTACCTTACTAGTTGTTGCGTTATCATAGTCTTGTGAGAGAGACATTGTGTGTGAGTTTGTGTGTGACTTAATTGAAATTAATTTCTTTTCTAAAAGATATATTGTTAATACCTTGTTACAACGATATTGTATGATGTAACTAATCTAAATAACTAACACTGTCCCTGGCAACGATGCCAATGATGAGTGGTGAGGTACCCCTACACTCAACCATACAAATATGAACATTTCACGCATGATCTGGTCGAACTCCACAAACAGGCTAGTTGTGGTATCTAGATAGTTACTTGTTAATCACAGTTTGTTGTCTTCCCACCTGGACTAGTATTTTCTTTGTCACATATGTTTTAGTCTAGAGTGAGGTGTATGATGTGTTCCTAAACTAATGCTACTCCTAGAGGGGATGGAAAATAATCTTAGCTAAGCTAGGAGGGAAAAGGGAGAGAGAGAGAGCTATACTAAGAGGAGATAGGAAGAGAGAATCTAAGATAGCCTAAGTGTGATAAGCATCCATTCCTTAATCATCCATACACATCTTAGGCCTCGTGCATGACTACCACTAGGATTACCAAGCGCATGGCCCGAGTATGCTACTAGGATACCAAGCAGTCACATGTAGATGCTCATGATTAAGTCATACTCATTCCGCATTTAATAACAATTAAAATTAAGTAATTAAACTAAGTGAATGCTACAATGGTGAAGTAATCTCAATCTTTATTTCTGATCATGTGGGTGTCCAAGTACATCACACTCGAATAAAGGATGTTGTACAATTACAATCATCACACTGTGGGCATGCACTGGGAGAAAGGGCTGAGAGGAAAAGAAGGGCAAAAAGACTCTACTCTAACACTAAACTGACTTCTAAAACTTAAAGACTGACTCCTCTCATGTGCCTACATGTGAATTTATAGGCTCACACAAGAGTCATGATATCATGTATTCGATATCATTATTTGGGCTGCGATATTGCGTACCCAATATCGTGGATTAGATATCGGGGGTTCGATATCTCAACCTAATGAATCATGATTCATTAGAGAGGTATATTTAGGAATGGTTAACACATATTTCTAGCTCCATAACCAATGCTTGTTTTCCATGAGATCTTCAGAAATGTATGTTTTGATTTTTATCTTGTTGTTTTTCTTTTCTTTTTTTGAAAGGAATCATACTTTACAAAGTAGATACTTCCTTTTTAATATTACAATAGAAGTAATGATACATTTCCTATAGTGTCATGAGATTCATGGAAGGAGTTAAGAAGAAACTCAACATATCTTCTTGATACCATACCCTTGGCCATTTCCACTTGGTTTTTTCCTCTTTCATTTAGCAATAAGATTATGATTTATTTTGTGATTTGTATAAAAGAATCATAGTATCTTTATGATGTGGATCTCTTATTGATGAAAATGAGATGGGTAGATGTCATGGACTCATTAACTTGTATCATTTGTAGCTAACAATTTACTAGTATAGAATGTGATCCCAAAAATAAGATTGGCTTATTCATAGAAATAATAATCTTGATGTACTGCATTTGGCAAAAAATGATAATAGCAATAATAACAAGTAAAATTCTAAAAAAATTACAAGAAAAAAAATTATGTTTAAAAATAAAGAAAAATAAAATAAAATAAATGAAAATATAGAAGAAAGTTAAAATATCAAAAAAATGAAAAACATATGAAAAATAATTAAAGATGATGTATAATAAAGTAAAAAGGTTGTCCTCTCAAGGTCTTATGATAGGTGTTTATCTCTCTCATTACTAGGTTGAAATGAGGAGATCCTAGAAATAGAGCATGCTTATCCTTGCATTGAGGTGTTGTGGGTGGTCTTGGTTGCTTAGAAGACTTTGAAGGATTCCACTTGTTGAATGTTTACTAGCATGTGCTTTTGGAGATTTGTTGAATGGTAAATTATCATGGTTCCAAAAGAAAAAGTTGAATGCAAAATGTATGGTTCTTCCCACAATGTTTGGAACTTAGTTCTTTAAGTTACATACATGGGATTCAAATAGAGAAGCTTGTCTCTTAGTTGAAATTCAACTTTTTTTATTTGGACATAATGGCATTGCTTGTTGCATGTCTTATGTACTTTATTCATCATGAGGGCTATCCTTTGATTCTCATCTAGTACATTGAGAATCATCATTATTTCTTTTTGCACATAGTTAATATCTAAGTTAAGTTCACATGCAATTATGAATGCATGAAGTTTAGTTTGAATTTCAAGTTTAAGTAACTTTCCATACACTAATTCATAAGGAGAGTAGTCTATAGAAAGTTTCCAAATTAAGTAATAAGCCCATAGGACATCATTGAGTTTGACACTCCAATCTTTCCTATATCTACTAATGGTTCTTATTAAGATTCTAGTAATCTCCCTATTAGGACTTTAGCTTGGCTATTGGCTTGGGAGTGATAAGTTGTTGTGAGTTTATGTTCCATCCCTAAGCATTGCATTAACTTTTTAAAGGTAGCACTTGTAAATTGGGTTTCATTATTAGAAATTAATATTCTAGGTATACCAAACCTATTTACCACTTGTTGCTAAAAGAATCAAGCTGCAGTGGAGGAAGTATAGTTAATGATAGTTACAAAATTGGCCCATTTGGTACAATAGTCAATAGCAACAATCATGTAATATTTTCCAGTGATCAAAAAGCTCTAGTGGCTAAATCCACTATTGGGACCCCTTCATTCTAGCTGTCATTCCTCCATCTTGTTAACATTATTTACATGAATGGATAAAATGATGGACATTCTTGAACATGTAGGCCAAAAATATTCTATCATCAGGATTTTAAGGGTCATTCTCTTCCCAACATGATGGCCCCTACAAAGACCTTCATGAACATCTTAGAGAACTCAAAGTTCATTTTCATTAGGTATGCATCATTGTACTAGGCCATCTACATAGATTTTATAGAGGTAATCCTCTATCTCCATGTAATGCTTGACTTGGTGAAGGAATTGTCATTTTTTATTGTCCCATTTATTAGGAGTTTTCTAAATGAGTAGATAGAAGAGAAATTCATCATACTAATTTGTAAGCCTAGGTGTTGTGGTTTTAGCTACCGTGGCAAAAAGAAAATCATTTAGAAATTGATTCAATAAAGGTTCTTCATTAGCTTTGTTATCTTAATTAAGACAAATGATTTGCAACAACATTCTTACTTCCCTTTCTTTCCATCATTGTTAGATTAAATTCTTGTAGAATCATCATCCACTACATCCAAGGACTCACTATTGGTTTGTTCATGAAGAAGCAAATGGCACTATGATTAGTGTGCATAAAAATTGTATATCCAAGCACATAGTGCTTGAATTTTTTAAAGAGCATAGACCGCCGCCATCAATTATTTTTCTCTTGTGGTGTAGTTAAGTCGTGCACCCACAATGCTCCTACTAGCACAATGAATGTAATATGAATGTTTATGATCATCCATTTGCATTAGTACTACTTCCAAGGAATAATTGGATGCATCAATTATAATATGAAATGACTTTAACTAATCATGTGCTCGTGGGATTGGTGTTTGGATGAGCTTTTACTTCAAGAGTTGAAATGCCCTCTTGCATCTCTTGGTCCTTTCAAATGCCACATCCTTCTTAGTAAGTTCCACTAATGATTTGATGATTCTTTGAATAGTCTTTATCTTTTAAGGATCCACATCAATCTCTTTTTCTTAGATCCTATGTTCCAAAATAATGTCCTCCTAGATCATTAAGTGGCTCTTTTACCAGTTGAGCTTTAGGTTAGTTTATACATACCATTTCAGTAATGCTCAAGAAAATCCAAAGCTTGTTTAAAATCAACATTGTAGATGGAGAAGTAATCTATAAAGCCTTCCAAACCATTGCTAAATTTTCTATTAAAATATATTGATGACAAGATGTTGAAATATTTTAGGAGCATTACATAGACCAAAAGACATCTTTTTATTTATGAAAGTCCCCTAGGGACTTGTGAATGTCATTTTGGCCCAGTCTTCTTGAGTGATTTGGATTTAATTATAGCCACTATGTCCATCTAGAAAACTATATTATCTATGCCTTCTAATGATGTTCAACACTTGATTCATGAATGACAAGGGAAAGTGATCTTTGAAAGTATCCATGTTTAATAGCCTAAAGTCTATGTAGACTATATATTGCCCTCCTTTCTTTGGTATAATGACAAGTGAACTCTCACTATCTACCACAAGATAGATAAATGCAACCTTGAGAAGCTTCTCTACCTTCTTGTTAATAGCTTCTTTTAGTTTTAAGTTTAACCTTCTTTATGGTTGTCTCTTGGGCTTACTACTAGAGTCTGTGTAGATTTGATGTTGGCATATGCATGAATTTATCCCTATTATCCTATCATATGACTAAGAAAATGTTGGGAATTTTTTGACTGCTTTGAGAAACTTCTCTTTCTATTCCTTAGTGAGGTGGGTAGTTATAATGACTAATTTTTGATTGTTTAAGAATAACTATTCTAAAGATTTTAATAATGTTCTTAGTTCTAAGGTCTCTAGTTCAGAGGTTTTTGGAACTCCCAACTCTTACCAGTGTGCCTCTAATTCTTTTTTACCCTCTAAATTTAAAAGTTGATACCTGATTTGATCTATTTCATCCATCTTATCTATGTATGCACTCTTGGGAATCTATACTAGTTCCATGCATATTATAGAATTGGATCTATTGTCTATGGTCAATCACTGGGTGCTTTCTTGTTTTTTGGTTGTCGCATACAAGCATCTTTGAACACTTGTAGATTTAGCACACAATTTACATGTTGTAATGATTGTTCTTTTAATTGCCAATATCTTATGTATGTAGTTGCATCCTATGTCATTGTACATGATGCATGTAACCCTCTTCTTATCTATCTTGCTAAATTTATTTTTCTTGGAGATTTCCAAGAAGAGGTATCTAATTTCTAATTTGACATCAATTGTACTGAGCAAAGCCCTCCCCATAATGATTAAGAAACTTCACTTGCAATTGTTCATATTGATCACTAGAAACTCTACTAGATATGATCATCCACTGACAATAGTCACAATGTTCTCTAATAATCCTAATGAAACAATAATGGATTGGTCTACAAGCTTTGATCTAATATTATATTTCTTAAGTGAAGGAAGGTTTCATGTCTAGTACATTTCTTGGGAAATAAAATTTACATGAGAACTTGAGTTTCGAATAGCCTTACATGGGTCATTTTTTACAATCTATAAATAGATCAAGGGACTTCTAACATTAGTTCTTTTCCTAGAAAGATGTCTTGTGTTTATCTAGTCTATCATGAAATGGGTAACATGACAATTTGAATTTTTTAAGGTCTTTGGTTTAAAGGTAGCCTTATAGATATTCCTTGAGCAGTTTGAGAGAATTTACAACCATGCATGTCAGCAATGATCTGGGTGGACTATTACACTAAAAAATGATCTTTTTGAGGTTTACACTTAGAACCACTTAAATTATCATCCACTTGCAAGTTCACAGCTCTTGTGGCATCTTGTTGCTAAGGATGTTGAGGTATTTTTCCTTGCATAGATGGTGCAAGTGGAAAGGGAGTAGAGGCATGAGGTGTGTGGTGCTATGAGTAATGATGAGTGTATGTAGAGGATCATTTAGCTCATGGTGTGATAGCCCTATGATATTCAAGAGGATAATAATGATGGAAAGATGTGTGGATAGTGGACCACTTGGTAACATTGGTTTTTGGACATAATAGCCATAAGGATTTCGCTATTGGTAAAGATACTACTATCTTAGTAATGTAATTCCCCATGACTATGGGTTATGCCACTACTAACAATAGTATTGAGGATAAGATAGCATTCCACTTGGGTAGTATTGTTGTTGATGGAACTATTACCTATAGTTGCTTTAAAGATAGAAAAGCCTTCTAGGTACTTGCCTTTTGACAAATTTAATACATACATCCCAAACTCATGAAAATTTGATAAAAGTCGGTAAAAATTCTTTGAATATTCATACTAGCATATGTCATATCCTACATCATCTAAATTGAAGTATGCAATCCCCTTTACTACTATAGCTTTATCTTTTTTATGGAAATAATTATTTTCTATGTTATTTTTTCTCCTTTTGTCTTTATCCTTATATCTTCCTTATTTTGCTTTCTCCTCCATGATCTTTAGTGTCATTTACAACTTTTCATCAGAAGAGTTGTACATCTTATCTATCTTGGCTAAAAGTTTAGTAATAGACTTTTAGATTGGTGAGTTTTTTTCCTACATGACCACCTCTAGTGGTGCTTTCTCCTTTGAATCACAAAGATGGATATCCTTTTTGAAGATGGAGGGGTCTCTGTTATACTCCTCTATTATCCTCCTTTATACTTTTTCTTTTCTTTAACTCCCCTTCTATCTTTACTACAAGGTTAAGGAGCCTTTGGATCCAATGAACACCCATTTCTAATAGTCTTCCTTGGGCATAGATCCTAAGAGTTTCATGGTGAAGTTGCTCCTACTAAGAGAAATAATGGCTTGGGCATGGATGTAGCAAAAAATAGTATCTTTTTAAGGCTTCATCAAGGAATTCATGGTTACCTTGTTTTTATCCTTGAATTTGTTTTCTCAAGTTGGACACCCTGGAATACATCAAGTATATATCATTGAATAGCTCTAACATTGTACTTCATTTATGAATGGATTCTAGTTCCAAGGGTGAATACCAACTTTCAATTGCCTTTATGAGTGTCCTACGGAATAACTTAAGTTTCTACTAATCATTCTTAATATTTTGCAATGCATAGGCATCATCATAGGCCTATAGATGGTGCGACAAATTAGTGTTGTAGCCTACTTAAAACTTAGGGTTGTTATGCATATGAAGCCATTTAATTTAACTAATCATCTAATGCCTAGTGGAGATATGTATTATCTTAAAAATGTTGATCATGCTTCTTGTAGTAAGTAATGATCTATCATGAGCCTCTTATTGATTATGGTCATATATCATGATTATGTCTCTTAAGGTATAGCCTACAATACTTTCTTTCTTGATGTTTCTCCTCTACCTCTTATTCTTATCTACATTTCCTTCTTCCATCCCTATGATGGAATCTTCTATCATCTTCACCTTTCTTGTGATCATTTTCCCTTTGATCCTAGTCACGTACTCTCTCATTAGAGTTAGATGAAGAAGAAGATGGTGACGATAGAGAGCTAGAATAGCTGTGTTAGCTTGCTCTTCTTCTATGATCCCTAGGTTATTTTCTTGCTTAATGACTAAAAGACCTTATGCTTGAGCCCTTCTTAGTTTTTGGTTGAGCTCTCCCTTTGTCTTGATTACTTACCAAGATTGAATGTATTCATTCTTGGATCATGTTATCTTCACCAAAGAGTGGAGGACCTTGGTGTTGAGATCAACTTGATGGATATTTAAAATGCTCTTTTTTTAACTACAATATTAGTGTAATTGGAACTTGTTTATCCTTGGAAACTTCATGGGGGATCTTCATGAGTTTTTCTTTTCAAAGTTGTACCTCCTTTAGTTGATAATCCCTAAAAGGATGATCTATCACTTGGTAATTTGGGGTTGTTGTTTCCAACCCTAGCTTTGTTAATGATGCCATGAACATTAATGGAATGATACAATCAGATGATAACATGATGTTTCCCTTCAAGTCTCTCCATTATATTTGCTTATCCTAGTGAAGGATGAAAGGTGAAGTCTAGATAGCATGGATCTAGATGGGTGTAGACCACTTTGAAATGCTACGACATTTCATCTAGGTTCTTTCTTGTCCTATCATCAATAGGTGGGAAGTCATCTCATAGTTTGTTTCTAAGTGTACCTTGCAGAAAATTTTATTTTATATATATATTGTAATAATGGTTTGTTATGTTTTTATAATGATTATTAAATGATTTAATTATCTAAAATACTTAGCATACAATAGATAAGTTTCCCAATAATAGCACCAATGATGAGCAATGAGTGTCCCCTACACCTAACCTAACCATATGAATCACAAGTGTGCATGCATGATCTAGTTAAATTCCATGGAACTTTAGACTAATAGTATCCAAGATAATTAAGCATTAGGTTACTAGTCATTGCCTTTCTAATCATCACTTATGCTAGCTCAATTTGTATGGTTAAGTGTGAATGAGGCATAAGATATACTCAATTGTTATTATTTTTAATATTAAAATATTACAATAATAAAGTACTTGGTATATTAAAATATTAAATTAACTATGAACTTGAAGGTAATCTAAACTATCCTACGCATACATCTATTCTCACTTTTCATACCCATCTTGAATGGTTACCAAGTGTCCACTACTGGGATTACTAAATATTAATATATTATGCTTGAAGTGATAGTATTCATGTTATTATGAAATAAATATTAGATTATTAAGTTCCAGGGAGTAAAGTGCATTAAGAGTAAAATGTTGAAAATAAACTATGTGATATTCCAAGTGCTATAATGGAAGGAATTAATCTTAATTTTTATTATTATCATTTAGAAGTATCCAGGTACATCATGCACTCAAATAAAATTCCATTTAATTAACTCAATCCATGCTATAGGCACTTAGAGAAAAATTTGGCTAAGTCCTATAGAAGAAAACTATATGAGCTTCATTGTTAGAATGACCAAGACTACCATAAATATGAATGGTGTGCACATTTATATAGGTTATAGACTAAATGGTATTGATGCATATAGATCAACATATTAAAGAATATAACCAAGGAGATATGTTAATACATGCTCATTGACATAGTTGACTTACTAACTCTTTATCATATATATATATAATAGACATTGTTCATTAAGAGAGCTAAAATGCATTCCTAATCTAATACATATAGCCCTAAGCCTTGCTCTATAGAGATGGGTAATGGTCCAAGAATCAGAGTGAAAGTTCTTTCATAAGCTTACATATGATTGTGATATAATAAGAAATCAGGGTCATGTAGTTCTTTTGGTAATGGTTATGGTAGCGTTAAACCTATAAGAATCTCCACATTTCTTGCAACCCTTACTTCAAAATGGAAGCAACTTTTGAATTATTAATACATACTCTCTACAACACCTCTCATATTCTAAATATTCAATAAAATTATATAAATGAAATGGCCATCATGCTTTTGGTGTTTTCTTCTCAATGCTAAGCATGGCCATCATGCTTTTGGTGTTTGAGTCCCACACCTTTCATCCCACACATGGATCATTACCTAGAGGCTCAATGTTCATCTTGCTAAGGCCTACACATGGATAATCATCCAAAGGCTTAATGCTCATCCTGCTAAGGTGGGGTTCTAGAAGGGTAGTGGATGAGGGAAATCCTACTCTCTTTTGAGTGGCTCTACCCAAGCGTAAACCTAGGTCTAAATAAGTACCTTATCATTACTCTAAGTTGTGGTCCTTCTTTCTTTCCATACATATTTAACAAAATTACATAAATGAAACAAGGAAGTTAAAATGTAATTTTTTATCCCCAAGTACTAGAGTCAAATTAGAACTTTGTAACTTACTATTGCCTACTGGAATCGAACTTGTAAATTAGAATTACCAAATCAAGTATTATGAGTAGGATAACACCTCATTATTAACTATAATAAAATTGAAATTAAAATTTTATTATATCTAATATATTAGACAATAAAAATATACATGCTATATAGGTTTTGAAAATGATATCAAGAAAATGAACATTTGGAACAAATCAACCAAATTTATAATTGTAATATCCTCTCTATATCTAATGTACTCAAATGTAGGACTTTAAAACTCAGCATTATTAGTGTAGGGATATCTCTTATGATCCCCTTATTCTTTTCTACATGTATGTTTTATAGGTCTCGATCTTTATGGAGATGTCTTGGAGGTCAAGAAGACATCTTGCCTAGGAGTTGAGTCTTCACAAAAGACATCTTGATCCTAATAGGATATGTCTAGCCTAGAGAGAAGACATCTCCTTAACAAAGAAGACATTTTGGGGAAGATGTTTCATGATAGAGGAGACATCTCACCCATGGAGAAGACATCTTCCAAAAACAGTAGATGTATCTTTTGAATGTTGCAATTTTGCAAGATGACTAAAGAAGGATAGAGATAACTCATATGGCCAAGAAACTTTTGGAATTAACCATTCCAAGTTGAAAAATAGCCAAGAGAAGATGGAAAAAATAGGAATAGCATGGAAACTCTAAGTTGATCTTGTAGATGATTTCCCTAGGTTTTTATCTTGTTTTCTTAATAAATATGTTGGTATTTCATGCTTTGATAAGGAAGGATAGAGTGAGGAGAAGTCTTGGTAAGAGATCTTGAATTGAGAAGAGCTTGGTAAGAGTGTGATAGAGCATAATGAATGAGTGCAGGTATAGTTGCACCTCTAGGGTTAATGTGTGTGGATTGGCATATATGTTCTTATTTCTTATTTACTTCTCTAATATGAATCTTAGTTCTAGGTTGTGGAAGAGATTTTCCATTGGCTATTTCTTGCATTGAGAACAATCATTGTGTGGTTGTAGAGCCTCCTATGTTATAGCATTATTTGAGTGATTAGAGAGGTTTGGATGTTTTGTGGGTTGTGGAATCCTATTGTAATTTTCTCTTTTGAATAATTCAAAATAGTTAGTTTTTTTTTTTGTTTTCTAGCAAATAAATTATCTCTTCATGATATCTAGATTTAGTGTTGGAAGGTGATTTTAATATTGAAGTGAACTTGTTCTAATTGTCCACTAGAATTAAATCTATAACTTGGAACTTACAAATTAAGATTCTTATCACTAGGATAACAAATCATTATTATTACATCCTCTTTAATCTATTAAAAACTTCTTCTTGAATTGTTGACTTATGTAGTTTTGACTCTTGATCTTCTAGATGTGATAATTCTGGAATGTTTGAAATTTTGAACTATGAAAAAATGAGTTATTAAAATATTGATAATGCATTTAATATGATGGTTGCTTGATAATTTGGTTGCATTAATGACTATTGACAATGAATTGATAATTGAGAATGAAATTTGGTATTGGTAATAGATGTGTAAATGAGAGAATAAAGGAATATGAAAAATATGACTATAAATAAAATTAAATGTCACCTTTATTGTCTTTAAAACAAGTCATTTCATTCATGTATGACCTTATAATTTCTAGGAAATGATTGGGGACCATACATGGGAAATTCAAGTCATTCCCCATAGTGAAAATAAAGAAATTTATGTAAAATAAATGTGCATTAGGGCTAAAATAGTTTGCATCTGTTCATTAACTAATAAATAAATAAAAATACTTTAAATTGTGCATATTTGTCCTCATGTGGATAGAGCATTGGAAAGTTATTATTAACCTACTCAACTTCTTATCTACTAGAATCTAACCCATGAAGAGTCTTATCACTAGGCTAACGTATTCTTGTTTAAATTATATATGTCTAAAGCTTTTCTTAATATTTTTTCCTTTGAGTTGTTAACATTAGTAGGAAACTAGGGTGACATGTATGATGTATTCTCATGTAAAATATTCAACACATAATATTTAACTATATGTCCTAGTATTTGGATAGCATATTTGACTATATGTCAATATTTTGATTTCTATTGTGCCATGGCTTAAGTAAAATATTATTGATATTGCACTTCAAATGTTCTAGAATCATGTTTAGAATTATTTCTTAAAAAAATTTCAACTTCGATGAGTTCCATTCTACTAAACAAATATTCTATTAGTAGAATTTCTTTTTCAATGGCCTCAATTAATTTTCCTCTAAGTTGCCAAGGATTTTGTTGTTGTTGTTGTTGAGGGGAATAGTGTTTCTAATGTCTTCGATTTCTACCAATGACATATATTTTGTTTTGTATTTACCAAGCATTCAAGTTTCCAACATGGAGAAAAACTACAAGATTATCATTGCTTTAAGTTTTATACTAATCAAAATTATTTCGTTCAAAAATTTCAAATTTAGCAAGCACTTAGTGGTGAGCTTTTAAGAGGTTGCAATGTTTTTATTATGGGGTAGCAAGATAGAAAAGGATATCATCTTATTAAACCTACTATGAATGAGTTATAAACAATGGTATGTTAGGCTAGTGGGAAGACTCTTGATTTGAAAGTTCAAAGTTATGGATTTGATTCTAGGGAGCTTTGTTAGGCTATTAAGTTTCAAATTTGATCCTATTTAACAAAGCTTTATTTTAGGTTGTTCAAATCCAAAATAAGTGAAACATAGGTACATCCTAACATATATATTCCAATTATAACTTTATGTACCTCAGCATTGCTCACAAAAATCAAACCCATGACCTAGAGCTTCCAAATCATATGTCTTACCACTAGGTTAACAAAGCTCTATTTTGGCTACATATCTTGAAGATATATATTATCATGAGTTTTAATAGCCCCTAAACATAGCTCAACTCACTTGATTAGATTATTATTAAAATTTTTAGTTCTTAAGTCACAAGTACAATTTCAAAAGATATAGCTTACGGGTATGCTTGAAGCTATATAGCATCACAAAGTTTCAATTTTTTTAAGAAAAGGCTTGATCCTTTTCCTACACTAGAGGAAGATTTTTCAATATTAGTTTTAAGAATAAAAACCTTAAAAGACATCTTAAAATTTTTGGGCTTTTTCATTAGACTTTGCTTTGAATTTTTTAAATATTATTATTCATTTTCTTTGGGCACAACATGCCTCCCATATGCTTTTTCCAAAAGTTCTAAATTACAACACCTCATAAACATACCTCACTTGGTTAGATTATTAAAATTTGTAATTATGTAAGTCAAAATTTTAATTTTGAAAAGTATAACCTCAAGGTACAATTAAGAGTACACATAATCATAGTTTCTATTTTAGAACTTCTCTAAATATATACATTACAATCATAAATTTTTAACATGATTATCCTAGCCTTGTCTCAATACAATGGGGTTGGTTATATGATGTTTCTCCAAAAAATTTTATTTTTTTCTAGTTGATTTTATGTTTCTCCAACGAATCTGATTTTTCTTTAATTTTTCTTTAGTGGATGTGATTTCTCTCAAATTCTCCTATGGGAGATTTTATATTGCTTCCAACTTCAACCAATGTTGAAATTTCTAATTCTTCTATAAATGTGAATATTTATTTGATTTTCAAAATGCATATTTATAATTTGATAAAAAAAATATTTGTGATGCCTTCTTTTAGTAATGTTGATGTAACCAAAAGACCTAATTTTTTTCTTGATGATGTATATGAGTCATTGATTTCTAATCTTTCATCACAATATGTGCTCATTCAAATTTAGGGTAACATGCCTCATAATCAAATTTTCATTTGGTAGTTAAATAATGTAATGAAAAAACATGATATCCAAGTCCTTCATTATTCTCATTTTTTTCTACTTGTTGAGCTATACACTACTTCGATACTACAACATGTACTAGATATAAGATCTTTTACACATAAGCATGTAGTGTTGATTTGTCATAAGTGAGCTTCAAATTTTGATTTCCAATTTAAAAAATATGCTAAATTTTCATGTTTTTTCAAGTTATATGATCTTCTATTGGTTTTTCAAAAACGTTGAGCGAGAAATTGTTCATTTTCTTGGTTCCATTAAGGACATGAAGTTTATTTCTACACCTTGTAGTTTTCATAGACATTTTTTATTTAAACTAATCTTAATTGTAAAATGGAATTAGTATTATAAATAATCTAGAAGACTTATATTTAGTAATTACATCAAAAATTATGTTGCAAATTTTATAAAATTATTATCATTCATCTAATCTTGAAGTAAATGTAGATAAAACCAAATTGATAATCTAGGGTATAAGAAATACTTATTAGAATTTCCATTTTGGAGGAACCAATGTGAAAATAGTAAATTCTTTTAAATAATTGGATCTCATTTATATGAAAAATTACATGTGAAGAAAGTGCATCAAAGAAAAAATAGTAGGAGATTTCAAGGCTCTATATGCTTTTAAAAAAAAATGCAAAGATTTTAGCATTCAAGGCTTGGAAGGTCAAAAAATAAATTTTTTAGAATATCATCGATCTTACTATACTATATAGACATATCATTTGAGAACTTAGACTCAATGATAAACTTTGAAAAGATACTAAAACAGTGTAAAAAAGACTGTTCTTCTTAATGAGTTAAAGCTGAAGATGCATATACCTTAATGTTATTATGTGAATATGATTTATTACCTTAAGAATTAGAAGCCTTGTTTCAATTCATTACATACATTCACAACTTGTGTATCTCAAGGTAAAACAAATTCTTTGAAGTTCTTGAGGATTTGTGAGATTGTGGTTGGTGTTTTCAAGGGATGCAATGGTTCAAAAAATATAATATCCTTTGGGAGGATGTGCAAAAAAATGCTAAGCATATTTACCAATTACTTAACTGAAATATTTAACATAGTTGTGGGATGATGTGAAAGGTAAGAGATAATTTTATTTACACCTGATGAGCCACAAGGTATCCCTATACTCAACCATACGAATACGAGCATCCATGCATGATCCGGTCAAATTCCAAGGACTAAGTGCTTATGCACCTTTACAGAATAAGGACGGGTTAGTCAATCATTGTCTTCCCAAGCTTACTTGTATGAAACAATTGTATGGTTAAGAAAACTTGAGGTATATGATTTATATATATATATTTTTATGTTTATGTCCTAGTGCTACAAAGGGAGAAGTGAACTAATTAAGTAACTAAATTAATTTAACTAATCTACTATGCTCTAACTAGTCCTAACACCAGCATCTGTTCTCACTTGCTGTACACATCCTGAACTAGTGCAACACTATTGGAATTACCAAACACTAATCGTTGTAACCAAGTGCTCCACGCATGCTCGAAGTGGTCGTACTAAGTATGCTTACTTGAGGGAGTTAACAAGGAGAGAGAGAGAGAGAGAGAACATTAATTAACTAAGAAAAGAATTAAATAACTATAAATAACATTAAATAAGTGATTCTAAATGCTACAAGGTTTATCACAAAGTTCTTCTTTATTTCTAGCCATAAGGTGTGCTCAGGTACAAAATGCTCCAATAAAGATTTGTTCGCTTTATGACTCCTACTATAGTCACTTAAAAATAATTCTAACTCTTAGAAGAAAAAAAGGAAAGAGTTCAGGTAAGGGACTAAGACTAATTAATTAACTATTGCAAAACCAAGTGTGCCCACCTCTTATTTATAGGTGATAAGACAGGCCTCGATATCGGATGTCTGATATCACTTGGAAGGCTCTAATATCAGATGTTTGATATCATGGATGCGATATTGCAACCCCAATATCACGGCTCATCATACCCCCATGACTGAATAAAAACTCATCCTCGAGTTCCTTACAAAATATTGGAAAGGTATGGGATTATTGAATGAATGAAAATTGACAATGATAGGGAATAATAGACTCAAAGTGCCCGGTGAACGGATTGACAAACATATTACAACATTGGTGTTCACACCCATTGTGGTGAACACTATACATAGATGACATCAAGACCCTCATTCGACAGCTTAAGAGAAAGAGGGAGAGAAAAGAAAATGAGGCGCATTGCTATCGATGTCAAAAATGTACATTCCATTGTTCATCCATAGCCATATGACCAAAATTATTCCTTGCATAAACACTCCAGCTCTAGTCCATCTTGAGTGCTTCATCCTATCCCAGTCCATTATTTGTGTAATTGCCATCTGCACACACAACATAGTCACAAATTAGAAAGGATAGATAAGCCATAATGTATTTGATACCTTGCCTTGATATAAGCACATTGGCTGGGTTGTGGGTATGGCAGATACTGGGTTAGAGGTTTTTAACTGATAACTACCCAGGGTGTAGGGGTGAGATAGGTAATTGAATGGAAAAATTTGTGATAGGGCTTCCATGACTAAGAGTGAACCTCTGGTAGTGATAGCGTGAAAAATGGAAGGAACAATGAAGATGAGGGACATAACAATGGTAAAGCCAATAAAATGAATGTATGGATGGGGATGAAATAAGAAATGGTTGATTTCATAGAATGTTTAAGGAAAAGAACTTAACAATTACACCAAAAAGGAATGCCAGTGGGTCCTCCCCAAAGTAGGCCTATACCTTTTATGCCCTAACAGACCCACAAACCAAAGAGTCCATAGGCTCTCAGAATGACATATGGAAATAATGGTTAAGAACTTACCCACAAGAGTTAACTGAAGACTAACAATGCATCAACCAAGACATAGACTAATCATAAAACTAGTAATGAGGTGGAATATGGGAAGAAATATGGAAGGAGAGGAGGAAATGGAATGGAATCCCAAGAGTAAGGTTGTGTAAAGTCCCTTGTGTATTATGTGGTTAAGGTGATTGAATAAAATTCATCCCAAATTTGGACTCAAATTCATCTAGTGACCTCGCATCAATACATTTGACCAACCCATCCTCTTGAAGCAACAAGAATACATCCATCGAGTCACCACCATTCCAAGGAGAGAAAGATAGGGAAGTAGGAATCAAGAAAGGGCCTTAGTTAGAGGGAATCTTCAGGCATGGGTAACATTTCTTTCTAGTGCCATAACCAATGTTTGCAGCCCATGTTTCTTTATTATGTCTAAGGGGTGTGCTTTGAATTCCCACTAGTGTTTTTTTTTTTGCGTGAGAACCACACCATGCAAAGACTTATTTACATTCATTCAACTTCTTGATATTTGTTCAATAGAAAAATAGCAGAAGACTTATGAAAATCATCCAAGTACCCAAGAAAATAGTTAACACAAATGCGTCGAATCCCCTTGAAGTCACATCCTTTTCAATCCATTTGAATCTTTCCTTGGTTTGAAAAGCTCTAAGCCACCAGTTCATTAATAAGTTTTTCTTAGAAAAAAGGGACAGTACACTTCCAAACAAAGGGGCACCATAGATTTGAATGGATGAATGGATGACATGGACTCATTGCTTGTTTTTTCAAAAGAAACCATATCTTAGTATCAACATTGAAAATCAAAGGTAAAAACCAAACATTAACAATCAACACCATTATAGGAAAATCCACCATCATGAGCACTTATTGTATGACGAATGAAGGTAAATCAAACAAAAAAAAGAAATAGTAAAAATAGTAATGATGGTGTAAAACAAAAAAATAAGTAAATATGAAAAAATGTGTAAAACAAAAAATGTGTAAAACAAAAATGTGTAAAAAAAATATAAAAGGAACTGAGGACTGAGAATGATTAGCATTGGTGGCCCTCTCCCCCATGACTAAGTTGGGGGAGGAGACCCAAAATAATGAGTAGGGTTATCCACCAACAGAGGTAGTATTGGTATTGGCTATTCTAGGCTCATGGAAAGGTTTGGTTTATTGGATGTTAACCAAAAATTTCTTATCTAGGCTATTAGGTTTGTAAATCATCATGGCTCTAGAAGGAAAATTTGCATGAATAATATAAGGTCCATCCCATAGCATTTGAAATTTAGTACATTGTGGCACATGTGTGGGGTTCCAATAAAGGACCTTATCTCCTAGTTGGTACTTAACTTTTCTAATTTTCAGGTCATGACGTTGTTTATTAAAAGCCTTGTACAATTCTATATGACAAGGCAACTAATCGGTTCTCATCTAGTAGGTTAAGGTACATTAACCATTCTTTTTGTGCTAGATTAAGGTCAAGGTTGAGATCACATGTCGTAGATAGTGTACAGAGTTATGCTTGAATAGGAAGCGTTGGGATTTTTCCGTACACTAACTCATAGGGAGAGTAGCCTATAGGGAGTTTCCATGTGGAGTGGTATGCCCAAAGAGCAGCATTCAGTTTGGTGCTCCAGTCTCGCCTATATTTGCTAATGGTTCATGTCAATATTTTCATAATCTCCCTATTGGTGACTTTGGCTTGACCATTCGCTTGAGGGTGGTATGGTGTAGTCAGTTTGTGTTCAAATCTTAAGCATTGCATCAACTTTGAAAAAGTCATGCCCATAAAATATGTACCATTATTCGAAATAAGTACATGATGCACACCAAACCTTATAATGATTTTTTTTGAACAAATCATGTAGTGGTAGATGATGTATAGTCCATAATAGCGACTACTTCTACCCATTTTGTAAAGTAGTCAATGGCAATGACAATGTAAGCTTTTCCATTGGACATTGATGTAATAGGCCCCATAAAATCAATTCCCCATATGTTGAAGGGTTCTAAAGGTTGAATCCATTGTTGTGAACCCTCCATCCGAGCAGTCATTACCCCATCACATTGGCAATGAACACAAGATTGGATGAAATGATGAGCATCTCAAAACAATGTAGGCCAATAATATCCTATAAGCAAGATTTTAATGGTTGTTCATCTCTCAGCATAATGATCCCCATAATGGCCCTCATGAGCATCTTGGAGAACTCATAATTGATCTACATCAAGAACACACCATTAAACTAAGCCATAGGGACATACCTTATAAAGGTGTCCATTGAATTCCATAAAATATTTGGCTCAGTAAAGGAACTGTTATTTCTTTTTAGCATCTAACTCTTGTGGTGTTTCTTGTGTAAGGAGATAGGTAAAAATGCTACTATACCAATATATCTCTATGGTTAATTGATTATTTACTACACTTGCAAAGAGGAATTCATCAGGAAATTGATCAGAAAGTAGATATTCATCCTCTTTATTGTCCCATCTTAATCAAGATAAATGATCAACGACAACATTCTCGGTGCCTTTATGATCTATCATTGTAATATCAAATTGTTGTAATATTACGAGCCATCGTATGATGTGAGGGCTCACCATTGGTTTATTTAGTAGGAACCAAATTGCACTATGGTCAATGTGTACAAATACCTTATAGCTCAATACATAGTGCTTGAACTTATCTAGTGAAAACACCACAACCATTAATTCCTTTTCCATTGTGGTGTAGTTGAGTTGTGCATCGACAATACTTCGACTTGCATAGTGAATGTAATAGGGTCATTTTTAGTCATCTAACTATGTAAGTACAGCTTCTAAAGTAAAGTTGGATGCGTCAGTCATTATGTGGAATGACCTGGACTAGTCAAGAGCTTGTAGAATAGGTGTTTCTACAATCTTTTGCTTCAAGGTTTGGAAAGCCAGTTCACATTCCTTGGTCCATTCAAAAGGCACAGCCTTTTTCGTTAGTTCAACCAATGGTTTTGCAACTTTTGAAAAGTTCTCTATAAATCTTCTATAATAGCCAATAGGTCTAAGGAATTATTGGATATATTTTATAGTTTTAGGTTGACGAGTGATTCCTTGGATGACTTTAATCTTTTTAGGATCTACCTCTATCCCTGTTTGTGAAATCTTGTGCCCTAATAAAATGCCTACTTGGACCATTAAATGGCTTTTTTCCCAATTGAGCCTTAAGTTGGTTTCAACACATCATTTTAGTACTTACTCTAATTGGTCTAATGCTTAAACAAAGTCTACTCTGTAGGTGGAGAAATCATCCATGAAGACCTCCACACCATTTCCTATCTACTACTAAAATATGCTTAGAACCAAACGTTGAAATGTTGCAGGAGTATTGCACAAGCCAAATGATATATATCTATATGCAAATGTCCCTTAAGGGCTTGTGAATGTAGTCTTGGCTTGGTCATCTAGGGCTATTTAAATTTGGTTGTATCCACTGTACTTATCTAGAAAACTATAGTAGCGATGCCCTGCAATGGTGTCTAAGACTTGGTTTTTGATGAATGGCAATGGAAAGTGATCTTTGAATGTTGCCATGTTCAGTACCCTAAAGTCTATACACACCCTCCATTTACCTACCTTTTTGGGCACAATGACCAAAAGACTAACCCATTCACTATCAATAATGGGGTAGACGAACCCAGCTTTTAGAAGCTGTTCAATTTCTTCTTTAACCACTTGCTTTAGCTTTGGGTTCAATCATCCCTATGGTTGTTGTTGAGGCTTCATGGATGGGTTAGTGTAAATTCTATGTTGGCATATCCTAGGGTCTATTCCTATTAATTTAGAATATGACCAAACAAAGGATTTCGACGATTTGAGAAGCTTAGCATTAATAATTACCAATTTTTCATTTTTGAGAAATGTGTACTCCATACTAGTGGGAAATGATTTTAACTCAAGGGGCTCTTGCTTAAAGTTGTTAGGGATTTCCAACTTTCCCTAGTTGATATTTTCAATGTCGAGACTTGGAAGCTGGCGATGGACTTGCTCTAATGTGTCTATGCTATCAATGTAAGCACAAGTCAAACCCTTAGTTGGTTCCATGCATATAGTTGAATTGCTTTCTTGGTTAGCTATCAGCCACTGGATGCCTTCCTATCTTGTGGCTATTGCATACAGGCATCTTTGTATGTTAGTTACTTGTGCATATTGGTTGCATGTAGGCAATGTTAAACGTTGTACAAACCAGGACTTCTGCACACAACTACACCCTATATCACTATATGTGATGGACGAAAATTTCTTCTTCTTAATATTTTCAAACGTATTTTTCTTTGATATCTCTAGGGAAAGATCATGTATTCTTAGGTGTGCGTCAATTGTGCTTAGCCATGCTCTTCCCATTATGATTGGGAAGTCCCCTTTATAGTTGTTGACTTGAATCACTAGGAAGTTGTCTAGATATGACCATTCATAAATAGTGGTAACAATATCCTCCACTAGTCCAAATGGGACAATGATGGATTGGTCGGCCAGCTCTAAATCAATGTTATTCTTTTTTAGTTGAGGTAGGTTCTAGGCTTTGTACATTTCTTGAGAGATTAGGTTGACACCAAAAATTGAATCAAAAAGAGCCTTGCAAGGTTCATTCCCAACAATTTGTAAATATATAAGAGGACTCCTAGGATTGGATAATTTCCTAGGAAGATGGCCAACATTAATTCAATTGGTAATGGCATGCATCAACATGATCGTGTGTGTTGAATGTGGCCTTTGGTTTGAAGGGAGTTCCAAAGTTTCGGATGATGGTGAGGCCTTTGGAGAGTTAGCCACTTGTGACTACAAGGACTTGGTTGGATTGTTAGTCCTAAAGAAAGGTCTCTTATTTATGTGGTTGTTTGAACCAATAGTAGGGTGAGGATTAATGGCCCTCGTTGCGTTGCATTACTGTAGCTAGGTAAGGAGCTCACCCTACATAGTTGGAGTAGGTGGTAATGGAGTTAAGGGTGGAAGAGATGTAGCTGGATGAGAGGATGATATGTTTTTGGAACATTACCCCTAGGAGAATGAGTTCTATAATACTCATGGGCTTAGTAGTGAGGTTGGGGAGCAACGTGACTAGTAGAGTTACATGGAGAGATTGGCTACTGCATGTAGTATCTATACAGGTCAAGTTGATGGTAAGGGTACTGTTGATGTGGTGGTGGCATTTCCCATGATTGTGGGTGCTACCACTTTTGATACTGCTCATTTGGTTGTGGTGGAGTTCCACTTGGATAGTACATCAAGGGTTGGTGGAACTACCTTGGGTTACCTTGAGGATAAGGTAACCTTTAGGGTGTTTGCTGTCTGTTTAATTGTGGGTTTAGTGCATACACCCATGACTCTTGTAGATATGAGATTATAGGACAACATCCCTTAGGATGGTCATATTGGCATATCTCACATCCATCATCATTGTCTGTATCCGAATCCACAACCTCTTCAATGATGGAAATTTTACCCTTACCTTTGTTATGTGCATATTTAGCTTCTCTCTTTTTTCTCTTTTCTTTATTACTACCTTCCTCTCTAGAATCCTCTACTATTTTGAGAATTTTTTGAAATATATTATCGAGGGAGTCTCACATTTGTTCTACCTTTGCCGATACTTCCGATGCCAATTTTTGAATGGGCAAAGTTTTTCTATTCATCATCTCTTCAAGTGGTGACTCTTCCTCATCCTCACAAAATCTAACTCCCTTCTTCTGAAGGGAAGGATCTCTGTTGTATTCTTCCGCACTCTCTCTTTTTCTTAACTCACCTTCCTCTTTAGCAACTTGCTTCAACAATCCTTGTACTTGATGGGCCCTAAGCTCAGATGGTCTTCCTTGGGCATAAGTCCCAAGGGTTCTGTACATTTCATGCCTAAGCCCATCTACAAGATGACGTATTTTTCCCTCTGCAAATAATCATGGCTTGGGTAATGATGTAAGAATGCATAATATCAACCCATGGTAGCATCCAAGGATTTGTGTCCTCCTTGTTTCCATCCTTGGATTTTCTTTCATAGGTTGGACACTCGTGTGTATGTCTGATACTTATTGTTGAACAGTTCTAACATGGTACTCCATTGATGAATGGATTTTGGTTCCAAGGACTGGTACTAGCTTTATGCTTATTTGATTAATGTCCATGGAAAAAACTTGAGTTTTTGCCACTCATTTTCTATGTTTTGTAATGCACATGCATCATGAAATGCTTGTAGATGATTTTGAGGATCAGCATTGTATCCCCCTTCAAATTTTGGAATATTGTTAATGTCCAATCTTTTGATCCTACTATCTTTTTGGTGCCTTGTTGGGATTCTAATAGCCTCAGTTATATCTAACATACTTCAAGTAGCGAGTAGGGGTTCATTGTGATTATCTTGTCTATGGCATCTATGATGCCTATGTTGTTCCCTACTTTTAATTCTTTCACTGTGTGTTTCTATAGAATTCCCTCATCCCCTTTCTCGACTGTTTCATCTATGATCATTGTTTTGCTTACCCTTATTCTCATGGTCTTTTCCTTTGCAACTATGTCTTCATCTTGAAGGAGAGGATGAAGGTGAAGAAGGAGGACTGGTATCATGATGGTGCTTGCTACCTTCTCTTCGGTTGTCGCGACCTCAATCAAAGTTATGATCAACATGTCCATCTTCATCGTGTGTGTGTGTTCCTTTTTTGAACACTTTGTATCCATTGGTATTAGAACCTAGATTATGGATGGTTGAGTGAAGGTTTTGATACACAACTCCTTGACCAAAGTTAACGAGAGGAACATTGTTTCGTGGGAAACCTTCTAAGGCAGGTTCACCACGCTCCTTTTCACTTAGGACATGTGGAACATCTTGGGACCACTTACCCTTCATAGAATTGTGATGTCTCTCTTGTTGTAGGTCCCTTTGATGTTGTACCTCCATGGGTTGATACTCTCTTGAGTCATGTTCATGCACAATGTATTCTTCTTGTAAGTGCTGCATACCAATTCATGTGAGAGCACGAAGAAGCATGCCTAGGACTGAGCGATTAGGAGGTAACACTATGTTACCTTCTAAATCTCACCAATGCAATTGTTCATCCTGGTGGAGGATAAAGATTAAGTTTGGTATATACTCATCGGGATGAACATATACCACATGAAACTATTGGGGTACTGGCGGTTCATCATGTGTACTATGCTTATGATTGTTCCCTATATCAGACCTAGGCAGTGAGATACTCTCTAAAGAGGAAGACATGATTGTCTGTTCAGTGTGCAATATTCCTCTTGATGGGTGAAAAATAACCAATCCTAAGGGTTCATTCTAATGATGGGAATATTTTCTAAGTTCTAGCTAGTGCACAAACAACAAAGTCCCTAGAAACGACACAAATGATGAGTAGGAAGGTATCCCTACACTCAATCATATGAATACGAGTGTCCACGCACGATCTGGTCGAATTCCAAGGACTAAGTGCTTATGCGCCTTTACAGAACAAGGACGGGAAAGTCAATCATTGTCTTCCCAAGCTTACTTGTATGGCACGATTGTATGGTTAAGTAAACTTGAGGTATATGATTTTTATATATACCATTTTATGTTTATGTCCTGGTGCTACAAAGGGAGAAGTGAACTAATTAAGTAACTAAATTAATTTAACTAATCTACTATGCTCTAACTAGTCCTAACACTAGCATCCATTCCCACTTGCTGTAAACATCTTGAACTAGTGCAACACTACTGGGATTACCAAATGCTAATCATTACTGGGTTACCAAGTGTTTCACCCATGCTCGAAGTGATCGTACTAAGTGTGCTTACTTGAGGGAGTTAACAAGGAGAGAGAGAGAGAGAGAGAACATTAATTAACTAAGGAAAGCATTAAATAACTATAAATAACATTAAATAAGTGATTCTGAATGCTACAAGGTTTATCACAAAGTTCGTCTTTATTTCCAGCCACAAGGTGTGTTCAAGTACACAATGCTCAAATAAAGATCCATTTTCTTTATGACTCCTACTGTGGGCACTCAAAAATAATTCTAACTTTGAGAAGGAGAAAAGGCAAGATTTTGGGTAAGGGACTAAGACTAATTAATTAACTATTGCCAAACCAAATATGCCCACCTCTTATTTATAGGCGACAAGACAGGCCCCGATATCAGATGTCCGATATCGCTTAGAAGGCTCCGATATCACGTACTTGATATCGTGCATGTGATATCATGGCTCATTAACACCACATGAGATTTAATAAAATAGATGTAGCATGTCACTATCTCTCAGCTATTATTCTAATTAAGTATTAGAATGCTATCAACAAGCTTCACATAAGTTCTGATCATCTTAGAATTGGATGTGGAAGATGGATTTAACTCACTTGCTAAAAGTGCATTTGTAGGTTACATAGGTTAGGAGCCTTTGAAGATGAGTTACATGTGTTTCTTTCTTTTACTATGACTATCCATTTGAGACAATGTTATAATTATTCAACAAAAATCTTATATAATTTGTTTTTGATGCTCCTATTTGTGCTTGCTCAATTTGTAGAGTCTATCTTTATTTTTCATGAAAATGTAATATTTGTCTAATAGATCCTATAAGTATTTGGACATAATAAAGCTTTAGCTCAATTTTATTTTAATTCTCATCATCTTAGAATTAAAAGTGAAAGATGGATTTAACTCCCTCAAGAAGAGTGCATTTATAGGTTGCGCAGATCAAGAGTCCTTGAAGATGAGTTACATGTGTTTCTTTCTTGTGCTGAGACTATCCATTTGTGATAACATTATACTGTTATAGTAAAAGAACTTGTATGATTTATTTTTTATGCCTTCATTGGGGCTTGGTTAATTTGTAGAGTCTATCTTTATTTTTCAAGAAAATGTAATATTTATCCAATAGATGCTACAAGTCTTTAGACATAATAAAGCTTCATTTCACATATTATAATCTTCCTAATGTGTTGAAGTTAAAGATAAAAAAAAAATATCACGTTGAAAACATGAAAAATTTAGTTAATGTCAATGATAAGAATGATCAAATGAAAATAAATAATCTATAGAAGGTGGAATCTCCTGTGTATATTTTTACCTATACTATAGAAAGTGTTAATCAACTAGGATAGAGGGCTTAAAAGACAAATTTTTCCTTAATGGTAAGGATTGTAAACATAATATTAAACATAAGTGACAAGGTAAAGATCTTTTAGAAGATGTGTGATGACTGGCGAGGTACCCCTATGCCCAACCACATGACTTACAAGTGTTCATGCACAATTTGGTCGAATTTTGTGCACTTTATTGTTTCTAGTGCACTAGCCCTTTAGGAAGTGAATCTAGCCTTAAGGTCAATTTTTGTCTTCCCAATTACACTTGTGATGTACGTTGGTATGGTTAAGTGTAACTGAGGTATTTGATTTTTATGATTTTTTATTTTATATTTTGGTGCTCAAAATGTAGATAAAAGGAGTTTAATAAACTAATCTAAATTACTATTAACTAATGATTTAACTAATCCTAACATAAGTATCCATTCCCACTTTTCATACATGTCTTGAATCCACGTATTCACTACTGGATGACCAAACTCTACACTACTGAGCATACCAAGTGATGAGTGGCGAGGTACCCCTGCACTCAACCATACAAATACGAGCGTCTTACGCGCGATCCAGTTGAACTCCAAGGACTAAGTGCTTACACGCCTTAATGGAACACTTAAGGTTAATCAATCGCTATCTTCCCAAACTTACTTGTATTGTCATGGTTGTATGGTTAAGTAATCTTGAGGTATATAATTTTTATATCTTTTATCTTTTTAATGTCTTATGCTAATAGGGGAAGGTGAAGAGAACTAAGTGACTAACTTTCCTTAACTATTCACTAACTAAGTTCTAATTGTCCTAGCATCAGTATCCATTCCCACTTGCTGCACACACCCTGAACCAATGCAATGCTGTTGGGATTACCAAACGCTACTCGTTACTAGGTTACCAAGTGTTACACACGTGCTCGAAGCGATCGTACTAAGTGCACTTAACTAGGAGGGTCAAGGGTTGAGAGAGATTAATTATCTAGAAAAGCATTTAAACACTTAAAAATAATTAATTTCTATTTAACTTTGTCCACATGCTGCAAGGTTTATCAGAAAGTTTGTCTTTATTGCCATACACAAATGTGTGCTCAGGTACAATTTGCTCGAATAAAGTTCCGTTCACTTTAAGACTCCTATTGCAGGCACATAGAAATTATTCTAACTCTAGAATGGTAAAACTGCTATAGTTTGGCTAAGGGTCTAAGTCTAAGTGCCTAAAATAGGGAAAGCTGCCTCTTATTTATAGACATTGCGGTGGTCCGTGATATCACAGATGCCATATCATGTACACAATATCATGTACACGATATCACGGCTCATCATACCCCCATGACTGAATGAAAACTCATCATCAAGTTTCTTACAAAATATTGGGAAGGTATGAGATTATTGACTTGAATGACACTAATGGTGAATGAGGTGACCTGTGAATGGATCATCATTACAACACATGAAAATATTAGTGTTCATGAAAACAAGTGTAAATACTATACACATTTGACATCTAGCCTTATTTGGCAGCTGAGAGAAAAGAGAGAGAGAGAGATAAAAGAAGAAGTTTGCTGTTACCAATGCCAAGATTGTGCCTTCCATTGTCCATCCATAACTGTGCCATTGATCTTCTTCCTTGCATAATTGCTCTAGCACCAATTCATTCTAAGTGTTCCCTCTAGATCCAATCCATTGGTGTATGATTTCCATCTGCACACACAACACAGTCTTATATTAGCAAGGGTAAATGAATCACAATGCAATTGATACCTTGCCTCAGTGTAAGGTCCATTGGCTAAGTTGGGATATGGCTAATGCAGATTCTAGAGATATAATACTGGTGACTACCCAAGGTGCAAGGGTTAAGAGAAAATTAAAAAATTTGGACCAGGTCCCCCATGACTGAGAGCAAACCTTTGGTAGCGAGAGAATGGAAAAAGATAAGGAATAAGAAAGACGGAGAAAAAGAAATAATGGCAATGCTGATAAAATGGATGTCAGGGATGGAAATGAACAAAATAAATGTTGATTGCAAAAATGTTTAAGGGGGGGAAATTAACAAATGGACCAAATAGGAATGCCAGTGGGTCCTCCCCAAAGCAGGCTCATACCTTTAATGCCCTGACAATCCTGCATTTAAGGAGTCCGTAGGCTCTGGAAATGTCATTTGGAAACAAGAGTTAAAGTCTTAACCACAAGAGTTTACCAAAAAGAAAAAAATTCATCAACCAAAATATATACTATTGATACAACCAGCAATGAGGTGAAAAATGGAGAAAGAAGGATGGAAAGAAGAAAATGGAATGGAGTCTCTAGAACAAGGTGGTGTATAGCCCCTTGTGTATTAATGGATAATGTGACCTAGTAGATCTCACTCTAGATCCAGCCTCACACAATCCACATCTAGTAACTTCGCATTAATACATTTGGCCAATCCATCCACTTGAAGTAACAAGAATGTCTTCGCAAAAAAATAAAAAATAAAAAATAAAAAAATCACCACCATTCCAAGAAAATGAAAAAGGATAAAGTAGGAAGCGAGAAAGGGCCTTAGTTAGAGGGAACATGTTTATTTAGATCCATAACCAATGCTTGTAGCCCAGATGATTATTTCTTCTAAGGGGTGTGCTTTGAATTCTCACTTTTCACTTTTCACCTTTTTTTTTTTGCATGAGAACCACACCATGCAAAGACTTATTATTTTTATTAGCTTAGCTTCTTGATAATGGAGCAGTGTCGGAACGGTAAGGAAAACTCAAGAAGAAAACATCCAAGCACCCAAGAGAATGGCCATCACAAATGCATCAAATCCCCTTGAAGTCACACCCTTTTCAATCCTTGAGTCCTTCCCTAGTTTGAGAAATGCCTAGTCACCAATTCGTTGATAATTCTTATTATTGAAAGAAAGGTACTGTATAGTTCCAAGCCAAAAGATACCATAGAAATTCATGGATGCATGGATGATGTGGACTTATTGCCTATTATATCAAAAGAACCATACCTTAGTATCAACATCATAACTCAAAGGTAAAAACCAAACATTAGCAATCAATGGAATACAGTTCATACCATCTTTAGGAGCACTTATTAGGTGAAAAACTTAACAAAATAAACAACCACAAAAATAAACGAAAAAGTATGAATGATGTTGCAAAAAAAAAAAAAAATGAAATGTTAAAGAAATTTGTAAAACAAAAATGTGTAAAAAAAAAACCTTAAAAAGGAACTGAGGGCCTTGATTGATCAACATAGGTGGCCATCTCTCCCATGACTAAGTTGGAAGGGAGAGATCTGAAATAATGAGGAAGGTCATCCTCTCTTAGAGGTATTATGTGTAATAGCTGTTCTAAGTTCATGGAAGGGTTTGTTTTGTTGCACATTGACTAGTAATCTCTTGTCAGGGCTTTCATGTTTGTATATGGTCATGGCTCTTGAGGGAAAGGTTGTATGAATGATGTAAGGCCCTTCCCACAATGTTTGAAATTTTGTATGTTGTGGTACATGTGTGGGGTTCCAATAAAAGACCTTATCTCCTGGTTGGTACTTAACCTTTTGAATTTTTAAGTCATGATGTTATTTGTTATGTGCCTTGTGCAACTCATTTGATGATAAGGCAACCAATCAATTTTCGTCTAGCACGTTTAGAGTTGCCAATCTTTGTTTTTGTGCTAGATCAAGGTCAAGGTGGAGGTCACATGCCATGGATAGTGTACGAAGCTTATTTTGAATTGGAAGATTTGGAAGTTTTCCATATACTAACTCATAGGGAGAATAGCCTATAGGGAGTTTCCAAGTGGAGTGGTATGCCCAGAGAGCATCATTCAGTTTAGTGCTCCAATCTCACCTATATTTGCTAATTGTCCTTGTTAATATTTTAGTAATCTCCCAGTTAGTGACCTCAGCTTGGCCATTAGCTTGGGGGTGATAAGGTGTAGTTAATTTATGTTCAACCCCTAAGTGTTGCATCAACTTTCGAAAGGTTGCACCTGTGAAGTGTGTTCCATTATTTGAGATAAATGCATATGGTACACCAAACCTATTTACGACTTGTTGTTGCAAAAATAGTGCATCTGTGGATGATGTGTAGTTTGTAATAGTAGCTGCTTCAGCCCATTTCGTTAGATAGTCTACAATAACAATGATGTAAGCTTTTCCATTGGACATTGGTGTAATGGGGCCCATAAAGTCTATTCCCCAAATGTCGAAGGGTTCTAAAGGTTGAATCCATTGTTGCAGACCCTCCATTCTAGTAGTCATTCCACCATCACGTTGACAGTGCTCATAGGATTGGACAAATTGATGGGCATCATAAAATAATGTTGGCCAATAATATCCTGAAAGTAGGATCTTAATAGCCATTTGTCTCCCAGCATAGTGACCTCCACAAGGACCCTCATGAACATCTTGAAGAACTCTTAGTTGGTCCACATCAGGCACACACCATCGAACCAAGCCATCAAGATAGACTTTGTAAAGTTGTCCATTGATCTCCATGAAGTACTTCATGGCTCTATGAAGAAACTGTTGTTTCTTCCTAAAGTCCAGCTCCTGTGGTGTTTGTTGGGAAAGGAGATAGGTGAGAATGCTACTATACCAATTCATTTCCATGGGTTGGTTATTCACTACACCGAAAAAGAGCACTTCATTAGGAAAATGGTCGGATATGGCATATTCATCCTCTTTGCTATGCCAACGCAACCAAGATAAATGATCTGCAACTACATTCTTGGTGCCCTTTCAATCAATCATTGTTAGGTTGAACTCCTGTAGGATTACCAGCCATCGTATAATATGAGAGCTAACCGTTGACTTGTTCATGAGGAACCTAATTACACTATGATCCATATGGATGAAACTTTGTAACCTAACACATAGTGCCTAAACTTATCTAGTGCAAATACGACAACCGTTAATTCTTTTTCTATAGTTGTGTAGTTAAGTTGTGCACCGACGATACTCCTACTTATACAGTGGATGTAGTAAGGATGTTTTTGGTCATCTAACTATGTAAGTACGGCTCCCAAGGCATAATTGGATGCATCAGTCATTATATGGAATGGTCTGGACTAGTTTGGGGCTTGCAGAATGGGAGTTTCCACAAGTTTTTATTTCAGAGTTTGGAATGCTCATCCACATTCCTTGGTCCATTCAAATGATGCATCCTTCTTCGTTAGTTCTACCAACGATTTGGCAATCTTGGAGAAGTTCTCAATGAATCTCCTATAGTAGCCAATGTGTCCAAGGAATGATCGAATGTCTTTGCTAATTTCTGGTTATCGAGTGATTCCTTGGATGACCCTAACTTTATCTGGGTCTACCTCTATTCCTAAATGTGAAATCTTATGCCCAAGTACTACACCCTCTTGGACCATTAGATGGATTTTCTGCTAGTTGAGCCTTAAGTTGGTTTCTATGCATCTTTTTAGCACTTTCTCTAATTGGTCCAAGGCTTGATCAAAGCTTGTTCCATAAGTGGATAAGTCATCCATAAAGACTTCCACTCTATTTCCTATCTGCTATTGGAATATACTTAGAACTAGGCATTGAAACGTGGCAGGAGCATTGCACAAGCCAAATGGCATTTGTTTATATGCAAACATTCCCCAAGGACTGGTGAACATTGTCTTGGATTGATCTTCTAGTGCTATTCGTATTTGGTTGTATTCACTATAACCATCTTGGAAAACTATAATAGCGATGCCCTGCTATGGTGTCTAAGACTTGGTCAATGAATGGCAACGGAAAGTGATCCTTGAATGTTGCCATGTTCAACAGCCTAAAATCTATACACACCCTCCATTTGCCTCCCTTTCTAGGCATAATCACTAGAGGGCTAACCCATTCACTATCAGCAATGGGATATATGAAACCAACCTTAAGAAGTTGTTCTATTTCTTCTTTTACTATTTGTTTCAATTTTGGGTTCAATCGCCTCTATGGTTGTTTTCGAGGTTTCATGGAGGGGTTCGTGTAAATCCTATTCTTGCATATCATAGGATCTATTCCAGTTAACTTGGGGTATGACCAGGCAAAGGCTTTTGACCACTTATTTATCACTTTCAGCAGTCTTTCTTTTTGTTTGGGAACAAGTCTTGCGTTGATGATCATCAATTTTCCATTTTCGAGGGTCATGTACTCCAAACCAGTGGGCAATGATTTCAAATTTAGAGGCTTCTGTTTAAATCTCTTAGGAATTTCCAACTTTCCCCAGTTGATGTTTTCGAGGTTAGAGCTTGGAAGTTGGCAACGAACTTGCTCCAGTGTGTCTATGCTTTTAATGTAAGCACTAATTATTTCCTCAGTTAGTTCCATGCATGTTAGTAAGTTGCTTTCTTGATCAACCATCAAGTCGTGGGTTGAGTGCATACACCCCAGACTCTTGTAGGCATGAGATTATTGGGCAACATCCCTGAGGATGGTCATATTGGCATATCTCACATCCACCATCATTGTCCATATCAAAATCCACAACCTCTTCGGTGATGGCCATTTTACCCTTACCTTTGTTACGTGCATGGTCCAAATCCCTCTTTTTATTTTTGTCATAGTCACTACCTCGCTCCTTAGACTCCTCTACAATCTTAAGAACAGTTTCAAATCTGCTATCCAAGGAGTCCCACATTTGGTATGCCTTTGCTGAAATTTTTTTTGTTAATTTTTTGAGTGGCAAGGTTTTCTGATTCACCATCTCTTCAAGTGGTGACTCTTCCTCCTCCTCACAGAATATTACTCCCCTTTTTTAGAGGAAGGATCATGGTTGTACTCTTTTGCACTTTCTCTCTTACGTAGTTCCCCTTATTCCTTGGCTACTTGCTCCAACAATCTATGAACCTGATGGGACCTAAGCTTTGATAAAGGGCATACGTTCCAAGGGTTCTCCTAGTTTCATGCCTATGTCCATCTATGAGATGGCGTAGTTGATCCTGTTGCGAGTAACCATGGCCCAGGAAACAATGTAATAGTGCATAATAATGGCCCATGGAAACATCCAAGGGTTCATGATTTCCTTGCTTCCATCCTTGGATTTGCTTTTTTAGGTTGGAAACTAGGGAGTACATTTGATACTTATCATTAAATAGTTCTAGCATCGTACTCCACCTTCGAATGGATTCCGATTCTAAGGATCGGTACCAGCTCTCTACTTCTTTTACTAGTGTCCTTGGGAATAACTTTAGCTTTTTCCATTCATTCTTGATGTTTGGCAAGGCACATGCATTGTGAAATGCTTGTAAGTGGTTCTGAGGATCAGCGTTGTATCCCCCCTCAAATCGTGGGATGTTATTCATGTCTAACCTCTTGATCTTGCTATCTTTTTGGTGCCTTGTGGGAATTCTTACAGCCTCTGTGATATCTAACATGCTTCAGGTTGTAAGTAGGGGTTCTTCATGGTCATTTCATTCATAGCATCTGTGATGTCTACAAGGTTCCCTACTCTCCCTTCTTCCATGTTGTGATTCTCTAGAATGCCCTCATCCTCGCTCTCGACTCTCTCATTGAGGTTTCTCACTTTGTTTACCTTTATCCTCATGGTTAGGCTCTTTATGACTACATCTTGATACTGAAGGAGAGAGTTAATGTGATGATGAAGGTGAAGAATAAGAAGAACCATCACCATGATGATGTTTCCTACCTTCTCTTTGGTGGTCTTGGCCTCGATCGTGATTACAATCAGACTGCCTACCCTTATCATGTGTTTGTGTTTCCTCATTGAACACTTGGTGTTTGTGGGGATCAAAACTAGGATTGTGAATCATGGAGTGGAGGTTCTGATACAAAACCTCCTAACCATCATTAGGAGGGGGAACATCATTTTGTATAGAGCCTATTGAAATAGGTTCACCACCCTCAATTTTGCTTAAGAAGGGTGGAGTGTTATGGGGTCTTTTTTCCTTCAACGATGTGTAGTATCTGTCCTGTTGCAAGTTCCTTTGACATTATGCTTCCGTTGAATGGTAGTCCCTTATGTCACAGTCGCATGCAATGTACTCTACATACAACTGTGACATGCTTATTCACGCAAGAGCACGAAGGAGCATGTTGGAGATTACTTGGTTTGGAGGCAACACTATGTTACCCTCCAAGTCTCTCCAATGCAGTTGTTCATTTTGATGGTGAATAAAGGTAAAGTTGGGTACATATTCATCATGATGAATATATACCACACAGAATTGTTGAGGAACTAGTAGATCTTGGTTACGTGTGTTGTGCTGTCGACTATCTCTTGTGTTGGTCCTAGGCGGTGAAGTGATTTTGTGTGAAGAAGAAGACATTTTATTCTTGTTCGGTGTGCTATTTACTGTTATCTTATTTTTCTTTTGATCAATCCTAAGGGTTTGTTCTAGCATCCCAATGATGTGAATGATCTCCTATGTTCTATGTAGTGCACAAACATCTAAGTCCCCGGCCACGGTGCCAATGATAAGTGGCGAGGTACCCCTACACTCAACCATATGAATATGAGCATCTCACATGCAATTCGATCGAACTCTAAGGACTAAGTGCTTACACGCCCTAATGGAAAACTTAAGGTTAATCAATCATTGTCTTCCCAAACTTACTTGTATTGTCACGGTTGTATGGTTAAGTAAGCTTGAGGTTTATGATTTTTATATCTTTTATCTTTTTAATGTCTTATGCCAACAAGGGAAGGTGAAAAGAACTAAGTGACTAACTTTCCTTAACTATTTACTAACTAAGTTATAATTTTCCTAGCATCAGTATCCATTCTCACTTTCCGCACACACCCTGAACTAGTGTAGCATTGCTAGGATTACCAAACGCTACTCCTTACTAGGTTACCAAGCATTACACACATGCTCGAAGCGGTCGTACTGAGTGCACTTAACTAGGAAGGTCAAGGGTTGAGAGAGATTAATTATCTAAGAAAGAATATAAACATTTAACAATAATTAATTCCTATTTAGCTTAGTCCACATGCTACAAGGTTTATCAGAAAGTTCATCTTTATTGTCATACACAAATGTGTGCTCAGGTATAATTTGCTCAAATAAAGATCTGTTCACTTTAAGACTCCTACTACGGGCACATGGAAATTATTCTAACTCTGGAATGGTAAAACTGCTATAGGTTGGCTAAGGGTCTAATTCTAAGTGCCTAAAATAGGAAAAGTCACCTGTTATTTATAGACATTGCAGTGGGCCACGATATCTCATAAGCGACATCGTGGCTCATCACCAAGTAATAAAACTGCTAGGATTACCAAGAAAATATGTTTTACACTCAAAGTGGTCACACTTATATGTGTAATCTATCTCGCTTAATTGTCTCATTAATCTAATAACTAGAAAATATTTGATAACTAATTGAAAGAATTTAATAAATAGTTGAAAATATTAAATGCATAAATAAAATAGATAATCTATCCAAAGTGCTGCAAGGTTTATTAGAAAGTTCATCTTTATTGTTGCACACACTATCGTGCTCAAGTACAACAATGCTCAAATAAAGATCCATATACTTAATAACTTTTGCTACAGGCACTTAAGGAGAACTTCTAACTTTTGAATGGAAAAAATGTAAGAGCTTCATTGCTACTGAAATCTAGATTTCCCATAAATGTGGTGGGTAGGCACATATTTATAGGTGATGGACAAAAACTATGTCGACAAGGCCTCATCAACATGGTCAACTATGTCGATGAGGCCTCGTTAACATAGCCAACCAATGATGACTCATCATATCCCCATGACTAAATGAAAACTCATCCTCAAGATCTTTTACAAAATTGGAAAGGTATGGGATCATTGATTGAATTTTCTTTCAACAAAATAAACTTGGCTAACTTGACAAAAAATGGAGTGCGTGGGTGTATGGATCAACACATTACAAAAAATGGTGGTGTTCAAGATACAAAATTTAACACCATGACACAACTCTTCAAAAATTGAACAACATGTTTCTTGATGATGTGAAGCTTATTGGAGAAGATCAAACGGTCCCAAGCAGTGGTGGTTCCTGAGGCTTTGAGGAACCTTCACCAACTTCACACACTGGTGGTGGTTGAGGCAACTGTGATTGTCTTGATACTACTACAACTTCAAGTGGAAGGCAGAAAGCATCCAATGGTGCTTTTATTTTCTTCTCCTTACTCTTAGGATCATGCACCATCTATGTAGCTTCCCCAATGTGGGTTGGAACATGCACATCCCAAGGACATGGATTTGCTAGAAACAACTCCTTAACATTGACAAACTAGGTAGCGAATGATTTGCATTTAATTTCAAATGTTTGCACTGTGTTCTTTAGCTCATGATAGTCATTCATCCATCTAGCTAGGTCCTCAGCGATGGATTTTTGATTTGTGAATTGCCCTTTAAGGACTTTGAGTTCAATGTTAGTAGTCTCAAGCTTTTGCTTGGTGTTCTTGTGGTGTTTGAACTCAACCTTGTATAGCTGATATGAGCTAGCCACCTATTTCTTCAATTCTGACTACAATCATTTGATTGTCAACATTGCTAGGTTTACATAATATAGATTGGCCAACTCCATATACTCTATCATCTCTTCGATCTGCAACTCCTTTAAGTGGATCTCTACTTTATTGTAGGCATCAATCCTATCAAAGATGGGCTACCACATCTCTCTTCCTTGTTGGAGTTACTAGAGGGCTTCAATCACTTTAGCCTTTGCCATCTGAATTTTTTTTCATTAAATTCCTTTTGTAAACCAACTTGGTCCCTGTAGTGATTTTTCACTCTCTCAAATTTAAAAGCTTTGTTATTTTAGGTGGTGATCTTGATGGTTGACTTTTGTCACAAGGTGCGTACCTCCTCCATTGATAGATTGTGGTTCTTTGTAGCTAATTTCTTTAGTTCATTGTTGACTCTAACAAGCTGCTCCTACTGTTGATGAATGAATTCTTATATTTGATCTCTCTAACCATCAACATTTCACAAGTGATGTTTTTTCATGGTTAATGCTTCATTTTCTTAATGCATTTGATTCAAGTCCTTTTTGATTGAGTGCGTTTTAGCTTCTACCATGGATTTTTTGAAGATGGCCATTATTTCTTCCTCCTCAACCTTATAAAATTATTCTTGAAGCTATTTAATAGCTTCATCTCTTGTTGTGTTTGGGTTGAAGATTACTTATTTTGCAAGCCAAGAATGAAGTTTAGCAACCTCTATGGCCAAGCATTGATTTTGCTCTTGGGCCACTTCTAGTTACCCCTCCAAAATGATGCATCTACCCCTTACATTTAGTAGCTTTAACTAGGTTGCAATGATGTTCTCTGGAAGATCAAAGATATCCAGAGTCATTTGCATGGTTCCTACAAATCATTCTAGAAGTTGTTCATGCTAGGGTATGCTCAATTTCTCGCTAATCATGCCTACAGATGTTTGCACATATTAGAGTTCAGATATGTCTAGTACAGATGCTGCAGGTGCATTCAATCCTTTAGCTACATAGTCAACTATGAATTCTACCATTGTTTCCTATGCTTGGTGTTGCATCACCAAGGTAGTTGCCTCTTCACCTTCCTCTAACCTCACCAAGAAAGTGGTGGCATTCCTAGAGATTTCTTGGAATAGATGATGTATTGCTAACGATATCATCACCTCCCAAACATTGGGATTTGACCTTAAAGCTAGCTATATCCTTTGGGTAATGAAAATAGAACCACCCCTCTCCATCTAGCTAACTGTTCAGGCCACCTCATTTAGGTGATTCATTACTGGCTGATACACAGATGGATCCACCCCACTCATTCTTGCTTGCTACTCTTATTTACTTAAGAGCTACTCTCAGATTTTCCATAGATGTTCAAGGGTTGCATGGGTGTCTGGTATAGTTTCCTAAGTGGGTGGTGGTGGTGGAAGCTCCTCTTCCTGAATGGTTGTTCACATTTTATCTTTCATGATTTCTACCCATGAGGCCAATGGAGCATGCTTGAGAGTGTTATTTGAATAGTGAACAATACTTGTCCTCTTGCCAAGTTTCTTGATAAGGCACAGAAAGGGCAAGGTCTTTCTTCCATTTTTGCTATCCTTGAACTACTTCTCAGTCTCCAAATAAATTAGCTATGAAAGGTTAATGGGAAATTTCTTACTTAGAGCAGTGCATGCTCAAGTGGAGAAAATAGTCACCTTACTTGGCCTCACAGTTGGATTGAGGTAGCCACAATCTTGAAATAAATTTTCTCCACCATGTGAGTGCACCATACTCCTTATGGTTCACCCCATAGCATTATTGGGTCCACTTCCCTTTTGCCTCAGGATCGCCTTTTGTTGATATCTCTACCAACTATGTTCCAATGTCTGGAAACCCTAGTGCCTATACAATGGCCTCCACCAAGTAGGACACTTGAATTTCCTTGATTTTTACAATAGACCTTGGTCTTTAGCTATTCTAGAAGAGATAGGTCTCTCCCATGGACCACTCCCCACTAGACATGATGACTGGCCACATGGGAGAGGCTTGCAATTATGTCCTCACACCCTCTAGATCTTTTTCCAAAAATGGCATGAAGTTTATCTCTTAAAGAACTAATCTTTGGATCTCTTGGGACATGATGATGTCTAGGCAGGCTTGAGTCAAAGTGACCTCAAGCCTTGGCATAGGTCCTAATGCTTCTCCTCATTGGGATTATTCTATAGGAACTTCTTCTTTTGAAATCTATTGAAAAAATTCCAATTCGGGCTCCTCACAAAGAGGTCCCATTACATGGGTTGCCACGTGTTGTTCTTGGCCTTGTTCCTACTAGCCCCTTCTAGCTCTAGGTTGCTTCTCCCATGGTTGTGAGGGTTCTCCTTCTTGCAAATATTTTTGTTTGGGTACCATTTGTAATCACAATAAAACCATGGATTAGCAATCATTGTGTAACTTTAAAACAATTGGGATACCTTAACTCTTGAGGGTAGTTACACTTGGATAATTTGTAATTATGGCTAATTTAATTAACTCGATTATTATTTCTATTTATGCATTATCATTGATAAATCATCTCAAAGATTGTTGGAAGGGTTAACTTGGAAAAAGTTGATGTTAATGTATAATTAAGGTTACTAACCCTTGGGGGATTTAGAAAAATTTTTCAAAAATTGCATTAGAAACCTTAAGGTTTGTGGCCCCCATGATAAAGATCTTACCTCTGGTAAGTGTAGGATTGAAAAATGGGATGATTTGGACAAATGGTTTGAAAGTTATGAGCTCTAGAAAGTTTTGTGCTCTAAAAAATTACAAAAACTCCCTATGTGTTATGAGAAAATTGCAAAAAATTCCAAAGTGTCTGGTGGTATATTAAGTATTTCTACATTACATCGACTAGGCCTCATTGATAGGGCCTCATTGATGTAGTCGGTTGCATCGACAAGGCCTCATTGATGTAGCTATTGATCACTATTGGCTTTCATTGACTTTGGTCAAACTTTCAAAATACAAGGAGTTTTTTGATGAAATTTGGATCAAATGAAAGCTTAGAAGACCAATAATAGTATGAAATCATGAGAAGAGGGTGTTGAGGTTTATAAATTTAAAAAAATGGAGAAAAATTAATTCAATTAATGAATGTAATGAAAGATTAAGGAGTACTTGAGTGGTTTACACAATGGACAATATGAAATATAAGATTGTAGCAATGTCAAAGGTAAGGAAAATTAACTAATCAAGCCAAAAGCTATGTGATGAGTAATGCGGTACCCCTACATCCAACCATATGAATATGAGCATTCACGCATGATCTGGTTAAAATCTAAGGACTAAGTGCTTATGCGTCTTCATAGAACAAGGATGGCTTATGTGATCATTATCTTCCCAAGCTTACTTGTCCGACACGGTTGTATGGTTAAGTAAACATGAGGTATGTGATTTTTATGGCTTTTTATGTTTTATGTTCCTGGTGCTTAAAGTGGATAAATGAAATAAGTGAGTAACTAATTTAATTTAACTAATCAACTATGCTCTAGCTAGTCCTAACACCAGCATCTGTTCCCACTTGCTAGACACATTCTAAACCAATGTAACACTACTAGGATTACCAAACGCTAGTTGTTACTGAGTTACCAAGTGTTCCACATATGCTCAAAGCAATCATACTGAGTGTGCTTACTTGTTGAAAATTAATAATTCTATAAAAACAACATAAATTAACTAATGAACGCATTAAATAACTATAAATAGCATTAGCTGGAATAAATAAGCTATTCTGAATGTTGCAAGGTTTATCACAAAGTTCATCTTTATTTCTGGACACAAGGTATGCTCAAGTACATAATGCTCAAATAAAGATCTATTGACTCTATGACTCCTACTATGGGCACTCAAAAATAATTCTAACTCTGGAAAGGAAAAATTGCAAGAGTTTGGGTATGGGACTAAGACAACTAACTACCAAACCAAGTGCCTCGGTCTCTTATTTATAGGTAATGAGACAGGTTCTAACATTGGGTGTATGATATTGCTTGGCAGGCTCTGATATTGCAAACTCAATATCATGGATCTGATATCGTAGATTTGATATCATGGTCCTGATATTGCGAGTCATCATACCACCACAACTGAATGAAAACTTGTCCTCAAGTTCCTTACAAAATATTGAAAAGGTATGAGATTATTGACTGAGTGACAAATGACAGTGAGATGAAGTGATAGACTTAAAGTGCCTAGTGAATAGATTAACAAACATATTATAGCATTGGTGTTCATAACCATTGTGGTGAACACTGTACATAGATGACATCCAGACCCTCATTTGATAGTTTGAAGAGAGAGAGAGAGAGAGAGAGAGAGAGAGAGAGAGAGAGAGA
>MNCI01014008.1:176170-296378 GCA_015680685.1 Gnetum montanum
AGAGATAGAGAGAAAGAGAGAGAGAGAGAAGAAAACAAGGCACATTGCTGCTGCTGTCAAAATTGTGCATGCCATTGTTCATTCTTGGCCTCTAGATTAAGCATGTTCTTTGCATAAATGCTCCAGCTCTTTTCCATCTTGAGTGCTCCCTCCTATCCTAGTCCATTGTTCATGTGATCACCATTTTCACACAACACAGTCACAAATTAGCAAGGATAGATAAGATATAATGCAATTGATACCTTGCCTTAATATGAAGCACATTAGCTAGGTTGTGGGTATGTTAGATACTGGGTTAGGGGTTTATAACTGATAACTACCTAAGGTGTAGGGGTGAGATAAGTAATGAAATGAAATTTTTTTTTGGAACACGGACCCCCATGACTATGAGCAAATCTTTGGTAGCAATAAGATGAAAATTGAAAGAACAAGAAAGATGAGAGAACTAACAATGGTGAAGCCATTAAGACAAAATAAAAATGGATGTCATTGATGGGGTGAAATGAGAAATAGTTGATTGTAGGAAATGTTTAAGGAAGAAAGCTTAACAATTTCACCAAAAAGAAATGCGAATGGATCCTCCCAAAAGTAGGCTCATGTCCTTTATGCCCTAACAAACCTACAAACCAAAGAGTTTGTAGGCTCTAGGAATGACATATGGAAACAATGGTTAAGAACTTACCCACAAGAGTTTATCAAAGAATAACAATGCATCAACTAAGATATATACTAATCATAAAATCAACAATGAGGTGGAATATGAAAAGCAATATGGAAAGAGAGAATGGAATGGAATGGAATCCAAAAATCAAGGTTGTGTAAAGTCCCTTGTGTAGTATGTGATTAAGATGACTTAATAATATTCATTCCAAATCTTGATTTAAGACTAACCATATCCAGTGACCTCACATCGACATACTTGACCAACCCATCCTCATGAAGCAACAAGAATGCATCCACAGAGCCACCACCATTCCAACAAGAGAAAGAATAGAGGAGTAAGAAGCGAGAAAAGGGACTTAGTTAGAGGGAACCTTCATGCATGGGTAACATGTCTTTCCAGTGCCATAACTAGTGCTTGTAGCCCATGTTTCTTTATTATGTCTAATGGGTGTGCTTTGAATTCTCACTAGTTTTTTTTTGTGTGAGAACCACACCATGCAAAGACTTATTTGGTTTTGTTGACTTCTTGATATTGGTCAATAGCGGAATGGCAGAAAACCTATGAAAAACATCCAAGTACCCAAGAGAATAGCTAGCACAAATGCATTGAATCCCCTTGAAGTCACACCCTTTTCAATCCATTTGAATCTTTACTTCATTTGAAGAAAACCAAGCTACCAATTTATTAATAATTTTACTTAGAAAAAGGGACAGTACATTTCCAAAACAAAGGGAGACCATAGAGTTGGATGGATGGATGGGTGACATGGACTCATTGCCTATCTTATTGAAAGAAACCATACCTTAGTATCAACATTAAAAGTTGAAGCTAAAAACCAAACATTAGCAATCAACACCATTATACTACAATCCACCATCATGAGCACTTATTATATGATGAATGAGAGTAAATCAAATAAAATATAATAGAGAGGAAGAAGTAGTAAAAAGGTTAATGATGGTGTAAAACAAAAATGTGTAAAATAGAAAAGACAAAGAAACTGAGGGCTTTAGAATGGTTAGCATTAGTGGCCATCTCCCCCATGACTAAGTTGGAAGGAGGAGATCTAAAATAATGAGCAAGGTTATCCATTAATAGAGGTAGTGTTAGTATTGGCCATTTTAGGCTCATGTAAGGTTTTGGTTTGCTGGATGTTAACTAATAACCTCCTACCTGGGCTTTCAGATTTATAAATCATCATGGCCCCTGAAGGAAAATTTTCATGAATGATATAAGGTCCTTTCCACAATATTTGAAATGTAGTTCATTGTGGCACATGTGTGGGATTCCAATAAAGAACGTTATCTCCTAGTTGGTATTTGACTTTTCTAATTTTCAGGTTATGATGTTGTTTGTTGAAGGCCTTATGTAATTCATTAGATGACAAGGTGGCTAATTAGTTCTCATTTAGTAAGTTAAAGGTTCATTAATTGTTCTTTCTATGCTAGACTGAGGTCAAGGTTAAGGTCACATGTTGTAGATAGTGCAAGGAGCTTAGCTTGGATAGGAAGTGTTGGAAGTGTACCATACACTAACTCGTAGGAAGAATAGCCTATAGAGAGTTTCCACATGGAGCAGTAAGCCCAAAGAGCATCATTCAGTTTGGTGCCCCAGTCTCATCTATATTTGCTAATGGTCTATATCAATATTTTTGTGATCTCCTTATTGGTAACTTTAGCTTGACCATTCACTTGAGGATGATATGGTGTAGTTAGTTTATGCTCAACCCCTAAGTGTTACATCAACTTCCTAAAATTCACATCTATAAAATGTGTACCATTATAAAAAATAAATGCATGAGGCACACCAGACCTATTTACGATTTTTGGTTGAAAAAATCATGTAGTGGTAGATGATGTATAGTCTATAACAACAACTTCTTCTATCCATTTTGTAAAATAGTCAAAAACAATAACGATGTATGTTTTTTCATTGGACATCGGTGTAATAGGCCCCATAAAATCAATTCCCCATATGTCGAAAGGTTCTAAGGATTGAATCCATTGTTGTGGATCCTCCATTCTAGTAGTCATTCCCCCATCATGTTGGCAGCACTCACAAGATTGGACAAAATGATGAGCGTCCCAGAATAATGTAGGCCAATAATATCTTGTAAGAAAGATTTTAATGGTTGTTTGTCTCCCAACATAATGACCCCCACAAGGGCCCTCATGAGCATCTTGGAGAACTTGTAATTGATTTTCATTGGTAACACACCATCGAACCAAGCCATTGAAAAATACCTTATATAGTTGTCTATTGAGTTCCATGAAATATTTGGCTTGATGAAGAAATTGTTGTTTCTTTTTAATGTCTAACCCTTATGGTGTTTCTTGTGTGAGAAGATAGGTAAGAATGCTACTATACCAACTTGTATATGTGGTTAATTGATTATTTATTACACCTGCAAAGAGGAGTTCATCAAGGAAGTAGTCAAAAATTGGATATTCATCCTCTTTGTTGTCCCATCATAACTGTGATAAATGATCAGCAACAATATTCTCGGTGCCTTTATGATCAATCATCGTAAGATCGAACTCTTGTAAGATCACAAGCCATTGTATGATGCAAGGGCTCACCATTGGTTTATTCATTAAGAACCAAATTGCACTATGATCCATCTGTATGAATATCTTATAGCCCAATACATAGTGCCTAAGTTTTTCTAGTGCAAACACCACAGCCATTAATTCTTTTTCTATTGTGGTGTAATTAAGTTGTGCACCAGCAATACTTTGACTTGCACAATGAATGTAATAAGGTCATTTCTAGTCATCTAATTGTGTAAGTATGGCTCTTAAAGTAAAGTTGGATGCGTTAGTCATTATGTGAAATGGTTTGGACTAGTCAAGAGCTTGTAGAATGGGTATTTCTACAAGCTTCTATTTCAAGGTTTGGAAAGTTAGCTCACATTCCTTGGTCTATTCCAAGGGTACATCCTTCTTCGTTAATTCTACCAATGGTTTTGCGATCTTTGAAAATTTCTCGATAAAGTGTCTATAATAGCTAGTATGTCCAAGGAATGATCAAATATCTTTTACAGTTTTAGGTTGATGAGTAATTCCTTGGATAACTTTAATCTTTTCAAGATCTACTTCTATTCCTGTTTGTGAAATCTTATGCCCTAACACAATGCCTTCTTCGACTATTAAATGGCTTTTTTGCCAATTAAGCCTTAAGTTGATTTCTACACATCATTTTAATACTTTCTCTAATTAGTCTAATGCTTGTTCGAAGTCTACTCTATAGGTGTAGTAATCATTCATAAAGACCTCCACACCATTCCCTATTTGCTACTGAAATATACTTAGAACCAGACATTGAAATGTTGCTGGGGCATTGCACAAGCGAAATGACATATGCTTATATGCAAATGTTCCCCAAGGATTTGTGAATGTAGTCTTGGCTTGGTCTTCTAGTGCTATTTGAATTTGATTATATCCACTGTAACCATCTAGAAAACTATACTAGCAATGCCCTGCAATGGTATCTAAGACTTGGTCAATGAATGGAAATGGAAAATGGTCCTTAAATGTTGCCATGTTTAGTAGCCTAAAGTCTATACACACTCTCAATTTACCTCCATTTTTAGGCACAATAACTAATGGGCTAATCCATTCACTATCAGCAATGGGGTAGATGAACCCAACTTTTAGAAGTTATTCAATTTCTTCTTTAACCACTTGCTTAAGCTTTGGGTTCAATCGTCTTTGCAGTTGTCGTCGAGGCTTCATGGGTCAGTGTAAATTCTATGTTGACATATCCTAGGATCTATTCTGGTTAATTCAGGATATGACCAAGCAAAGGCTTTCGACCATTTATTTACCATTTTCAGAAATTTTTCTTTTTGTTGAGAAGTGAGCTTAGCATTAATAATTATTGAATTTCCATTCTTGAGAAATATATATTCCATACCAGTGGGCAACGGTTTTAATTTGAGGGGCTCTTGCTTAAACTTGTTAGGGATTTTCAACTTCCCCCAGTTGATATATTTGATGTCAGGACTTGGAAGTTGGTGATGGACTTGCTCTAATATATCTATGCTATCAATGTAGGTGCAAGTCAAGCTCTCAGTTGATTCCATGCATATAGTTGAATTACTCTCTTGGTCAATTATCAACCACTAGGTGCCTTCTAGTCTTTTGGCTGTTGCATACAGGCATCTTTGTATATCTATTACTTATGCACACTGGTTGCATGTAGGAAGTGTTAAGCATTGTACAAACCAGGACTTCTGCACACAGTTGCACCTTGTGTCACTATATGTGATGCATGGAACTTTCTTCTTCTCGATCCTCCCAAATGCATTTTCTTTTAATATCTCTAGGGAAACATCATGTATTCCTAGGCACACATCAACCATGCTTAGCCATGCTCTTCCAATTATGATTGGAAAGTTCCCCTTATAGTTGTTGACTTAAATCACTAGGAAATTATCTAGATACGACCATCCACAAATAGTGGTGACAATGTCCTCCACTAGTCCTAATGGGACAATGATGAACTAGTTGGCCAACTCTAAATGAATGTTACTCTTTTTTAGTGGAGGTAGGTTCTAGGCTTTGTACATTTCTTGAGAGATTAAGTTAACACCAGAACTTGAATTCAAAAGAGCTTTGCAAGGCTCATTCCCAGCGATTTGCAAATATATAAGAGGACTTTCAGGATCAAAGAATTTCCTAGGAAGATGGTTAGCTTTAATACAATTGGTAATGGTGTGGGTGAGAATTATTGTATCTGTTGGGAATGGTCTTTGGTTTGAAGGAAGCTCTGAAGGTTTGAATGATGATGGTGAGGCATTTGGACAATTAGCCACTTGTGGGTGTAAGGACTTGGTTGGACTGTTGGTTTTAAAAAAAAGGTCTTTTTTTTATCGGTTGTCTAAACCAATAGTAAGTTAAGGATTCATAGGCTTTGTAGCATTACATTGCTACAGTTGGGAAGGAAGCTCACCTTGCATAGTTGGAGCACATGGTAATGGAGCTAAGGGTGGAAGAGGTGCAGTTGAATGAGAAGGATAGATTATTTGTGGAACATCACCCCTAGGAGAAGAGGTTCTATAGTACTCATGGGTCTGGTAGTGAGGTTGAGGAGTGACATGATTAGTGGAGTCACATGGAGAGATCAGCTACTAAGTGTAATACCTATATGGGTTAGGTTGATAGTAAGGGTATTGTTGAAATGGTAATGGCATCCCCCATGATTGTGGGTGTTGCCATTGTTGATATTGTTCATTTGGTTGTGGTGGAGTTCCACTTGGATAATATGTCAAGGGTTGGTGAAATTGCCTTGGATTACCCTGAGGGTAAGGTAAGCTTCAAGGTACTTGTTGTCTATTTAATCATGGGTTTAATGCATACACCTAGACTCTTGCAAATGTAACACTACTAGGAAACATCCTTTAGAATGGTCATATTGGCATATCTCACATCCACCATCATTGTTACGTGCATATTTAGCTTCTTTCTTTTTCCTTTTCTCTCGGTCACTACCTTGCTCTCTAGACTCCCCTACTATTTTTAGAATTGTTTAAAATTTATCCTCTAGGCAATTCCACATTAGATCTTACATTGCTGATATTTTTTTATGAAAATTTTTTTAATGGGAAAAGTCTTCCTATTCACCATCTCTTCAAGTGGTGACTCTTCTTCATCTTCACAAAATCTAACTTCCTTCTTTCAAAGGGAAGGATCTCTGTTGTATTCCTCCATACTTTCTTTTATTCTTAACTCACCTTCATCTTTGGTAACTTTCTCCAACAATCTTTGTAGTTGATGAGCTCTGAGCTCAAATAACCTTCCTTGGGCATAAGTCCCAAGGGTTTTTTGTGTCTCGTACCTAAGCCCATCTACAAGATGGCATAGTTGTTCCCTTTGCAAGTAACCATGGCCAAGGCAATGATGTAATAATGCATAACATTGGCCCATGGTAGCATCCAAGGGTTTGTGTCTTCCTTTTTTGCATCCTTGGATTTTCTTATGCAGGTTGGACACTTGAGAGTATGTTTGATACTTATCATTAAATAGCTCCAACATGGTACTCCATTGATGAATGGATTCTTATTCTAAGGACTAGTACTAGCTTTTTGCCACCTTGATCAATGTCTGTGGAAACAAATTTAGTTTTTGCCACAAGTTTTTTATATTTTGCAAGGCACATGCATCATGAAACACTTGTAGATGGTTTTGAGGATCAGCATTGTATCCCCTTTCAAATCATGGGATGTTGTTCATGTGTAGTCTTTTGATCCTACTATCCTTTTGGTGTCTTGTTGAAATCCTAATAGCCTCTATTATATCTAACATACTTGGGTGGTGAGTAGGGGTTCATCGTGATCATATTATCTATGGTGTCTATGATGCCTATGCTATTCCCTAATCTCCCTTCTTTCGTGATGTGTTTTCCTAGAATGCCCTTGTCCCCTTTCTCAATTTTTTTTCTATGACCTCAGTTTCACTTACCATTTTCCTCATGGCTTTTCCCTTTGTGACTATGTTCAAATCCCGAAGGAGAGGGGGAAGGAGATGATGAAGGTGAAGAGGAGGAAGGACTGGCACCATGATGGTGTCTATCACTTTCTCTTTGGTGGTTACGGCCTTGATCATGGTTATGATCGGAATGTCCATCGTGAAACACCATGAAATTTTGAGACCTTGATGATTCAGCAAAGTCTCGAGGCTTAGGCAAGGATTTTCAAAAAATGGCACATCTCAGAAAGTTTTCTTTTTTCGGCTAAGGGCTTGCTACGCTACGCTACGCAGCTCAACGTAGTGGACTCCGGGAGAATAGCACAAAACAAGGGATGCGCAGCAATAACACTTCAACTTCACAAGTTAGCCATGTTCAAAAATCTTAACTTTTTCCATACTACATTGTGTTACGCTATGCAGCGTAACACAATGTAGCGTAATGTAGCATAACGCAAGCAGCACATTTGCCTTAGCCGTAGCAACAAAGATAATGAAATTCAGTTAGTAGCAGTTATTACACCACGATACACTTCCCAGCATATCATAGCATGGTTGTGGGATAGTTTATTCAGTGCAAGACACAAGACCAAATGAACTGTCTTCTTAAAGGATGGTTATGCTATGCTACACTTCAGACCGTAACACAGTGTAGCGCCACAAGCTTCAACTACAACACATTAGGTCAACGACATTTTGTGGGCCCAGGACATGCGTCATCTAAACTGTGTTTTTCTCCTAACCCTAATCTTATAAATACCCCAATGGACAATATTTAAAGGGTTGGTAGTTTTTTAACAGTGTTGGCAAGAAATTGGCAAGAGGATGAGAGAGTTGGCAATAGAAGAGTATCGACGGTGATAGAGAGAAGATTTTGACCAGAGACTTCAAGTTAGCAGACACTTTGCTTTGAGCCTAACTCCCTTATGCTCAGATTAGCTAGAACAAGGTAGATTGGCCTTTGCTTATTTACTCTCTAATTAGCTTCTTGTTGGTGGTGGATACTTCGTCCAAATCGAAGTCTGCTTGTGAATCTTGTTGTATTCACCATATTTATCTATAAGGTAGATCCCAGATCTCAAGATCATGCATATTTGAAATTCAATTCATTGCACCTTGTTTACATTGAATTCTACAATCATTTTGCATAATTTACATCATCTTCATTTCCTTTGAGATCCAATCTTGGAGTAGATCTTGTTTTTCTTGTAAATCGATAATATATTTTCATATCAAATTGTCACCTCATTATACGATTATTGACAAATTTGCTAATTAAATAAGTCCCTATTTGATTGACAAGACCGTTTAGGATACCTCAGATTCATGTTCTCTAGCATGACCCTCATGTGAATTTGGGGTTAAAACTATGTACACAGAGATCCACTTGGTGTTTCCAACAATCGACATTTTCTATCGTTATAGTTTTCTGGCGCTAGAAGGAGGGCCTAAACCTCCGATTGGTGTTTCACAGGTAGTCTTGTAAGCTATATGTACCCATTTTTAACTAATGTAAATGTGATACCTCCGTGGTTGTTTATGTGATCGTGTGGTACAAATTGGTCGCTCCGACGATTCCTCTGGAATCCAGCAAGATAGAAGCCTCACTTTTGCCTTTAGCTAGTTTTTGCCTTTGTGGTCTCTATCCCTCTTATCATTACCCTCTAGCTATGTAGAGAATGGCTGCATCAACCACCGTCGTCGACACCACTAGCCTTGAAAACCCTTGGACGGTGCAGGCTAAGCCAGCTGTTGTTGAGCCACCAACCAGACCAGTGTAGCTACGTTGGTCCCTTAGGATTCAAAATAAAGAGCCGGAGGAACACGCTCAACGTAGGAAACATTACAACTTCCTCTATGCCAAAATTATGGTAAATCTGCCCATGTACCTACAGGAACTTGAAGAGAAATGCGAATATGAGTTCATCTACTGTAACAGGAAGGAATTCATTCCTTCACCTAATGCCTCCATACCCTTGACGGACTAGAAACAGTGGATGTTGGACCAGCTGTTAATGGCCAGGGCATCAGCAGAATAATGAGACAAGATGTTCCATGATGAAGCATCCCACAATGGCCAGGAGGACTTAGATTCCCACTCTGAGGGAGGCAGTCATGCTAGCTTTTTCGTGACTCCTCCCTCCACAGCGTCCTGTGTAAATCCACTATTTATGATTACTACACTGTTATCATTGACTACCACCAACTATGTGGCACATAACACCCATTAGCATTTCTTCTCTCTAGCTATCCTCCTTGGTGGTATTTGTTGGCGACCGTTTGGGACGCGACTGCCAACAAGTGTCCTCGAACAGGATTTAGGTGCTTGCTGGTCTCTGGTAACACCAAGGCCTAGATACCTCTAAATAGACTCAGTAATTAATCTGAGTATGTGTGTGTGTTGTTGTGTTGTGCGGTTGTGAAAAATGAAACGATTACATTGTGTGTAAACTACAAATGACTTATCTTAAAGAGATTCAGCCAACTTTGCCAAGTACTGTGAGTTGTTGAGAGTTCCTATTTTGTTCAATTGCCTAGTCTACGCAGTCCTTATAATACCTACTTGTAACAAATAAATTTTTGCAAAAACATTTGAGCACAACTCCATGAATCTACTTCTAATTTTCCCCAAAGAAAGAGATAGTTCCACAAGAAAACTAGAAATAAAGCAAGATTCAATGGAAATAGACAGAAAAGAAAGTAGATATGTGTTAAGACCTCAAATATTTAAACAAGGTAAAATGATACGAGTAAACACTTCGCAATAAAGCTATCCCAAATTCAATAACTATGAATTTTTCAAACTTCCAAGGCTCAAATAAGCAATTTCTTCAAGACAATCCGACTATGCTACCAAAACATTGCTACGTAAACTATCACATACGAGACTCCATTTTGGCTAGATAATGGATGTCAACAATTGCATTCAACAGAACCTTCAAAATACTTGACAATTTCTGATTGAAATACCATGAAGATTCACTTTAAAGATAATAGAATCTATTCTAGTCCCATCAAAATACCAAAGATTTTCTGAACCCTCTTGACTATTGAATTGTTCAACAGCATGACTACAAGCAGAGGCTCTCTTACAACAATCCCAACAGCAGTTCTTATACAGTGCACAATAATCAAATTCACTACTAAAATGCTCTTAAGGCTTTCAAACACAAGTGCTTCTATGGAAAAATTTTAATAGAAATTTTCAATTATGCAACAAGAACAATAAGAGCAATCTAAAAATCCAAAAATCACTTGCCAAGCATGATATTATCTAAACCACTAGCTAAAAAGTTTAAACAAAATAGAAATGATAAGCATAGCTCACAGGACTATGAAAAAGAGGCTGAAATCTTTTCTTTAGCAAGTCATCTTACAAGAAATCTTTCACAATGTCTTCTTACAAATGCTCTTCCAAGAGTCCCAAGTGTCTCCAAGTGAGAGCTAGTAGTCCTCCAAAGTGTGTGTTAAGTGAGATCCCAAGTGCGTCATTTTTTTCTTCTTACCCTTGAAGCCTTTTTATAGGGTTTAAAAGGTAGTTACATATTTCAAAATATGTTAGCTAGCTTCTCTCCCAAGTAAGGAAGTTATAACTTGCCCAACAAGTTAGGAGATCTTACTAGCCCAACAAGTTAGAAGATTACTTGCCCAACAAGTTAGGAAGTTGTAACTTATACATGAAGTTTTGGATAAAATCATGCTAACATTGGCATGTGTCTTTACACATTTTACAAATTAAAAATTAAAGTGAAGGTCTTCATACTATAGGAGCTTCATTCAATTGTTATTATTTTTAATTAGTTTGTAAAATATTATTAACCATCGATGCTTTAGTAATTTTATAAACAGGTGGTAGTAATAAGGTAATTTTGCATGCACCTTAGTGTAAACGTGGGTGAAAGCGCCTGTACGGTCTTTAGAGTTAATAAGGCTGAAAAATAAATCATCTTCATCTTCCCTGTACTTTATTATTATTCATTTATTTATTATATATATGTTTTTTGCTTTTTTTCTTTGAACCCACGTACTAGTAAATTGCTGCGCAGATAATAAGTAACAATTGCAAGAACGGTAGGAGTAATCAGTTGGTTCGTTTCTTTCCTTTCTTGCCTCTGCATGAAACCCATAGAAACGGATACATGTTCTAACCTGTTCCCAGTGCTGACTCTTGCAATCGCAGTTTGTTGGACACAGCCATGCTACCGAAGTTAACATACAACACCGACCCTAACCTCTTCATATTTCTGTAATCCATATCACGCTGATGTCTCGAATCTAAATTTCTTGCTTGATGTATGTAAAATATGTTTATTACGGAAATATCCAAGAAAGTGGCAAACAAGAATAGATCAATAATGTGGACCTTTCTGGTGGTTACTAGTGCTTCTACATCATTTTAGATTTTAGTATCCAAGTCAGAATGCAGCGAAGATGGATACGGCTCTACGTTCATATTCCTTTCGCGAGAATTTGCACTTATTTCATTTGCTTGAACTAGGAAAGGCCGAGCAACATGTGGTTGAGTACAACATCGATGCTCTGACGTACATGGCCACTGTAACACCAAATTTCTGAATAGAAGCTCTAGCGGTAGCACCTCAAAACCATGCACATGCCCTTTCTCTATGGATTTCAGAAAATAGATGTCTAGCAGACACAAATTTTTGAGATACTGATTGTAGTGTGCCGACATTAATAAAAATAAATTTCAGCAAGAAACTTCCGCTTCGGAATGGGTTTCCTGCACTCCCCTAATGATTTTCCCATTTGAATCAAAGCTGCTACCATCTTGCTTGCAAATCTACTTTACTGTAGCCATTACTGTGTTCTTGAGATCTACTGAGAAATGACGTTGGATTTTGCTTTTTTTTTTTGTAGTTTGCTGATAAAGCTGAATGAAATTAGAATGATCAGTGGTAGAACTTCCATTTGCTGTATCAGCCCCATTCCGAGAATCAAGAACGCTAAGTATTCCATTGCCGATCATTTCTTTCCACTTTGAATTTGAGCAGGGTTTCCTTTTGTAAAATACATCTATTTGCTTTGGAGTCACCTACTCTATAAACGAACTCATACTACATTATTGTCCTTACTCAAACCCTCGGTCCGACACAAAGAAATCAGTTGCTCTCCTCCTGCTTGCTCGGGTGAATAATATAATTCTTGTTTGCTAAAGGAATAATTTGGCACTTTAATTTCATATCCCAAAAAGGCATCAACAACATTTTATTTAATAGAGAATAACTTCTCCAAAACACTCATCAACCCATAACTTTTAAGTTATATGTTTACTTTTAAATTCTCAAACACTTGTTATTCCAATTTTGGATATGATAGTCCAACTGTTCCATGAAATGGTCAAATGTGCCAACATTTCTACCCCCTCAAAAAGGCTTAAGAAACTTATGTAGCCTCATTTCAAAACTGAAACATATTGAAAATTTCATTGAATTTTTACAGCTGAACAAAAATATTTTTTGAGGAAAATTTCCATCAAACATAAGGTTTGATGGTATAAAAACCTCATTCCTAAGAAAAACAACAATAAACTGTACATTAGCTAGTCCTTCATGGACTATTCTTGAGATGGAGACTGAATTGTGAGGGTTACTCTAGTAGGAATCCTCATCTCTATAACTGTTTCATAGGAAATTTCTGATGTGATGAAGGTTGTTCTGTTGTTCTCTGGCTTGGTGGAGCTCTCAACTTGATCTAATGGAACTTTTTCTTTAGCACTCTTTTCATTCTCTTTTTCAAATGTACTCTTTTGTTCTTCCTCATTAGGTCCTTCATTTTCCTCTTGGGATACGAATGCTTCTTCCCATGCTCATGATGACTCTTCATTGGTTAGTTGCTCTTCACTTTTCTCCTCTCCTTTGGTGTAATCTTGGTATTGTCCCCAAACATTGGACTCTATCTCCAAACCTCTTGTGAGGAAAGAAAATTCATCAGATAACCAAGCCATGAAAGGACACTCTTTCGAAGCTCCACATGATCTAGCTTTTAGGTAAGCCTTCAACACATTTTCAGGGCAACATCCCATCACATATGGAATAAAATGCTTTCTCATTGCTCTCCCAAACTCCATCTCCTCTTTCAAATTATCTCTGTCTTACTTTCTCTACTCAACTTGAATTGAAAGATAATGAAATCCTAGGCAAGCCAATCCTCTTTTTATAGGTGCTAGAAATTTGAAATCCCCACTAAGAGTCTTCAACAAAGTTTCCTTATTTTTAGGCATTCTAACCATTTTTCACAATCCTCACTAAGTGGTGGATGAATCACCTTCTCCACTTGTCACACTTGTAGAATTCCACTTGTTTCACTTGAAGGCTTCCACTTGCCTCACTTGAAGGAAAACTATTTTCTAATTGAAATAAATTTTTCTAAATATATTTACTATTATAATATACTATCCACTTATCTAATTATATATCAATAGCATAATTAAACATAATAATTAATACTATATTACTATTATATACCTAATAGTATATACATATATTATTTTGTGTAATGATATCTTTAAGCTATATGCAATTGTTCCAAATAATGTTTTTTATGCAAAACATTATATGGAAATTGCAATTCTATGCCATCCAAAGTTGATAATTTGTAAGTATCCTCTGACAATTGCTTTGTAATTTGAAAGGGACCAATCCATGTCGGGATAAACTTATTTAGTTTCTTCATATTCCATAATAGGACAAGGTCTTCTATCTTGAAAGTTCTTTTCAAAGCTTTCCTATCAAACCATCTTTTAACTTGAGAGGTATTCTATAACAAATTATCTCTTACTTTATCTACTTTAGGTTCTTTCTTAATAAGCAAAGTCATGAAACTTCTATCTTTATTAGTTTTTTCACTATATCTTTGTACAAATTTAGAAGTTGAGCTTACAATCTTATTTGTAATTCTTGTTGGAAAACCATAAACTAAGTTATATAGTGATGTCCCAATAGCTTTCTTGAATCTAATTCGATTTGACCATAATGCAGATTGTAGATAATTGATCCAATTTCCTAGATTTCTATCCATCAATTTCTTGATATAAGCGATAAGCTTTTTATTGGTAGATTCTGCTAGGCCATTTCCTTGAGGATAATAGTTTGATGAGGAAAATAAGAAAATAGATTTTTCTGATGTCCATTTGATAAACTCTTTAGATTTGAAAGCGGGTCCATTATCTGACACTAACACTTCGGGTAGACCAAATCTACTTAGAATGTGGTCTTCTAGAAACTTAATCACATCTGATGCTGAACTTCATCTTAGAGCCTTTGCTTCAGACCATTTAGTGAAATAATCAGTAACTATGAGAATAAACTTGTGTCCAACTCTTGAAGGAGTAATTGTACCAATAAAATCCAAACCCCATTACTGAAATGATCTATCTGCAACTACTAGCTTTAAAGGGGCTTTAGCCTTTTTAATTTTGGACCCATGAATTTGACATTTATAGCATTTTTTAATCTTTGAACTAATGTCTTGATACATGGAAGTCCAGTAATATCTGTATCGAAGTATATGTTGCATAGTTAACTTAGGGGATTCATAAAATAAATTCAAATGATCATGAAATTGTTTCAAAATGAAACTAATTTGATCATTACGAATACATTCCAATAAAACCCCTCAAAAATCCTTTCTATATAATATATCATCTTTAACAACGAATCTTCATGCTCTTTTGAAGAAAGCTCTTTTTTGACTTGCAGTTAAATTATTTGGGATTTTCCTTGTATTAAGAAATTTGAGAATTTTGTCATGCCAATTCTCTTCATGGGTGTCAAGTGTACATACTTCACTTTCTCTAGTCATTAACTCAGCTAATCCCATTCCCTTAATTGTTTTGCATATTTCCAATGAAAATCTAAAACTTTGCAACTTTATAAGCCATTTTCATCTTTTCAATCCAATCTCATTTTTGGCTAGGAATTGCTTGATTGCCAGTTCAATTAGCATAATATGGACTAATGAACTTTTCAAATAATATTTAAAATATTGAAGTGCTTTGATGACTGCAAAATCTTGTTTCTCTAAGTTTGAATAATTTAATTCTGAACCTTTCAATTGATATTCAAAAAATCCAATTGGTTCATCTTGACCTTCATTATCCTTTTGTGTTAAAATGACAGCAATAGAATCATTCAAAGCAAAAGAGTATAACCAAAAATCTTCTTTTAGCCTAGGCTTCACCAAATATGGAGCCTCTTGTATAACATTTTTAATTTCTGATAAAGCTCTCTCTAATTCTGGTGTTTTCTCTACTTGGACATCCTTTTTTAACATATACATTAAAGGCTTGGTAATTTTAGTAAACTCGGGGATGAACTTTTTCACAAAGTTTATCTTCCCAAAGAAAGATGTAAGAGATTTTTTACTTGTGGGATGTTCAATGTTCTGGACTGCTTAAATTTGGGAATTGTCTATGGAAATTCCTGCTTGACATATCACATGGCCTAATAAGCTTCCAGATTTAACCTTGAAGATACACTTCTTAGGATTTAATGAAATATCAAACTCACGACATCTATCGAAAACTTGCTAGAGATGATTAGTATGATCTTATTTTTTCTTTGAAAATATTGTAATATCATCCAAATAAACCACCACGAATTTGCTTAATAAATCCTTAAATGCTAAATCCATTGCTCTTTGGAAAGTAGCTCCAACATTTGACAATCCAAATGGCATTCTTTGGTAAGTGAAATTTCCCCATTTGGTGATAAATGTTGTTTTGTATCTATCATTTTTATCTACCATGATTTGATTATAACCTGAGAAACCATCTAAGAAAGAATATATTTGACAACCTGAGACTTTAATCAGCATCTCATCAATTCTTGGAAGTGGATACTTATCCTTTTTTGAGGCATCATTCAGATTTCTAAAGTCTACACAAAGCCTTATATCACCATTTTTATTTCTCACCAGAACAAGATTAGAAAGCCATGTTGAATATCGTACTGGGTATATGATTCGTGCTTGCAACAACTTCTTGATTTCGGCTTCCATAGCTAGTTTAAATAATGGATTAAATTTCCTTTGTTTTTGCTTGACTATTTTACAACCTTCTATTAAAGGAATTTTATGTGTCATCACATCTTGCCTAAAAGCTTTAAGATCATCATAAGATCAAGCAAAATTGTCCAAATTATTTGTTAGACATGTTAACAAATTTTTCTTGAGACTTGAATCTCTTTCCTTTGTAACATTCAACATCTTTGGCATTCTATCTAATCTAAAATTTACTACCTCGAAAACTTGACTATCTAGGCTTTGTATATCCTTTCTAGTAAGTAAATTTTTCTTGAACTCATGTTTCAAGTCAATCATCCTTTTTGGAATGAAATTAGCTTTTGAGTTTGATGATGTTTCAGGTATCACTTGACCCTCAAATTTTTAATTTTTTTTTCATAAATCTTAGTACTTAATCATCATATTCAAATACTTGTAAATGTCTTATATTATCTGGTACTGATGGCTGATGTTCTTCTTCAACCATGACATCTTTGTAACTTTCTATTATTTGCATATCCAATGTTGAAGCTGTTTTTGCCAAATCATCTGCTATAAGATTCTCTACTCTATTTATATGCTCTATTTGGCAATGTTGAAACTGATCTAACATCTTACAAGCAAGTTGCTTGTAAGGTCTTAAGAAAGAGCTCTTTACTACACAGTTACCCTTTACTTGTTCACAAACTAATCTTGAGTCTTCTTTTATAGTGATTACTTTGATCTTTTTGTCTAGAGCTATTCTTATACCAATACATAAAGCTTCATACTCAGCCTTTTTGTTAGTACAAGAGAAAGATAGATGAATTGCTTTGAGAATTTTAGGTGAATCATTCCATAATATAACTATACCAACTCCTACACCTTTTGAATTACATGAACCGTCAAAGTATAGCTCCCACTTATCCCCATTCTTTGAATGTTCTTTTTTAGAACTATAATTTTCTTGGAGTGTACAAGTTTTTTTTTCAACACCTCCTTTTTCAACCATTTTACTTTCTCCATTTGAAGTAATGTTATCAATCATCAAAGGTTTGCTATAGATATATATCTGATTTGGTTCTCCTTTCCAAGGTAACCACATGTGAGAATAATCTGTAGATATGTAACCTGAGAAGTTCTTGCTCCAACTTCTACTCAATAAGAGACTATGTGAATCTGGTATATCTGCCACTTGAATAGTTACTCTACTTTTGACGCGAGGTTTAGAAGCAATTTCCAATAGAACGTTTGGTAATTGACCCACAATTTTTACTCTAATTTTATCCACTTGAACAATCTTTTTATTTGATTTTTCAGGAATCAAACCAAGTTTCTTACATATAGACAATGGCATTATAGTAGACGTAGCTCCAGAATCAATCAAAAAATTGTGTAAGTATTTATCCTTTAATTTCATTATCAAAAGAAAAGGAGGAGCTTCCTTATCATACGAGGTCTTTAATTTCTCATCATTATTAGACACATAACGTAACTCTGATTCTCTAACTCTCCTTTTACCTTTAATGAACTCTAAACCTTTCTTTGTTGATCTCCTATTTGAAGCAACTAATAAAAGCTAATATTGGCCTTGATATGTTTAAGGTCTTCAACCAAATCATACTCTCCATCACCAATAAAGCTTGGTTTCTTTATCCAATTATTCAAAGATTGATTTGGAGTGCTTTCCTCTACTTGATTGTCTTTACTTTTATTCTTATCTCTTCTACTTGGCTCAAAAGATTTTCTCTTAGTAGATGGATTAGTAATAAGATTTGGGGATCTAGAAGTAGTTAGTCTTTCTTTTGATCAAAGACTATATCCATTTTCCTCATTGTTATTGCATTCCTCATCTGAAGACATATCTTCTTTAGAACTTGATAGAGAAGAAGTATTGCTAAATCCATTGCTAGAAGATTTACTTGCATAACGAACACTAGATAACTCATTATCAGATTCAATATCAAGAAAGTTGGACACAATTAGGTGACTTTCATCCTCATCTTCTACTAACTTAGTGTCTTGATATTTATGCTTTCTATTTTTCCTTTCTTCCTTGATATTAACTCTTGCCAAGGCTTTTTCAAGCTTCACTATTTTTTAGACATATTTCTCATTAATTATCCTTTTTTAGATTCTACTCTTTCATGTTCTTGCTCTATCTTAACATGAGATGGACCTAGTAAAGCTTTAAATTGAGCAAAATCTTGCATAGCAATCATAACTCTTTCTCCTCTTTTTTGAAGTGCAATATTTTCTTTAGGATTGAAGTTTAATTATTTTTCTAACTGTATAGCTTCACTAAAGTAGTCATTTAGTGTAGTTAACTTTGGAGTTCTGCTTAACAAAATTGAAATGTTGGGGTTGACAGCCTTAAGATAAGTTTCTTTAAGAATTTCTTCTGATGGCCTATATTGTCTTTGAAAGAGTCCATAAATTTGTTGAAACTTGATGTTAAAATCTCTAATTGACTCTTCAACTCTTTGCTTAACTTGTATCAGCCCATAGTATAGTTGTTGTTGATCTAATTAATTACCAAATTGGGCCAAGAAAAGATTCTTCATGTCATCCCAACTTGTAATACTATTACTTGGTAAGTTTGAATACAAATCTAAGCCATATCCTTTAGATTTGAGACAAACAACCTACAAGCTTGATCTTGATGTTGAATATTTGCATGAGCTAAAGCTAACTAAAACATGTGAATATATTCTTCAGCTAAATAAGCTTTTCCAGGAATGAAAGGCCTAGGCAAATATTTGTAAACTACCTTAGGAATATCATTGTAATTTTGAAATCCTAATGGTGTAACTCTTTGCCAAGGATTTTCCATCCTATTCCTTTGGATAGTTGAACTCTTAAACTTTCTGGATCTTCTCTTATGAATCGATAAACCAGATATAATGGGTGATCTTCTTCATCTTCTAGTTTTCACTCCACTACTTGTTCCCAATTCAAAAATTTTCTTTTGTTCTTCTTTTGATGAAGAATCAATCTTAGAATCTAGAATATTTTTTGAAACTTTTAAATTTTCCAAACTATCAATCTTCTTGGTCATGAATTGAAAATTGTATTTTCTTAAGCCTTTATAGTAACAAAGAATTGTTGATGTGCTAAAATTATAAGGCTTATGAACTTAGAGGCTAAATTTTCAGCCCTCCTTCTATCACCAAAAGAACTGTTGGCGACCATTTAGGACGCGACCACCAACGAGTGTCCTCGAACATGATTTAGGTGTTTGCTGGTCTCTGGCAACACCAAGGCCCAGATACCTCCAAATAGACTCAGTAGTTAATGTGAATATGTGTGTGTGCTGTTGCGGTGTGCGGTTGTGAAAAATGAAATGATTGCGTTGTGTGTAAACTACAAATGACTTATCTTAAAGAGATTCAGCCAATGTTTCCAAGTACTGTGAGTTTTTGAGAGTTCCTATTTTGTTCAATTACCTAGTCTATGTGGTCCTTATAATACCTACTTGTAACAAATAAAGTTTTGCAAAAACATTTGAGCACAACTCCATGAATCTACTTCTAATTTTCCCCAGAGAAAGAGATAGTTCCATAAGAAAACTAGAAATAGAGTAAGATTCAATGGAAATAGACAGAAAAGAAAGCAGATTTGTGTTAAGACCTCAAATATTTAAACAAGGTAAAATGATACGAGTAAACACTTCACAATAAATCTATCCCAAATTCAATAACTACGAATTTTTCAAACTTCCAAGGCTCAAATAAGCAATTTCTTCAAGACAATCCTACTATGCTACAAAAAAATTGCTATGTAAACTATCACGTACGAGACTCCATTTTGGCTAGATAATGGATGTCAATAATTGTATTCAACAGAACCTTCAAAAGACTTGACAATTTCTGATTAAAATACCACAGAGATTCACTTTAAAGATAAAAGAATCTATTCTAGTCCCATCAAAATACCAAAGATTTTCTAAACCCTCTTGACTATTGAATTGTTCAATGACATGACTACAAGCAGAGGCTCTCTTACAACAATCCCAATAGCAGTTCTTATACGTTGCACAATAATCAAATTCACTACTAAAATGCTCTTACGGCTTTCAAACACAAGCGCTTCTATGGCAAAATTTTAATAGGAATTTTTAATTATGCAACAAGAACAATAAGAGCAATCTAAAAATCCAAAAATCACTTGCCAAACATGATACTATGTAAACCACTAGCTAAAAAATTTAAACAAAATAAAAATGATAAGCGTAACTCACAGGACTATGACAAAGAGGCTGAAATATTTTCTTTAGCAAGTCATCTTACAAGCAATCTTTCATAATGTCTTCTTACAAATGCTCTTCCAAGAGTCCCAAGTGTCTCCAAGTGAGAGCTAATAGTCCTCCAAAGTGTGTGTTAAGTGAGATCCCAAGTGTTTCATTCTTTTCTTCTTACCTTTGAAGCCTTTTTATAGGGTTCAAAAGGTAGTTACATATTTCAAAATATCTTAGCTAGCTTCTCTCTCAAGTAAGGAAGTTATAACTTGCCCAACAAGTTAGGAGATCTTACTAGCCCAACAAGTTAGAAGATTACTTGCCCAACAAGTTAGGAAGTTGTAACTTATACATAAAGTTTTGGATAAAATCATGCTAACATTGGCATGTGTCTTTACACATTTTACAAATTTAAAATTAAAGCGAAGGTCTTCATACTATAGGAGCTTCATTCAATTGTTATTATTTTTAATTAGTTTGTAAAATATTATTAACCACCGATGCTTTAGTAATTTTATAAACAGGTGGTAGTAATAAGGTAATTTTGCATGCACCTTAGTGTAAACGTGGGTGAAAGCGGCTGTACAGTCTTTGGAGTCAATAAGGCTGAAAAATAAATCATCTTCATCTTCCCTGTAGTTTATTATTATTCATTTATTTATTATATATATGTTTTTTTCCTTTTTCCTTTGAACCCACGTACTAGTAAATTGCTGCGCAGATAATAAGTAACAATTGCAAGAATGGCAGGAGTAATCAGCTGGTTCGTTTCTTTTCTTTCTTGCCTCTACGTGAAACCCTTAGAAACGGATACATGTTCTAACTCGTTCCTAGTGCTAACTCTTGCAATCGCGGTTTGCTGGACACAGCCATGCTACCGAAGTTTACATACAACACTGACCCTGACCTCTTCTTGTTTCTGTAATCCATCTCATGCTGATGTCTTGAATCTGAATTTCTTGCTTGCCGTATGTAAAAGATGTTTATTACAGAAATATCCAAAAAAGTGGCAAACAAGAATAGATCAATAATGTGGACCTTTATGGTGGTTACTGGTGCTTCTGCATCATTTTAGATTTTAGTATCCAAGTCAAAATGCAGCGAAGATGGATACGACTCTACATTCATATTCCTTTCGTGAGAATTTTCACTTATTTCATTTGCTTGATCTAGGCAAGGCCGAGCAACATGTGGTTGAGTACAACATCGATGCTCTGACGTACACGCCCACTGTAGCACCAAATTTTTGAACAAAAGCTCTAGCAGCAGCACCTCAAAACCATGCACATACTCTTTCTCTATGGATTTCAAAAAATAGATGTTCAATAGACACAAATTTCTGAGATACTGATTGTAGTCTGCCGACATTAATAAAAATAAATTTCAGCAAGAAACTTTAGCTTCGAAATGGGTTTTCTGCACTCCCCCAACGACTTCCCCATTTGAATCAAGGCCACTACCTTCTTGCCTGCAAATCTACTTTACTGTAGCCATTACTGTGTTCTTGAGATCTACTAAGAAATGATGTTGGATGTTGCTTTTTTTTTTGCAGTTTGCTAATAAAGCCAAACGGAATTAGAATGCTCAGTGGCAGAACTACCATTTGCCGTATCAGCCCCATTCTGAGAATCAGCAATGCTAAGTATTCCATTGCCAGTCATTTCTTTCCACTTTGAATCCTAGCAGGGTTTCCTTTTGTAAAATATGTCCGTTTGCTCCAGAGTCATCTACTCTATGAATGAACTCGTCCTGCATTATTGTCCTTACTCAAACCCTCAATCCGATACAAAGAACTCGATTGCTCTCCTCTTGCTTGCTCAGGTGAATAATATAATTCTTGTTTGCTAAAGGTATAATTTGGCACTTTAATTTCATATCCCAAGAAGGCCTCAACAACATTTTATTTAACAAAGAATAACTTCTCCAAAACACTCATCAACCCATAACTTTTAAGCTATATTTTTACTTTTAAATTCTCAAACACTCGTTATTCCAATTTTGGATATGATAGTCCAATTGTTCCATGAAATGGCCAAATGTGCCAACAGTATTCCTTCATAGACCATTCATCCGCAGTCACAATTAGCCAATCCATCTCATCGCATACCTACGCCTACGTCACCGTATGTGCACGCAATGCCTACTTCGCAATTACACTTAGCTCCTGCATTCATCCCAGCTTACACGACAGGGCCTGCCACTACCGCGTGGTGGGCTCCAAATACATCACCTCTTGTTATGCAGCCTAAGCAGATGTCCCATCTCACTCATAATCAACACCAAGTCTCACAACTAGTAAATCTGATTACAGGATCATTGTCTGTGCCCCCGGCTACGCAAACAATGTACCCTATGGCACAATCGACCATAGTTGCCCCACCTGCACCACCAATAGGGTGGTGGATAACACAGGTGGTACTGCCTGTAGTGACAGTTTCTACTGCATCGCTCTTAGGCCATGCTACTATCCCTATCCCACCACCCATCGTAGCTCCCCCTACTATTCCACAACCAACCTCTTCATCCTCAGGCCTCTACCAAGCCTTCCAGCTTATCTAAACCCTTACCAAAGAGGTTAAACACCTCAAGGCTATCAGTTTTGACACAATACAGGTAATGGATTTCTACCATGACGATCCTATCAGTTTGATAGTACCCATCTTGTCAGTACCTCCTGGGATGCCACTTCCTCATTTTACAAAATACAATGGAGAAGGCAATCCTAACGCTCATCTAGTCACCTTTAGGTTAGAGTCATTGTTACTGCAACAATGGCCTCATACCATCATCTGTGTCTTTGCTATGTCCCTAACAGGTAAAGCTTTGGATTGGTATTGTAAATTTCCATGCTCTTTCATCTCAACCTTGGAAGAGCTATTGACTCAATTTGTGACTTGTTTCAAATACAACCTGAAACCAGAAGTCACGTTTGATCAGTTAATGGGAGTTAAGCAAGATCCACTCGAGCCATTCGAAGAGTTTATACAGCGATGGAACACCACCTTGAATGAAATTTGTGAACCCATTTCAGAGGCCCATCTATTGGCAATCTTCAAGGGGGTAGTTAATGACTTTATCAAGTCTAAGTTATACTACCTTGCTCCTTGCTCCCTCAACCAAGCCTTCGCTCAAACTAAGAGCATTCAAGATGCGATAGAGGCTAGCAAAGACCCAGCATATGTAGTTTATAAAAGTTTCCACAATAAGAGCAAAGACAAGGGCAAATCTGCAACAACCCCAGTAGCAGCCATGGTTAAAGGGGCCAAAAAGAAAAATAATAACAAGAAGGTATCTAGGAAACAACACCCGCCCCTGAGGCATCCCCATAGCTGAAACCTAATTTTGAGCATAAAGATCGCTCAAAATACATGGCTCTACCTATAAAGCCTTCAAAACTTCTGAAGAAACTACTGGGAACTGGCCACATCCAACATAAGACGGTGTCTGAGGAGGCTCTAAAATGCCATAGATGGCATTGTGAGTTTCTCAAGAACCCCTCCTTGGCCCTGCCAAATGAACCACTAGTTCCCAAAAACTTTTGGTTGGACCATTTTTATGACTACCACCAACTATGTGATCATGACATGGATTATTGCTGGGCGTTGAAAGATGACATTCAACGCATGATTGTTCAAGGTAAACTAATCCTAAACAGTAGTAGCCTGGTTAGTCTGGAAAACCAGTCCATGCATGTGTACCAAGACCTATTAACCGCAAATAACATAGGGTACACTATCAATGTAGTGGGTATGGAGGGCGATGGCCAGGCACAGCCAAAGAAACCCTTTGTGTTGCATGTACCTCCTCACCTGCCTTAGACGACAAGCCTATCAGCATCAATGGGTGTAGCTCAGTGACAACCTTTTTTCCTCCAAGTCCCATCTCAGACCTTCATTCCACAGCCCACTATTGGTAAATCCATAGCCTAGCCCACACCCACACCTAGGGCACCCTTTGTCATCAGGGTGCCAAAGCTATCAGTTGCTCCTACTACGTAGGGGAAAATCTCTAAGTCAACATCCCAATCACAACCTACCAAGAAAGGAGAAGGGCATATGATAGGTAACACAACCAAGGACCACCTTACGCTCGGGTTCCTTAAGCCTACACCTCTTACCTTGATGCCCTTGGCTCCTCCTTCCTCTAAAAAGGATGATGTTATGCATATGTGACAATCTTCTCCCTGCCCAAGAAAATGCAATCCTCAACTAGAAGCCGTTCCTCCTTGAGAGATCTGTCTCCTGGGACAAATGGAAGAGGAGAAGGGTAACAAACAACCTAATCATGGGCATGATCTCCTTGATGCTTTTACACAAGTTAAGCAGGCTCTTAAACAAAAAAAAAACAATGTTGAGCCTCTATGACTTGTTGATGATATCACAAAAGCATCGTGAAGCTATGGTTCGCATGTTAGCATCCATACCTATGGACAAGAGCTTGCCAGTAGAGGAAGAAGCAATCCATTCGATTATGTTTCCTCCCACTACTGAACAACCATGGTCTCCCCAATTGACATTTCATGACGGATCCATTGAGGATGACCCAGAAAAGGGTCAAGTGACAATAGTGCCCATGTTCATCACTATCTGGGTTAGCCAGTACAGAATCCGGAGAGTACATGTGGATGACGGGGCCGCTGCCAATGTCATTCCATATCCCATAGTAAATAAACTGGGCTTGATTGACTAGATCAATCCCATGACAATGTCATGTTTAAAGTCATTTAATGGGGCATGAGTGCAAGTCAAGGAAATGGTACACATCAATTTTGTAGTGGGGGATCAATTATCCATAGATGCAGTGTTTATCCTTATCGAGGAGATGCCCGATTTCAACCTAATCTTAGGGAGGTCTTGGTTAGCTCAATTAAGGGAATTCTCATCACCCATTCATTAAGAGATTCACTTGCCCTATGCATGAGGAGAAGTGATCATCCATGGTGATAAGATGATCCCTCAAGTGGTTAACAACATGGAAATGGAACAGGGTTTGGAGGTTGAGATCCCCGAATATCAAACCCCTATCCCAACAGTTGAACAGGCTAACACAGTGGCCAATGAAAGCTTGGCTTGGGCTGAACTACCCTTCTAGGGAGAAGATGGTAGTGTAGAGGAATGCTGTAATAAGCCTCCTTGTCCATACACATCACCAAATCTAAAAACGATTAAGAAACAGCTATAGAGCTAGCAAATGAACACGTTAGCGTGACATGTTATATCAATCCGCATTGTTTACTGTTATGCAATTTATGCTCTTCCTTGTCACATTATTCTTGTTACGTTTTTCTTTCATATGCATCCTGGCCCAAAATGGCCTTAAACTAGTTACGGCTCGGTACGGCCTAAAACTGGCAATACTATTTATTCTTTTACGTGTACAATGGCCTGGCTCGAAATGGCCTTAAACTATTAGCGACTCGTAGTGGCCTAAAATGTGTAAACTTTTTGACGATATGCTTTCCTTCATAAACATCAAAAACTCAAATTTTTTTTATCTTATAATCATATTAAACCCCCAAAATTTATCCTTTATTTCCTTTCATTACAACAAAATGCTTGGCCGATATTGCCATGCTACACATCCCCTTTATTACCACTTCCATCTGCGTCATTTAACTCGACCTCCACATCATGAGGATGATCCTCATAAGGATCTTCTTTGCATGGTCTCTCTTCATGGAGGCAATCCTCTCCATGGGGTCCTTCCTCATGGGGACCCTCTTCATGAGGGCCATCATCCTCATGGCACTCCTCTTCATGAGGATCCTCTTCATGTCGATCCTATGATTTGACATGAAAAAAACATTAGCATCACCATCAAAACCATGTATAGGAATAATACAACTCTAACATAGTTTACCTGTGATGGTCCTATGTCAGCTGCAAAAGGAATTTGCTCCAGGCCAACTAACAGGCATCACATGATCTCATCCTCAGTGAGCTCAGCCCAAACACTGTCTTCTAGATTAGTTCCAGCCTTTACCTTCCCTCTTTCCATAGGAGTCCACCATGGTGTTTCAGGAAAGAAGGAAGGGACAGTGATCTCCTTGCCAGGGAGGGTTAACTCTCTCTTAGGGGAAGCACTCACTGTCAATTGCTCTTGGAACTTTTCATACACTCCAGAAGCATTGATGACATTGAGGAATAGCTGGAGGGATTGCGCTTCAACCGTAGAATCCTTGTAATGTTGGTGGTAGGAAGCACATTCTCATTTATACATGTGTTTATGGTCTCTCTATGCCTACCCCCATTCTTGGACCCTTGTGTTGGAATCCTTCCAGTCTTGGTTATTTTGGGCTAGGAGATCCATTTGCATCTGTTGCTCGATGAGCTCATGGATGGCTTGGATATTGTTCCTAACAACCATCCAATAACAGGCGTAGTCAAGCACAGCTATCTACCAATTCTCATCATTAGTATCTTGAGCTTGTAGAAATTTGTTCCAGGACTCAAGGTCCTCAACCCTAGTAGTTAGAGTTGTTTTCTCCTTTTCTGCTTTCTACAACCTCTTCCAAAGATCTTCATTGACATTCTGACACTCCCATAAAGAACAAGCTGAGCATAACGCACATTTATCCATCTCATCATAAAGGCTGCATGGCACTTTGGTCACTTCCGGTGAGGGTTCAGGGGTAGTATCTACATCAACAGGCTCTTTGGGATCCCATTTGAGGTGAGATCCTATAACATGAAAAACAACAGTTAGATGCAACAGAATAATGTAATTTCACAATTTTAATGATTCCTGCGTAACAACATTGACTTACCAATCTCAAGATCGATTCACTTTATGCAACCAATCATATCATTCACAATGCCCTCCATAAAGGTGAATTTGTCAGGAGCCTCACCCCAATGTTGAATTGGATTTTTTGACAAAGGTACACCACTGTTATTAGAAGTGCCTGCTATGCAAACAAAATAAGTTAAACATAGCACAGTAGACAAAGACAATTGAGACATTAGAACAATGCAAAGCACCAATTCAACAAATCCTCAAAGGTAACAGCCAAAAGAATTGCCCTCCAAAGAAAGGTCAAACTTACCAGTGACAAACCACTCCTCCTTTTCTAGCTCATCTAAAAGGACCTCGACGTCCTCTATGCCTATCTCCCTTTTGGGCATAGGAGCCTGTATGCTACCTATGTTGTTAACTGGGGCCTCCTTATCCAAAATTGGGGCCCCTTCCCCATGCCACAAGACTATGGCCCCTATTTCAAGGGTCAGTTCCTCTACATCTTTCCCTTTTCCTATTAAACACATCATAGTTAACAAAATAATACAGAAAAAAAACCTTACTCACTTTCCACAAGTGCTACTTGATGCAATGAAGTCTATACGTAGCGTGACGTACATAAACTGTTCACGCATTCTTCTACTTGCTAGCCAGGAGATGGCTCCTATGAAACTTAATTCGTAGTTTCCTTCCTTCTTCACCAGTGAGGCTGGGAGACGCTACAACCAGACAATGCTTTTTCCACTAAATTGATGAAGCTACTATTTCTGCTAATAGGCGCTTTCCCCTCGATGCACTTCTAGTGTAAGAGGTGGTGCCCCATCCATGCTGTCTTGGCCTCGGACAGGAGGTGCCACCCAATCCTTAGTCATCAGTGAAAATGACTCTCCGATACCTTCAGGAGGATCTTTGGATCAGACTGTGCAAAAGACTAGAGAAATCCATGGTTTGGAAATCTAGTTACGATCTTGTTGCACCTAGACTCCATCCCTTTGAATCACTAGGAATTCAGCAAAATGTCATAAACAAGCTATGAAGAAGGTAAAATGCACATTGAAATGAGACTCAAGCTTCTTGCGAAGCTTGACCATTTCAGCCTTCAGGCCTTAAACAAGGTGCTTGGTTCAATTATACTGTGTCCCCTCCTCCATAATCTCCCATATAATCCAAGCCTACTCTATGCCAAGGATTCTTCCTTGGGAGAGTAGTTTTGGGAAGGTGCGAGCTCGGAAGAGGGGATAAATGATATTATTCACCTCTAGCTTGATTTTATCAGCGAGGATGCCTTTTGGTTATTTCTTAACCCCTATCCACTCCTCTATGTCCTTCTAATGATTAGAACCTCTCTTTGATCTTTCTTCCATTGGGAGACCATCAGAAGAAATGCCAAAAAAGTTGATGAACAATTGAGCATTGATATCAAAACTCATGCGTAAATTACGCACGTGCGTGTGAAGATGCTTGGCTTCTTCGCTGAAGGAGTTGACTAGGACCAACATTTCAGCTACTATGACATCAGGAGTTACAGCTAGAAATAGCTCCATTAGCCTAGCTTCTTGGAGGTTATTGGTTACGGTGGCTAGGGCTGCTCTGTGGCAAAGCCAACGTTGTGCTTCATTTAGGTCACCATAGCCAAAGAAGATGGTCGCTGCATCACACCTAGAAGCTACAATCGTGACCTCCCGTGATTCCCTAACTATAAACATAAAACAATAGGTTAGAAAAAACAACAAAATAATCAAATCTTATGCACTGTTCTCATGCCGTAGGGTCACATAGTTGATCATTGTAGCGTAACTTATCGCGTCCAAAGGGAAAACGAAATGGTGGGATGTTGTTCTCCTGCACATCGTCAACGGTGATGGAATGATCCAAGGTCCACTCCTTATCTAGCCATCTAGAGTCTCTACACTTGGCAAAGAATTTGGTGTACCAGATAGGGTAGTGTTGGATTTCAAATCCTAGTTGTCCTAGGACACCAACATGCATATTGCTGATAGAAGTGAATTCCTTTATGGCTATTTCATCCATAGATAACATGTCCATATTACCTTGGAGACCATTCTCATCAATAAAAAACCTATGTCATAGAATGTAAACAATTATTTTACACAAAATTAGACAACAATTAGCACATTACAATATCTTGAAAGCACTTATCCACCAGCATAGTACACGAGGCCAGTGGGTTCTGAAAATAGGTCGTGAGATGACGAGCTACGAACAATGTGTTGTAGGCGTGATAATAGTTAAACCTAGGCATCCCCTAGATCCAAGATAAGTGCCTCAAACCCTTGACACTCTATTCATGATCCCTCCCACCTATGACCTCAATTGATCCATCCACCAGGAACGTCAAAATACTCTGTGACGATCCAACTAGCAGCATTTCTAGGATGACGCCGACTGTCTCAGTCGACAGATGTGACCAAATAATCATGCTAAAGTAATGTAATAGAAACTGCAAAAACTCCTGTGCACCCTTCCAGAACCAAACTGCCTCTCCCCCTATATAAGCATGGGAAGGAGGAACATTGGCCACGGGGACATGTAAACAACACAAAATACCCACAATGTCTAGAATGATCAAGATGGGCCTTCGCGTGACCCTTTACAATAAAATGCACTACCATTAGAAAAGAAGTTTAGACATACCAACAACACTAAGGTTCTCATTATCTTGACGCCTAGAGAATTGCAAGTTACGCTAGAAATGCATTACCAAAATTGCCTAAACCCTTGCAATGGTGCAAGGTCTGTCTCTGACAACGACGATAAAGGTAACCTCGCATATTGCCCTAGCATAACATGCAACCATTATGGGCAATGCAACAAAACCCCATTCTCACTATGCAAGGGCACAACACCTAGACTCCTGACCAGTTGTGTATTGTGTTTGTAAAATATGATCCAAAATCACCCAAACCCTTGCGACGATGCAAGGTCTATCTCTGACAACTGCGATATGGGCAATATTACAAACTCTAGTAGCGTAACTAGCATAGGTAGGTATTGATACCCAACACAGTGTGCATGTTTGGAACAAATAAAATTACGATGTCGTGACAATGAAAACAACCATCATACAGAGAAGGTAAAAAAATTACTTACTGGGCAAGTGGAGTAGCTTCTTGATTTTCGACCCGCACCTTTGAAATTCTCCCTAAGCTTTCCTACACTTCATCGATCCTCACCAACTTGGCATGTTTGCATTTTGTCTTTGGTTCCATGGTCACGCATGAATAATCTTTGCAAAATCGTCTACTTACGCTTCCTTTTGCTTCAACCTAACTCAACCTCACGATGTTTACAGTTTACTTTGAGGACGAACCATCTACTTACGAATTTGATGGTAAAAACTTGCTATTTTCATGTCCAATCAACGCAAAAATTTCCTAACATGTAGACATGTCAGTTCAACATGAAGCGTGAAGTTCACACCATTAATCTCATAGATATCGCATTGATGACAGTATGAAAAGATGCTAAACTAACGCATAGCTTATCATCTCGTAATTCGGTCACATTAACTACGATCTGCACAAAATCCAAAATTAGCTGTTTTGACATGCTAGACACGCCACATTATACCTTTCATCATAGTTTGCAGAAACCTTACGCTAATACCTAGGAAACCTGGCTTACTGTTTTCTTACAAACTGCCTATATTGTAATAGTCCACTAAGACTTGAAACTGGCAACCTTTTTAACACGCACCTCTAAAAACCTTCTATCATTTCACTAGGGTGACAAAAAAAATGTAACAACTCTCATTCTTGGTAGTTTTGCAGGTTAATTCGCAAATGGATGAAGCTTTACTAGCACCCTAGCCATAATCGGCCCATATGGAAAAAGTTTTAGGTAGCCTGATCTTGCAATGATAGGAACTGATGCTTCCTCCTATTACATAACCATAGCATCCTCAAAAGAATCCCCAGAATGGCCAGAACATTTGGCCCAAACCCTAGACTTGGAGGTTGGTGATGTGATCGAGGATTCCCTCACTGAGTTCTTTGTAGTTATGCACAAAGGAGAAAGAAAAACTCAGAAGGTTAGTTCCCTCCTTGACCAACAAATGCAGAGCGATATATCTCAAGTGCTCCAAGATAACATTATGGTGTTCTCATGATCATACGAAGACATGCCGGGTTTAGACCCATGATTGATACAGCACAACATCGTGTTAAACCCAAGTATCAAAGCGGTTAGATAGAAAGCACGGAAGATTAAGCCTAAAATCACGTTGGCAGTGCATGATGAAATCACTAAGCTATATCAAGCTAGTTTCATCTGCGTGGTTGATTATTTAGATTGGGTGTCAAACATTGTTGTTGTTTTTAAGAAAACAGGAGGAATACGCATCTGTATAGACTTCCACGATTTGAAAAAAGCAACAATTAAAGACAATTTCCCATTATCAGGTATTGACCAACTTATTGATACAACAACTAGACACACGTTACTATCCTTTATGGATGGTTTTTCAAGATATAATCAAATCCATATCAACCTAGAGCATCAACTCACTACAACTTTCATGATCCCTTGGGGAAATTTCTATTATACCATGATTCCCTTAGGGCTAAAAAATGTTGGAGCAACTTATCAATGTGCCATGATGTATATCTTTAGTGATTACCTCTTAGAGAGATTGAACGACTACATAGACGACATAGCTGTTAAATCTAGGAAGTAGGAAGATCACCTAGAGGACCTAGAGTTAATCCTTAAATGATGTCTTAGGCATGACCTATGGATCAACCCAAAAAAATATGTATTCAGAGTCAAACTCAGACGCATGTTGGGGTTTGTAGTATCGGAGGTTGGCATACAAGTCGACCCTGACAAGGTTAAGTCCATTGTTAACCTAACACCACCTACAAACCTCAAAGAACTGCGTGGGTTGTAGGGTAGGTTACAATTTATTAGGAGGTTCATCTCAAAGTTGATAGAAAAATTACATCTTATGAAACATCTACTCCAGAAGGGGGTTAACTTTGAATGGATTGAGGACTGCCAGCGTGTGTTTGACAACCTAAATAAAGAGCTACTAAATTTGCCAATGATTCTCCCACCACAAAGGGATCAACCTTTCTACATCTACTTGGCAAGTTCAGATGTGTCTATAGCTGTGTTGTTGTGTTAAAAGAGGAACAACAGGTTAGAAATCCATATCTATTATTTAATTCATGCTCTATTCGCATACGAAACGAGGTATAATGAAGTAGAGCATAACTGCTTGGCATTGGTGTTTTCACTCAAAAAATGTAGACACTATCTTTTTCGCAGCCAAGTTAACATAATTTGCAAGAACAACATTCTACGTGCAATCACGAATAATTTAAATGAGAGTAGTATGATAGCCCACTGGAAAGCCATCACAGTAGAATTTGACTTACACTACGTTGGCCAATCTTCCATGAAAGGTCAAGCAATAGTTGACCAGTTGGTAGCATCACCTATTAATGATCAAGCCACGATAGAGCCTGAGTTTCCTGATGAACATGTACATAGTTTAAGCCCTGTATCAATAGGCCTCGAAGTGATGTTATATTTTGATGAAGCTTCAACTACTAGAGGTGACAGTGCCACCACCATCATTACGCTTTCCCCTAAGGATGTTTTTCCATTGACTTACTTCCTGGCATTTCCTTGTACAAACAATGTAGCAGAATACGAGGGACTCCTTAGGGGATTGTTAGTAGCCAAAGAACTGAACGTTCAACACCTGGTAATCTGAGGTGATTCGATGCTCATTATCAATCAAATCAACAAAATCTATGCTTGCAAAGCTGTGCATCTACTACCCTACTGTGATATGGATAAAGATCTTTTGAAACAATTCACAACGAGTGATGTTCAGCATGTGCCATGTAACGAGAACACCGTAGTTGGCGCACTAGCTACACTATTTCTAAATGTGCCACCACATTTGTTTACTACCTAGCCATCTTTAATGATGGAATGTACAGTTCCTATCATCCAAGTAGTGCAAATATCTTCCTTAAGTGCAGAAGGAATGCCAGAATGGTACAACAACATCAAAGCCTACCTTCTACATGGCAAACCAACACATGAGTTAACGCCTGTACAAAAAGATGCAATCCACAAGCGTGCCAGGAAATACGTAATCATCAGAGATAGTACTCTATGTAGGCACTCTTTTGATGGTGTATTGTTAACCTGTGTTAATAGTGACCAAGCACAAAGGATAGTTAGTGAAGTCCATGAGGGCCTATGTGGAGGACACATAGCCCTACGAGCCATGGCCGCTAAAATTAGACGCTCAGGGTATTACTAGCCATACATGGAATGAGATTGCCTTACCAAAGTTAAGACATGTGACACATGCTAGCGTTACAAAAATATGATACACGTGTCACTGACTGAGTTACATACCACACAGATCACTTGGCCATTCCAACAATGGGGACTAGACATCATAGGCCCCATCACACCTAAGTCTTCCGCAGGACATAGCTTCATTATCACTGCCACTGAATACTTCACAAAGTAGGTTGAGGCTATTTCCCTATGAAAGACTATGTCTCAACAGGTCTACCATTTTATCTTGGATGACATAGTAACAAGGTTTGGGCTTCCCATGACTATTGTGACCAACAATGGGCCATAATTCAGTAGTACTGAAACCAAATATTTATCCAATAACCTTGGTATTAAGAAATATTTTTCCTCACCCTATTACTTACAAGAAAATGGTCAAGAAGAAGAAACAAACAAGGTGGTTATCAATTTACTCAAAAAAATTCTTAGCAGCAACAAGAAACAATGGCATGAAAAAATCCTCTACGTGCTATGGGCCTATTGTACGACATGTAGAATAGCTACTAGTAGGACACCCTATAGCCTAGTCTATGGATCTGAAGTAGTGTTGCCTCTTGAACTATAGGTTTTCTTACTATAGATGGTCCTCTCCACATTTATAAATGAGACTATACACAATGAGTCCAGGATTATGGATCTAGACTAAGTTGAGAAGAAATGCATCTAGACGCTCAACAGCATCGAAAAATATTAGGACAGGCAGAAGCAGAAACATCATCGCAACCTACATCAATGACTGATTAAGAAAGGAGACTTGGTTCTTAAGGCCATTCTTGAACTAGTGAACAAATTCTTTGTAAGCTAGAAAGGCCCTTTCCTGGTTGTCGACACATATGGCAACGGAGCATTTAGGCTAGCGGACATCGATGGCAATGAACTTCCAAATCCGATGAATCACATGTATCTGAAGTAGTACCACATTTAGACGATAGCTCAGTGCAAATGCAAGGTAATAAATGTCTGCTATGTTGTAAAACTAGCACTATAACAAATGTCCACCATGACGTAAAACAGGCAATGTTGTACTCGTCCGCTACAACGTAAAACTAGCATTTCCTGCATGTGTGCACCATGATGCTAAACTAGCAAAGTTTTCAACCGTCCGCCATGACATGAAACTGGCAAGGTAAGCATCCATTTGTTGAGACATTAAACCAGCATAGACTTATCCCTGGGTCATGACACAAAATTGACGCCCACAACACGGTCTACTGGGACCATAAACTAGCTCTTCCACTGTCCGCTACAATGTAAAACTAGCACGCTTTAGTCTGCCGAGACTTTAAAATAGGACCATGGTCTATTGGGACTTAAAACTAGTAACAATGGTCTACTAGGATTTAAAACTGGAATTTTCCAATGGATCGATGAAATAAGCAAGCCTAATCGTTCTTGCATGACATCCCTATCAGATAGAACGGGTATGGCGTTGGAACAGATGCAATGTCGCTACCCTCCTGGCATCCTACTGATTCCTTGGATATGCTGAAAGGCATACTACTAATCCCTTGGAGATGCTGCTACAAAATCCGCTTAGCAATTGCAACTCTTGGGGTCAGCTTCGCCACTCGAAGCCCCAAGAAAGCTATGGTCACCCATAACCTTGGTCGCCTCCAGCCATCACCACCACTAGACTCTGGCTTAATAGATTCATCTGACTGGCTCCTTGCCTAGCTAGATGGATAAGATGAACCTAGCTATCGACGGTGAATTCCTGAGCCACGGTGTCAACAAAGGGACCAGTGCCTCTTGCTATGGTTCCTTCTCCATGGCCTGTGCTCTTCTTTTCACTTCGGATGGTACATTTTTCAATAGCCTTCCCAGCAATTAGGATGATTGCTTTTGTTCTCTATTCTTTGTTACGTTTTGCAGGTTACTTGCTACGATAGCATTACTCAAAAATGCATTCACTAGGAGGGTGAGTTGTCACAATGTTCTGAGGTGGCTGCGTCGACTAGCTTGACTACTTGGGAGTGTGGACCCTACCCTTTCTCCCACTAAGCACCTTATCTTACTTTCTCCTTCCCTTATCTTTACAACCGCCCTTACCCTCTCCTCTTGTTTGTACAGAATGTTAGCATACAGGAAGTCTTTCTCACATGATAATCATCACATCCATGAATTGGTGTAATGCAACTTGCCTCATGGAAGTCATCTATATTAAAAAAGAGAGAGAGAAGAGAGCGGGAAAAGGTAGGAAAATGGATAAAACACAACTCGTCCAGGCCATAGGGGTGTAACGTAACTTGTCCAGGCAAGCCCCGCATATACAGTACAATAGCGTAACCTCTCAGGAAAACACCCACGAGAAGATGCCTAATAGCATGTTTGTAAAGTATCTTGCTCATGCTTGAGGCTTCCCTGAACCTCCCTACCTCATAACTATAAAATCCTCTCCTACTTCTTGCGTTCTCACATTCGCACTTCCAGGCTTGACAGAGAAAAATCCAAGCAGCTGCCTACAGACGATGTTGGTGTCTTTACCTCTATGGTGTTTCATATTCTTTGTCAACATCTCTTAGGCAAGCCCTCTAAATGTCAACAAAGAGGGGCCATTGAAACACCGTGAAATTTTGAGACCTCGATGATTCAACAAAGTCTCGAGGCTTAGGCAAGGATTTTCAAAAAGTGGCACATCTCAACAAGTTTTCTTTTTTCGACTAAGGGCCTACTACGCTATGCTATGCAGCTTAGCATAGTGGACTCCTGGAGAATAGAACGGAACAAGGGAATTACAACAATAACACTTCAACTTTGCAAGTTAGCCATGTTCAAAAATCTTAACATTTTTCATACTACGTCGTGTTACGCTATGCAATGTAATGCAAGCAGCACATTTGACTTAGCTGTAGCAACAAAGATAACAAAATTTAGTTAGTAGCAGTCATTACACCATGATACACTTCCCAGTGTATCACAGTGTGGTCGTGGGATAGTTTATTCAGTGCAAGAGACAAGGCCAAATAAACTATCTTCTTAAAGGGTGGTTATGCTATGCTACGCTTCAGAGCGTAACACAATGTAGCACCACAAGCTTCAACTATAGCACATCAGGTCAATAGCATTTTGTGGGCCCAAGACACACATAATCTAAATTTCATTTTTCTCCTAACCATAATCTTATAAATACCCTGGTGGACAATGTTCAAAGGGTTGATAGTTTTTTAACAGTGTTGGCAAGAAATTGGTGAGACGACAAGAGAGTTGGCAATAGAAGAGCATCGACAGTGACAGAGAGAAGTTTTTGATGAGAGACTTCAAGTTAGTAGACACTTTGCTTCAAGCCTAACTCCCTTATGCTCAGATTGGCTAGAATAAGGTAGATTGGCCTTTGCTTGTTTACTCCCTAATTAGCTTCTCGTCGGTGGCGGATACTTCGTCCAAACCAAAGTCTGCTTGTAAATCCTATTGTATTCACCATATTTATCTATAAGGTAGATCCCAGATCTCAAGATCGTGCATATTTCAAATTCAATTCATTGTACCTTGTTTACATTGAATTCTACAATTATTTTGCATAATTTACATCATCTTCATTGCCTTCACGATCCAATCTTGGAGTAGATCTCGTTTTTCTCGTAAATCGATAATATATTTTCATATCAAATCGTCACCTCATTATACGATTATTGAAAAATTTACTTATTAAGTAAGTTCCTGTCTAATCAACAAGATCGTTCAGGGTACCTTGGATTCGTTTTCTCCAGCACGACCCTCGCATGGATCTAGGGTTAAAACTATGTACACGGAGATCCACTTGGTGTTTCCAGCAACCGACATTTTCCATCATTACACATCGTTGTCATGTGTTCATGTTCCTTTTTTAGATCTTTTATGTCCATTGGTATCAAAACCTAGGTTGTGAATGATTGAGTGAAGATTCTGATATACAACTCCTTGACCAAAGTTAATGAGAGGAACATCGTTATGTGGAAAATCCCTCGAGGTAAGTTCACCATCCTCATTTTCACTTATGACATATGAGACATCCTGAGACCACTTTCCCTTCATAGATTTGTAATGTCTCTCCTATTGTATGTTCCTTTGATGTTGTGCATCTATGGGTCAATAATCTCTTGAATCTTGTTCATGCATAGCGTACTCTGATTGTAAGTGTTGCATACCGATTCATGTGAGAGCATGAAGAAGCATGCTTGGGATTGAGCGATTGGGGGGTAACACTATGTTATCTTTTAAATCCTGCCAATGTAGTTGTTCATCATAGTGGAGGATAAAGGTAAATTTTGGTATATATACTCATTAGGATGAATGTATACCAAGAGAAACTATTGGGGTACTAGTGGATTATCTTGTACACTTCGCCTCCGATTGTTTATGGTGTCAGACCTAGGCGGTGAAGCACTCTCATAAGAAGAAGGAGACATAATTGATTATTCAGTGTGCAATACTCTCTTTTTGATGATTGTAAAATAACTAACCCTAAGGATTTTTTCCAACAATGGAAAGATTTCCTAAGTTCTAATCAGTGCACAAACAATAAAGTCCTTGGCAACTGCGCCAACGATGAGTGGTGAGGTACCCCTACGCCCAACCATACGAATACGAGCATTCACACATGATCTAGTTGAACTCCAAGGACTAAGTGCTTATGCACCTTCACAAAACAAGAATGGGTTATGCAACCATTGTCTTCCCAAGCTTACTTGTATGGCACGATTGTATGGTTAAGTAAACTTGAGGTATGTGATTTTTATGGCCTTATATGTTTTATGTTCCTGGTGTTTAAAGTGGAGAAATGAAATAAGTGATTAACTAATTTAATTTAACTAATCAACTATGCTCTAGCTATTCCTAACACCAGCATCTATTTCCACTTGCCAAACACATTCTAAACCAGTGTAACACTACTAGGATTACCAAACACTAGTTGTTACTGGGTTACCAAGTGTTCAACATATGTTCAAAGTGGTCATATTGAGTGTGCTTACTTGTTGAAAATTAATAATTTTATAACAATAACATCAATTAACTAATGAAAGTGTTAAATAACTATAAATAACATTAAATGCAATAAATAAGCTATTCTGAATGTTGCAAGGTTTATCACAAAGTTCGTCTTTATTTTCAAACACAAGGTATGCTTAGGTACACAATTCTTCAATAAAGATCTGTTCACTTTATGAATCCTACTATGGGCACTCAAAAATAATTCTAACTCTATAAAGGAAAAACTGCAAGATTTCAGGTAAGGGACTAAGAAAATTAACTACCAAACCAAGCACCCTGCTCTCTTATTTATAGGCAATGAGATAGGTTCTGACATCAGGTGTCCAATATTGCTTGGTGGGCTCCGATATCACAGACCTAATATTCCAGATCCAATATCATGACTCATCACTATGTAAGTGGATCCTCCCCATAGCAGGGTCATGTCCTTTTTTCCCTTGCATAACCTCAACTAAGGAGTCCATGGACCTCATAGTTGATTTAATGATCATGATAAGTTAAGGACCAACCCAAAATAATACACTTAAGAATCCCAATACCTTAGACTAAGACATAGAGCATAACATAGAACCTAGTAGTGAGGTAAATTATGGCAGCATAGATGGATGATAGAGAAGGTGGAATGGAGTTTCAAATTAAGGTCATAAGAAGTTCCTTGAGAAATTATGGTTAAAATGACCTGAGAAGTTCCATCCTCAGTCCAAACCAAAGCCTTCCACTTTTAGTGACTTCACATCATCACTCTAAGACCGATCCACTCACTTGAGACACAAGAGTATCCCCACAAGACAACCATTGTTGCACAAAGAGGAGAGAGAAGTAGGAAGTGATAAAGAGAGGGCCTTAGTTAGAGGGGACCTTCAAGCATAGGTGTAGGCCTTTCGAGTGCCATAACTAGTGCTTGTAGATCTTTTATTTGTCTAAGGGGTATGCTTTGAATTCCCATTATTTGTTTTTTTTTGTTATTATTGTTTGAAATCATAACCACACCATGCGAGGAACTATTTTTGTCGAAGGGATGTACTTTGAATTCCCATCGTTGTTGTTTTTTATTTTTTGGAATGATGGGAACCATACCGTGCAATGATGTTATTTGTCTTCCTATCATTGGGTGGTATGGAATAGTAAGAAGTCTACAAAATAAAACATTCAAGAACTTAAGAAACAACAAGAGTACAAAGAGTATTAAGTCCCCTTGAAGTCACACCCTTTACAAACCTTTGGATCCTTCCTAATTCTGGAACTACCAAGGTCACTGATTGATTAAAAGTTTCTTTAATAAAAAGGAAACCTCAAATTCCTAGAACAAAGAAGACCATAGAGCTCATTAGATGGGTGGATGACATGGACTCACTACCTATTCCATGAAATATAAACCATGTCAAAGTCATCAGACATTAGAATTCAAAAATAGAAACCAGACATTGACAATTACACATTAAGGACAAACCATCATTAGTAAACAACAAAAACATCATTGTGTCCTATGAAAATAAAGGTGATTTATTAGCAAAAATGAGAAAATATCACACTTAATCAAAAGAAACAAAATAAACAAGATAAACTAAAATATATAAGAAATTATAAAATAATCAAGAAAGTGTAAAGGTACTAAAGATGGTGTAAAATTTGAAAACAATAAAAAATTAAAAAAATCCAAAAAAATTTGTAAAATCAAAAATGTGAAAAAGGGTAGAAAAACTGAGAGGCCATGGTGATGGTTAGCATAGATGGCCATTTCCTCCACGATTGAGTTGAAAGGAGGAGATCTGAAAATATAATGTGGGTGTCCATTAGTTGAGGCAGTATTTAGATTGACCTGTCTTGGTTCTAGGAAAGGTTTAATTTATTGGATATTAACTAATTACTTTTTATTTGGGCTATCAAGTTTGTAAATTATCATGACTCTAGAGGGAAAGGTTTGACTAATTATATAAGGTCCCTCCCACAATGTTTGAAATTTTTCCTTTTGAGGTACATGTGTGGGGTTCAAGTAGAGGACCTTATCTCTTGGTTGAAACATTACTTTCCTAATTCTAAGGTTATGGTGTTACTTTTTGAGTGTCTTATTCACCTCATTCAAAGAGAGGGCCACTAAGCAATTTTCCTCTAGCATGTTTAGATTGATCAATATTTCCTTTTGTGCTAAACTTAGTTCAAGGTTTAAATCATAGGCTATTGAGAGTGTATAGAGCTTAGATTGAATTGGAAGCATTGGAAGTTTCTTGTACACTAACTCATAGGGAGAATATCCAATAGGAAGTTTCCAAGTTAATTGATAAGCCTAGAGAGCATCATTAAGTTTCGTGCTACAATCCTTCCTATATTTGCTAATGGTTCGCTTTAATATTTTTGTAATCTCCTAGTTGGTTAGCTCTGCTTGATTGTTGACTTGGGGGTGGTAAGGTGTTATTAATTTATGTTCTACCCCAAAGTGTTATATTAATGTTCTAAATGTGGTACCTGTGAAATGAGTTCCATTATCAAAAATTAGTGAACATGGCACCCCAAACCTATTTACAATATGTTGTTGTATAAATCTAATGGTAGTGGATGATGTGCAATCCGTAACAGTTGCTACTTCAGCCCATTTTGTGCAATAGTCAACTGCTACTATAATATACACTTTCTTGTTAGACATGGATGTGATGGGATCCATGAAGTCAACACCCCATATGTTGAAAGGTTCTAGTGGTTGAATCCACTATTGAGGATCTTCCATATGAGTAGTCATCCCCCCATTACATTAATAACTTTCACAAGATTTGACAAATTGGTGAGCATCCCTAAAGATTGTGGGTCAATAGTATCCTTTCATTAGGATTTTTATGACCATGCATCTCCCTACATAATGGTCTGCACAAGGTTCTTCATGAGCATCTTGGAGAAAGCATAGTTGATCTTCATCATGGACACACCAATGGATCAAGCCATTAACACACACCTTGTAAAGGTGTTCATTGATTTCCATAAAGTATTTGACCCAATGAAGAAATTGTTTCTTTTCCCTAAAATCCAAGTCTTGTGGCATCTCTTGAGTAAGAAGATATGTGAGGATGCCATTATACCATATTGCTTTTTAAAGCATTTTTTCATTTATTACTCTAGTAAAGGAGAGTTTGTCTGGGAACTGATTAGAGAGTAGGCTCTCCTCCTCTTTTTTATCCCATATTAGGTGAGAAAGATGGTTAGAAACCACATTCTTAGTCCATTTTTGATCTACCATAGTAAGATCGAATTCCTGCAAGATCACAAGCCACCATATAACACGAGGGCTCACCATTGGCTTATTCATAAGGAAGAAAATTGCACTATGGTTCATATGTACAAATACTTTGTAACCTAGCACATAATGTCTAAGCTTTTCTAGTGCATACACAACTACCACTAATTCCTTCTCCATGGTGATGTAATTTAACTATGCTCCCATAATTCTTTGACTCGTGCAATGGATATAATATATATGTTTCATATCATCCATCTGTGCGAGCATTGCTTCCAAAGCATAGTTAGATGCATCTATCATGATATGGAATGGTTTGGATCAATCTAGTGCTCATAGTATTGGTGTTTCTACAAGTTTTTCTTATAATTTTTGGGATGCATTTTCACATTCCTTGGTCCAAATGAAAGGTGCATCTTTCTTTGTAAGTTCTACCAATGGCTTTTCAATATTAGAGAAATTCTCAATAAAGCACTGGTAGTAACTAGTATGCCCAAAAAATGACCAAACATATTTAATGGTCTTTGGTTGGTGTGTTATTCCTTGGATGACCCTTATCTTTTCTAGGTCTACCTAAATTCCTTTCTGTGAAATTTAGTGCCTTAGCATAATGCCTTCTTGGACCATGCGATGGCTCTTTTGCCTATTGATCCATAGGTTTGTCTCAACACATCTCTTCAGGATTTTCTCAAGTTGATCTAAGGCTTACTCAAAGGTGGCACCATAGGTGGAGAAGTCATCCACAAATACTTCAACATCACTATTGATCTATTGTTGAAAGATACTAATGACCAAGCATTAAAATGTTGTAGGGGCATTGCATAGGAAAAATGGCATCTTACAATATGCAAAAGTTCCCTAGGGACTTGTGAATGTTTTCTTGACCTATTCTTCTAGTGCAATTTGGATTTGGTTATAGGCACTTTAACCATCCAAGAAACTATAATAACAATGCCCAAATATGGTGTCTAATATTTGATCCACAAATGGCAAAGAAAAGTGATCCTTAAATGTTGCCATATTTAATAACCTAAAGTTAACGCAAACTTGTCATTTACCATCCTTCTTTGGTACAATTACAAGTGGGCTAACCCACTTACTATTTGAAATTGGATAGATAAACCCTACCTTGAGGAGTTGCTCTATATCCTCTTTGATAATTTTTTTTAATTTGGAATTCAACCGCCTTTGTCGTTGCCTTCTAGGCTTCATGGCTAGGCCAGTCTACATGCAGTGCTAGCATATCCTTGGATTGATTCTTATTAGCTTTGGATATGACCAAGTGAAGGCTATTGACCATTTATTCATCACTTCCAACAAATTTTCTTTTGTTAGGGGAAACTTCCACATTGAGGGGGAAAGATCTTTAGGCTAGGGAAAAACTTTTCTGAGCTAGGGTAAAACTTTCTAGGTTGGGGGAAACGTTTCTAGGCTTGGAGGAAACTTCCACATTAAGGGGGAAAAAGTTTCCAAGTTGGGAATTTGGTCTCCACATTGAAGGAACGAAAGTTTCCAAACCTCCCACCCTTATATGTTGGGGGTATGTGAGATCTACCTCTTTGCAGGTGTTTCCAATGGATAAAAATGTTTAGCCCTCATAGAACCCATCAAATTACCTCTTTTGGCATTCTAAAAGTTAATTTTGAACCCCCTTCCCCCCTGATGTAAATATAGATACTAGGTGACTTTTTTTAAATTGGGGAATAAGGCTTTGATAACTTATGAGGCATTTTCAGCCCCAAAAGTATAAAGCATGTGAAATTTCCCATTGTGGGTTATAATTTTCACATTTAGAATGAAATTTTGCCTTAGGTTTCATTGAGTGAAAGCTACATGATGAAGATTGATTATAACATGCAAAATTTTATGGTGTTTTAATGGCCCCTCTTTGTTGATGCCTGGAGGATTAACCTAAGAAGCACTAACAAAGAATAGAAAACATCATTGTATATTATAATGCTACAATGCATACATGCCATTTGAGAATTAGGCTATCTAGGTCACAAAGGTCACTAGTTTTAAGGCTTTGGTAGGCCATGGTACTAGTTTAAGGCCCTAGTAGGTTGTGTTACTAGTTTAAGATCGTAGCAGACTATTAATAGTAGGATCACTTGTCAAAGATCTATTGACTACATGTAGTATGGATTTAGATAGGAATGATTGATTAGATTGACTAGCTCATTTCCATCCATGCCAGCTATTTTAAATGCTCCATTTCCATAGGCTCTAGTGACAAGGAAAGGCCCTTTCCAATTGGCTAAGAATTTGTTTGTGTGCTCATGAACGGCTTTGAGGACTAGGTCCCCCTCCTTGATATTGCACATGGTCAAGTCATGGTGATGTTATCTCTTCTGCCTCTCTTGATAGTGCTTGATATGAACAAGCACTTGCATACATTTCTCCTCCACCAAATCTAGGACTACCATCTACAACTCCCTATTTTGATGATCATTGATGAAGTTGGTCAAGGCTACTTGGAGTGATGGCATCTATAATTCAAGAGGTAAAACAACTTTAGAACCATAAATAAGGCTATAAGGGATCATGTCAGTTGCCATGTGATAGGTTGTTTTGTATGTCCATAGTGCATAGAAAAGTCACTCATGCCAATTTTGCTTACTGTTGTTGAGCATCCTCTTGAGCAAGTTGATGATGGCCTTGTTGCTTACTTTTGTTTGTCCATTAGCTTGGAGGTAGTAAGTTGACAAGAAAGAATGCTTGGTGCCTAGGTTGTGACAAGAATCCTTGGTTTCTTGGCTATTGAATTGAGGTATATTTTCTGTAACTATGGTCATGAAAGTGCCAAAATGAGCTACAATGTTAGCTAGGATAAATATGCAAACCTATTTATATGTCGCCTTCCTTAAGGGAATAGCTTCAACTCACTTGGTAAAGTATTCAGTTGCAGTGATGATGAAGCTATGCCCTATAATAGACTTAGGCATTATAAGTCTAATGATATCCAACCCCCATCATTAAAAATGCCATGTTATCTAAGTTTTATGTAACTCAATTAGTGATACATGTATCATGTTGCTATATTGTTGGCATATGTTACATTGCTTAATCTTTTGCAAGTAGTCATTTTTCATATGGGGCCAATAGTAGCCTAAACATCTAATCTTAGTGGCCATGGCTCTAGGTACTATATGTCCTTTACAAACACCTTTGTGAACCTCCTCTAGGACTATTTTGGCTTCGATTTTACCTAAGCACTTTAGGAGTATGCAATCATAGGATCATTGACATAATGTGTTCTCACTTATGATGACATATTACTTCGATCACTTGCGTATCATGTCCTTCTAAGAAGTAGTCAGGCCTTATGAGAATTCACCATGCATAAGCTAAAATTTGATATTGTCATACCACTCCTTGGTTGTAGTGGTATGAACGATGTCCACAAAGGTATCCTTAGTGTTTTGTGTGATGGGAGTAGCCCAGTCCATAGTTAAGGTGGATAACTTGCTAAACACATCTAGCATCACACTAAGGGTGAATGTTGCAATTGCATCAGCTATGATATTTTCATTTTTGGGTATGTGTTAGACATCAATGTCTATGAATTCTTGTAATAACTACTTCCATAGATCATAGTAAGGTTATAAGTGCTTAGCTTTGCATGCATAGATTTTGGTTACTTGGTGAACCACAAGTTGTAAATTGCCTTTGATGATTAGGCATCTAATTCATAGGTCATGAGCTACCATCATTCCTCTAATCAAAATCTCATATTTTTCTATGTTTTTGATACATGAGAATCCAAAATGATAGGCAAAGGGTTGGATTTCACCAGATAAGAACATTATGATGGTAGCAACACTAGCCCCATGAGCAGTTGAAGCTCTATCAAAGTTCATGATTACATCATAACCTTTGGGCACTTGCCTAAATATGTTAATGTGTTCATTAGGGAACTTAGGATCTATGGTTTCTTGGTCATCAACAAGTGAAATTTTGAGTTATACGACTATAACTTGACCTTTCATTAAGGATTGAGAGATGTAATAAAGGTAAAATTCTATAATTATGGCTTTCCATCAAACTATATGGTTACTTTCCTAGATGTTGGTTATTATGGCTCTAAGTATGTTGTCCTTGAAAATTACCTTGGCTTGGCTTTTGAAGAGGTAGTGTCTCCATTTCTTCAAAGAGAAGACTAGTGCTAGACAATACCTCTTCACTTCAGTGTATTGGGCCTTGTGAGCAACTAACATGTGGCGAAGGTAGTACATAGGAATTTTTGCTCCATCATCACATTTCTAATAGAGTAGAGAGGTAATGAATGTATCAAAGATGGTAAGATAAATGTAAAATGGTTTACCCTCTTGCAAAGGATAGACTATCGATAGTTGTGTTAAATCTTGCTTAAGGTTTTCAAAGGCCTCTTGGCATTGAGTCATCCACTCATAGTGGACTCCTTTCTTAAGTAAGTGTTGCATGGGCTGTACCTTATCTATAAGCCTAGTGATAAACCTAGAAATAAACTATAATCTACCTTGTAATTCCCGAAGCTCTTTAATGTTGTTAGGTACTACCAATTTGTATTTGGTCTTAACCTTATCAGGATCTACATGTATCCCTAGTTCAAAGACTACAAAGCCAAGCATCTTACTGATCTTGACACTGAAGACATACTTCTTAGGATTGATCCTAAGCTTATATTTAAGGCATTTTTTAAGCACAATATCTAGGTCATTAGCATGGTCATTGGCTATCTTGGACTTCATGGCTATGTCATCTATGTAATCATTAAGCAAACCTAACATGTAGTCATTAAAGATATAGGTAATGGCTCTCTAATATGTTTCTTTGACATTCTTAAGGCCAAAGGACATCATGGTATAACAAAAAGTACCCCATGGGGTCATAAAAGTCATGCTAAGTTAGTGCTTTGGATTGATCCTAATTTGGTTGTATCCCAAGAATCCATCCATAAAGGACAACTAGGCATTTCTAGTTGTAGTATTGATAAGTTGATCAATACTAGGTAAAGGGAAGTCATCCTTGATAGTTTCTTTATTTAGGTCTTGAAAATCAATGCAAATAAGGATACTCCCATTTTTCTTAGGGACTACCACTATGTTGGATACCAATTCTATATAATTGATAGCCCTAAGGAAGCCTACTTTGTAGAGCTTTTAGATTTCATTGTAAACTACCAAGGCCAAATCAAGTGCTAGCATGGGAGAGTTGTTATCAATAGTATTTTTAACAAAAGCAAATAATCGAAAAAATTTCATAGAGCCAAACTTCATGTAGTTATTATAACATTGGGATGGTGAAGAAGAGGATGAATATTGTACCCATATTTTTCATTTTCTTAATGTATGTAAAGGAGAATGTAAAAACTTGTCTCTAGCATAGATGTATACATTTGATTATGTTTATCATTGCAAAGATACCACTTCCTTGATACTCTTGGATATGGGTTCCAACTCAAAAATTTTGCAAGTTACAACACATTGCAAAATCAAAATTATTTAATATGTTCAAAAGAATTTTTTATATAATCTTGATGATGATTTTTTGTCATCTTTTTGGTGATATGTGTGGGAAAAGAGCATTGTTCTTTTGTCTCTACTCCAATCTCAATGTATCTTTCCTCTTGCCTATGCCCTCTTAGACCTCCATGCCTTTATGTATAGTCTCTTCCAAAATAGGTAAAGGTAAGGGAATTTATTTCCATAATATTCTTTGACTATCATTTAAAATAAATGTTAGAAAATGAGAATCAACAACAAAATTTGTGAATCAATCAAAATTATTCATTTTTAATAAATCAATAACAATAATTATGTTGCAAGCAGAAACAAGGAAAATAGTTTCTATTCTATCTATTAGTACATAGATATCTATATATATTTAGTTAAATGTAATTTAACATCTTTAATGATGAAGAGTAAGTAGAGGGCATTCAAGGTAATTGGTCATAAAACATCTCCATTACATTGTCTTGCTTGTGCCAATGCCATCATACATGCACATAATATAGATGAATGTTGGCATAGACCGTGATTTCATAAATTCTATCTTTTACACACACACACACATAGTTGAATGTGATTGTTTTTTTCTAAAATTGTAAGACCTAGGGTTCAAATCTAGGTGGAGCCACTCAAAAGAGATTAGGCTTTAGCTCATTCACTATGCTCCTTGGATCTCATTTTGGTAGGATACGCATTGAGCCTTTGGGTAATGATAATTTTTATATAGGTAAATGTGATTCAATATCTTTGATGATAAAGAGTAATTAGAAGGCATTGTGGGCAATTGTTGATGTTTTTCAAACTAGTTATTCAACGATATAATGTTGCAATCATAAAATTTTTAGTATGTACAAAGTGCATAACCCATTAGTTGTTTCTATTAAAGCTACTAGTTATGTAGACAAGATCAACTATTGGGTTAAAAACTTTCATGCATGTCAATTTCAAATTGTTAAATTATGTTATGGCTAGTATGAATCTTATAGTTACTGTAAGGTCCTAGCTCTTTACATAACCCTAAATGAGACAAACATCAATCCCCAAGTAAAGTGGCTATTGTTCCTCTAGAAATATTCTTTAAACTTCTACAAAGACACCTCCATAAACTAAGTGTTGAGATACTTAGTGCATGACCATAAATAGTCTTCAAATTGATGTAATCCTTGATAAATCAATAATTATGAAATGAAGGGGCATGAATGCTCCAATCAAATATGAACTTAGCCTATCGCAGATATTCTAGGAACAACAAGGAAATGATGAAAAATGTGAAGTTTTTAATGTAAAAAATAACTAAGTGTAAAATTACTGTCAAAATGACTAAGTATGGATTATTAGAAAATAAGCTAAGTGTAGAATAAGATATGAACTTTGGAATAAAAATAAAGTGTAAAATATAGATAATGACCATAAAACATTAATAACATTATAGTTTTGATTTAAGATAAATGGTTTCAATTTTTTCTCCAGACAATGAAATTTTTACATTGGAAAATGGCTAACTGTAAAAAGGTGAAAATTTGACTAAGTATAGAAAGGTTAAAAATTTGACTAAGTATAAAATGTGATGTAGGAGATAGAAAAAATTCTAAGTATAAAAATTATATAAAAGGATATACAATATTAAAATATTAATATTATTATGTAGAGAGGAGGATGTTAAATCCCTTCTTCAAAAATGAAGTTAGAATTTTTAATACATACAAAAATTTAACTAAGTGTAAAATGCTGGAAATTGGCTAAGTATAGAAAGGTTGAAAATTTGACGTAGTATAGAACTTATATAAAATGATGTAAATATTTAAATATTAATATTATTGTGTAGAAAGAGAGATGTGAAATACCTCCTTGAATGTTGGGTTTTGTTTATGTAATCATCTAAGTGTAAAATGCTAAAATTGGCTAAGTATGGATTATTGAAAAATAAACTAAGAGTAGAATAAGCTATAAATGTTGAAATAAAATTGAAGTATAAAGTATAGATAAAGAAAATACAATATTAAAACTATAGTTTTGATGTAAGAGAATATCTAAGCATAGAATGTTGAAAATTGGCTATGTATGAAATGTTGAAAACTTTGTAATTTTGATGTGATGGGAAAATAACGTAATGAAAGAAAGAGAAAAAATTAACCAAGTGTAGAATGTAAGCATAACAAGAAAAGAGATTTTGTTGATCTAGGAAAAGATCCTAGATGTGGATGTTGTATTGAATAAAATAAAGAAAGAAAAAACAAAGCATTCACCTCCTATGGAGGGCTAAACTATGAATGGTTGGAGAAAAACATAAGTGTGACAAAACTGATCAAAGAAGCTCAAATTTGGAGTAAAATATAAATTTGAAGGATGAAATTGAACCTCTGGAGGATTAGATGATGGATAGAGAAGCCATAAACACATTTCAAAATTAATTTCAGGTCAAAACAAGGTTGTTTTGACCAAGGTTTCCATTATTAACATAGGAGTTGAAAAAATTCTAACTCTGGAAAGTGACATGGAAGCCTAAAAATTCTATCTCTGGAAGTAACACATAAGGTGCAGAAGACATTGAAGGTAGCTAAGAAGCACATGGGTGGTATGGTGGTGGTAGGTGCTCATGCTTTCAATCTCTTGAAATTTGAATAGTACTCTTAAATCTCAAAAAATTCAACCAAGTCTTCAAAGATCTCTACTTTGCTAAATTTGCAAAAATTCAATCATCTGACTAAAAGATCCAACCTTAATTTTGTGTTTTGAGCTTGTATTTATAGGTTCAAAGTCTTTAAGATTAATTTAGGATTGCTAAAATTGAACTTGAAATTTTAGCCAGTTGTCTAAAATTAACATAAGTTTGAAAATAGCAAGTTTGACTTTTGGCTTCGATGCATTACATCATTTTTGCTTTTGACATCAATTCTAACTTTTGATGTTTGATATTAGCCAGCTCTTGTTTTTAATATCCATCATTGTTTCACACCTAGAAAAATTTTAACATTGCTTTAATCATACTTCGAAATATTTTGACTCCACATCAATAACACTTAGAATAAAATTTGATCATTTTTAGGATTTTTTCTAAGTTGCAAAAATTGATGCCAAAAAATTAGGGTATGAATCCGAATGATCCTTGGAGGCCTCTGAAGACCAGACATATGTCTTGAAAGGCTACTTTTAGGGTATCTTGTGTTGCGGTATTAAAGGAAACCCATTTAACATTTTGTAACCTCCAACACTTGGAAAAATTTTGACCCATGTCAACTCCAATACTTAGAAAAATTTTGTTGCTAGAGCTCCAATGCTTAGAAAAATTATAAGCTATGCCAACTCCAACACTTAGAAAAATTTTGATGTTGGAGCTACAACACTTGAAAAATTCTAATCTATGCTAGCTTTGACACTTTGAAAAAAATTAATGCTGGAGCTCTAACAGTTAAGAAAAATTTTGACCTATGCCAATTCTGACACTTAGAAAAATTTTGATGCTAGAGCTCTAGCTCTAACATTTAAAAAAGTTTTGACTCTAGAGTTTTTTAGGAATCATAGAAAATTAAGGCCATAAGTTGGATTATGAATCCAAATAGTTTTTCATACCTCCTTGAAGGTAAGAATGTGTCTTATGATAATGTATTTGGAGAATTTGGTTCTCAAATTCTCATGGAAGGAGGTTGAAACCACACTTAGTTTCATTTCAAAGAGAAGTAAAAATTTGGATACAACATTGCCCCCTCTTGATGGATGCTACCAAAGTGTCAAAGGAGGATCTATTAAGAAGAGATTAGATACTAGATTGAGGTACATAGAAAAGAGAAAAAAAAGTGGGAAGAATAAAGGGGGAGGAGGGGGGAAAAACAAAGAATATTAGGATATCGTCGATACAACAATCATAAGGATGATGCTATGTCATAGAAAGGTGGCAGGGCTAAATCCTACACTCAAGATGGCTTAAAGGATGCCATTTATGATATTCACATCTTATCCCACTCATGCCCTCAACATACCCTTACCAAAATATAATAATTACTTAATTCTCACTAAATATTCTAATGAGAGGAAAGAGAATGATACATGAAAGAGAATTAGAGAAAGAATAGAAAAGTGAAAGAGAAGAGATGAAAAATAGACTTGCAAAATTGAGAAAACAATAAAGTTGGGGAAAGAAATGAGGAACATAATCTAGACACTAAGATGAGGTGCTATGCCATAAAAAGGGGGCATGGATGCTGTAATGATTACTGATGCTTTAAAGATTTGATTCCCTCTCTATCAACTTAACACATCCTTACATAGAGTTAAAAATGGCATACCACTTATTGATCAATGCATGATGTAGATTATTGATTAATATAATCATCATAGTATGATGTATAAGAAAGTTAGTACAATGAGATAGGAATGGATTATTAAAGGTAGATGAAGTTTGATGAAGAAGATAGCCAAAAGTAGTAGAAAATAGAGAGAAAAAAAGAGGAAAAGCAAGATAGGAAGTGGGAGTAAACATAGTGTAATAAAATATAGATGAGATGGGAAAATACTTAGAGAAAACTTAATGATACTTGACCTGTTTGGTTTTTTATTCTTTTTCTTTTTTCTTTTAATCTCAAATGTAGTATCATTTGAGATATGTCCTATTTACCAAATCTGGGTATTTATTCCCATCTAAATCAACTACATAGTATGTTTCTTTGCCAAGGCTCTTGATAGCAATGAAGGGGCCTTGCTAGTTAGGTGAGAAATTGGTCATCTTGACATTAGAAAAATGCCTAAGGATAAGGTCACATATTTGTAATGATGACGATGTATAGCTTCTTAATAATTTTGGATATTGAGCACTCCTTACTTAAAAATTTTTTCAAGAGTGTCTAGCTCAACACAACGCATGTTTTCATTCTTCTCATTTATCATCCAATTGTTTAGGGTTGCATGGAGAGAAGGTATGTCTAGCTCCATTAGCAACATAGCTTTTGATTCATAAGCAAGCATGAAGGCGGGTTCGGTTGGTTTCAATTTAGAAGGTAGTATGGTAGACCCAAAGGGCATGGGATAGTTGAGTATGCAAGGTGCTTTGGGATTCATGAACCATCATTTTAAGAGAATGGATAAGGGATTTATTGGTTGATTCAGCTTACCCATTGGATTGTGGGTAATATAGACATGAGAATGATTGGATTTATTGGTTGATTCAACAAGTGTTTCAAGAATGATTGAATCATAAAATCTAGCTAGGGCTTTGCTCTTGAATCAAGGTTCATTATTAGTTATGATATGGAGAGGGATACCAAAGCAAGTGATTATATGATCCAAAATAAAACAAAAATCATACTTAAAAGTTATAGTTTTTAAAGGAATAGTTTGAACCCACTTAGTAAAATATTTAGTAGTTGTTAAAATATATTAATGATAAGAAGAAGATGGATGATTGATAGAACCTATGAGATCCAACCCCCATTTTTTGAAAGGCCATACGATTTTAGATGTCCTAAGCTATTGAGATGAGACATAAATAAGTAGAGCATGACATTGACATGCATCACAAATTTTAACTACTGTATCTACATCCTTGGACATTATAGGACATCAAAAATCTAATGTAATGATACAAGCTACTAGATATCATGAGCCTAAATGGCCTCAACATATGTGGAAATGAACTTGTTCTAATACATTTTGCACTTATTCAGGACTTAGACAATGGAGAAGAACATTTGACATGGAGAATTAACATAAATACTAGGATCAATAATACAAAATTTTTTAGAACATTTACGAAGAACATCCTTTTGTAAATGATATAAATGTTTAGGAGTTTCTCATATTTGCAAGTATTGTACAATATCATGGTATTTCTTATCTTTTTCTAACTTAACGAAGCCAGTATGTTGTATATTTTTGAGCATAATAGGTGTATGTTATGTTGAATGAGATAAATGATTCTTGAGAGAAGTAGGATAGAAAAGAAGAGTAAAATTAGCTAGCACATTAGCAAGAATGTTTTCTGAGTGGTGGATGTGCATGAGTAAGCATTCATTAAACTGAAAAATTAAATTTTTCACTAAGTCTAGTTAAGTTTGAAGTTGGTTAGATTTGCAAGCATATTCATTATTTTCTTGGCATACAACCAATTGGAAATCATCATGCATGAAAAAACTTTTGATTCAAGGTTGAAGGACCTAGAGCTAACCTGGGTTAAGACCTTCGTATTTGATCACATTATTAGTACATAGAAAGTTAAATTTATAAGTTTGATAAATTGGATTCATACCTTGGCAATTTAAAATACAAGTTGTGGTTGAACCTTGGGCTATGTGCACACCATCAAAATAGAAGTGTGAATCAAAATACTCATGTTTTAATGTCATAGTTCGAGGAGGAACTATCTCTTCTTTACTTTTTTTCTCAAGGGAAGATTAGATGGTTATATTATATGTCTCAGAGAGTGGGGCTGAAATAAGTAGATCCATGATGGCTTATCCCTTAATAAAGTGTTGGGTAGGGTAGGATAAGTTAAGTTAAAAGAATCTTTCTTTTTACCATGTGGTTATTATCGTAAGGGTTGATGGTAATGGATCGTAAGATATTTTCCTAGCAAATGATATGAACTTTTGCCTCCAATAGATAGTATCTTCATTTCTTAATCACAAAGACAAGGTCAAAGCAAGATTTTTTTGTATTTATGTAACATGTTTCACCATCTCCATGTCATTGGCAAAGCTTGGTTGCAATAGAGTGATTAGACTTAGAAAGATAGAGATATAAAGGGAGATCAAAGTAAGGAGGATAGAGGATAAGAAGATTGGTAAGAGCATTCTTGAATGCATCAAGAGCCTCTTAACATATCAACTCCTATTTAAAAGTTATAAATTTCTTGAGAAGATGAGAAAGCAAATGAAATTTTCTAGTTATATTGCATATGAAATGGTGGATGGATTAGAGTCCACCTTGCATAATATGCATGTCTTTAAGACACTTAGATGGTGGGAGGTTCATGATTACTTTAAATTTTTTAGGAACTACTATTGTATCATTAGTTGAAATAAGAAATCCTAATATCTTGCTTGTTTTCACATCAAGTGGAGGTTATATTTGTTGCAAAAAGTCAAAACTAGGTCAAAGTTAGTGGAATGATCAGTTGCAATGTTAGACTTGACTGTTAGATCATCCACATAATCATTGATAGTTTTAAAAATTATGTCTTGATTTGTATGTTATCTAGCATTCTTAAGCATGAAAGGCATTTTTGTTGAATAGAAGATTTTCCATGTGGTCATGAATGTTGTGAAGCAATGATGTTTGAGATTAATTTGAATTTGGTTGTAGCTTAAAAAATCATCCATGAAACTAAGTAAAGCTTGACCTCTCATTGTGTCTATGAGTTGATCAATGTTAGGTAGCAAAAAATCATCTGTCACGTTGTTGAGGTCATGAAAATAGATGCATGTTCTAGTATCTTCAGTTTTCTTAGGAATACCCATAATGTTGGATACTTAATCAAAATAATCTACAAGATGTATAAATCCATCATTATAGGGTTTGGTGAAATCATCTTTTATGGCTAAGGCCAGATTTAACTTGATTTTTTGGGCTTGTTGCTTGATAGGTTTAGATACTTCCTTAAGTATGATATTATGTTGGACAAGAATGGGATCCAAACTGGGCATGTCATTATATCTCCATGTAAAGGTGATATAGAATTTTTTTGAAATATTTCTAGAATGAATTTGCATGTTTTTTGATAGATTTTTTCCTAGTTGTAAGGTCTTTTTTACATTTTAGTGATTTGTTATTATGAGCTTTAATAATGGATCATTACTCAAAATGGGTTTGTAGTCCAAGAAGGGAAGATTAGTTTAAGGGATTAAATTTTCCTTGATGTTATGGAGGATCAAGATGATAAAATCTAAGGGATTAAGGGGTGAAAATTTGATTAAATCCTTGTTGAGAGGCTAGGAGATTCACCCATGTTACCTATCCAAGGTGAGTGGTTTACATAGACAAAGAAGTAACTAAGGATCCATGGCTTTTAAAGCATGAGAGAGAAAGTAATAGTTACATAAAAATGGGATTAAAATAAGATAAAGAGTTAGAAAAGATTTCAAGTTTGCTTGCACAGAGCTAGAAGAGTTAAAATAATTTATATTTTTTAAGAAAGAGATAGTAAGACGATTCTAAGTTCTAGAAAAGGATGAAAACTTTGTCTAAGTATGGAGAGAGAGGTAGAAAATTTTTTAATGTATAAGAAAGATAAAGGAGTTAGAAAATTTTCAAAAGTATGGAGAAGTTAGAGAATTTTTTGTGACATTAAATGGGGGTATAGGAGTTAGAAAAATTTTCTATGTATTCAAGATAAAACCAAAGCATGAAAATTTTCTAAGGTATGGAAAGTTAAAAATTGAAAGTAATAAATTCTCTAAATATTGAAATAAATCTACATGGGTATTTGTATGGGGACTAACAATTATGATATAGGGCTATGGTATAGGGCTTTGGTTTATGGCTTTTGAGTTTTATATGTTTCTCAGCTTTTTAGTTTTCTATTTTTATGATTTTAATTTTAATTTCTTATGTTTGTAACTTTGTGATTTTTCTTTAGGGAAAATACAAAGAAAAAAGTAAATAGAAAATGAAATAAAAATGTAATATAAAGAGAATTAAATAATAAAATAAGGAGAACTATGCTAATTAAGAAGGCATGATTTAAAATAACAAAGCAAAATAATAAAACTTATGTTAAGAAACTAAAACTAACTTCATACTAAGAAATACACACAAACATAAGAAAAATAAATAATAAACAAAGATAAAGTAGTGAAATAGGAGAAAATATTTACGACTATGATACATTAGCAATGGATTTCCTTACATTTGACCTAGTGGGAACTTTTATGCTCTTGATGGATTCAACGATATATAAATCAAATCCTAAATCCACAAATTTGTAGGTGCTAGATGACCAAGGAATGGTTGTATCCATTTCTTTATTTAATTTTATTGAGGAAATTTGGCCAATAAGAGTAGGTTGAGATCCTAAGCTAGAGTCTTCCAATACATATAATTGTAAAATAGCTAGGACTTCAAGGTTGATACAAAAGACTATTTGTTTATCTTTATAAGGGAATTGTATTTCTTGATGCATGATTGATGCAACAATGCAATGGTATGCTAACTAAGGTCATTCTAAGATAGCATTAATTCTATACAAATATCCTAAGATAATTTTCATTCTAGATGAATCTCTAATGATAATAAATATATCCTTAGATGTGATCATACTTCCTATAGAAAAAGGTAATTTTATTATTCCTAGGATTTAATCTCTATCATCACTACAAAAAACTCAAAAAGAATTTTAGATAGAGTACTGATCTATTTTTCGAGGTTGATATGTTCAATGACTACCCATGTGATGACATTGGTTTTGGCTTCATCATCCATGTGCACCAATGGTAGCAAAACATTATCTCTAATTTGTATGATGACTGACTGATGATCCCTTCAATAGTCACCTTCAAGGGGAGCTTGCTAGAGCCCGTATTGCCTTTCAACATTGGGAAGTATATAAGGCACAAGATTCCTTGATTAAAAGCTGACTTACTTGGCTAAACATTCAAGATGAGTATTGTAAGGAATTCTTTAAGTACCTTAACCGGTCCTCCCCTTTGCCCTCCTTAGATAAACTCTCCATAAATGGATCCATTATCACTGACCAAAATAGTCTTCTCTCTTATCTTAAGTAACACTTTGAGGCCTTATTCACCACTACTCCTATGGATCCTTCATCCTTCATGGTAGCCACTCTAAATTATCCTAAACTAGTTAATTCTTCTATGCTAACAATTTTAGAAGCTGATATTACTCTAGTTGAGCTTCGACAAGCTTGCTTTAACCTAAGCCCCAGGAAAGCCCCTAGCTATGATGGTTTTCCAATCGAATTTTTCCAAAAGCATTGGGATCTGGTAGGTTCTAATCTCTTCCATGTTATCAAAGAGGCTACACTTACTGGTTCTTTGGGACCAATCTTAAACCAAGGGATTATTCGTCTTCTCCCTAAATCAAGAGATCCTACTTGTATCTCCAATTGGCGACCTATCACCTTACTTAATGTGGTTTACAAAATTTGGGCTAAATGTTTGGCTTTGTGATTAAAGAAAATCCTTCCCCTTATTATTTCCCCCCAACAGACTGGCTTTTTTCTAGGAAGATACATATTAAATAACATGGTGGTTGCTTGGGAAGGTCTCAAGTGGGCTGAGGATGAGGGTTAGGATATCCTCCTGGTGAAGCTTGACTACGCTAAAGCCTATGATAAAATTAAGTGGGACTTCATTATCCAAACCATGGATAAATTTGGTTTTGGCCCTAAGTTCATTCATATGGTAGAATGCTTATTCTCAGATGCTACTGCGTGAGTCGCGACTACCTTCGGCATCACTTCTCCCTTTTCTATTCATAGGTCTGTTAGACAAGGTTGCCCTCTTGCTCCTTATCTCTTCATCATTGCTACTGATTTTCTCTATCATCAAATCATCTTGGATATTCAAAACAATGTTTTATCTGGGGTTCATCTATCTTCTCCTCAACATCAGCTCCTCAATATGCATTTCACTGATGACTCCTTTTTCCTTATTCAAAACAATGTTGTTAATGTGCAATGTCTCTTATCTCGAGTAGAGCAATATTGCTCCCTCTCTGGATCTATTATAAATTGGTGTAAATCTTCAATTTATAGTTTCACCAATAACTACAGCCATTTTCCCAATTATAGTTGGAAGCGTACTCAAGATCATGAGATCATTAAGCTTTTGGGAATCCCCTTTCGCTTTAGAGGCCCAACTTCAGAGCTCTGGGACCAAGTACTTTCTCGAATTCAAAGAAAAATTGAAAAATGGAAAACCAAACCCCTCACCCTCGCCGGTAAGTATCTAATTTGTAAGTCTATTTGTGCCTCTACCCATGTTTATTATTCTTCATGTTGGGTCCCTTCCCATACTTCTTATCAAAAGCCCGAACGATTATTTCGAGACTTCATGTGGTCGTCTAAGGACTCTCAAAAAGGCTTTCATCGTGTTGCCTAGAATATAGTAACTCTTCCTAAGAAAAAAGGTGGATTGGGCCTTTTGAAATCCTTTAAGCAAGGTCTTACCCTTGTCGCTAAGTGGTTGGTTCAGCACCTGGATGACCCCAATATTATTGGGAATCTTCTTCAGTTAAGGCTTCAACAAGCATTCCCTAAGAATAGGTCTATCTAGAAGGGTATCCACCCTGTTAATTGGATTCTTTCTCCTCATGACATTATCATTACTAGAACACATGTTTTCAAAAGCATTTGGAAGGCTTGGCAGGTCTTACATTCTCATGTGAATTGGAATAATATTCATATCAATTCTACTCTCCTTTCTAAGATTAGCCCTTGGTGGCTACCCCTATCTCCTGCTCCCCTAGCCACCTCAAATGCCAGGACAGCCACCATTTGGTTTCAAAAGGGAGTTGTTTCCCTTAGATGTCTTCATCTCACCAATCAGTGGATTACTTGGGATATGTTCGAAAACTTATATGGGGCTTCCAAAACTATGCACCATTGCCTTGATAGACTTTATCACTTCATACATTAGTACTTGCATTTGGATGCTTCGGTTCCTAGTCTCTTCCATGGTCTTCAGTGGACTAATGGATTGAACCTTCTACCCTATAAACCACATGTGCCCTTTTAGTTGTTGCATGATTCCTCTATGATTGTTAATCACTGCAATCGATCATGGCATAAAGAAGAGTTTGAACAGTTTTGGCTCTCTCTCTTTTCATGAGTTTGGAGCCTTCCGACTCTTCCAAAAATTAAACAATTTCTTTGGTGCCTCCTTCATCAAGGCCTGCCTATCGGCAAACGTTGGGAATACCTTGGGATTCCAAACCCTAATTGCCCTCTATGTGGAGGTCCTGATGATTTTTTCCATGTTTTTTGGCATTTCCCTTTCACTCAGTCTTCATGGGAGTGGGTTTCTAAAGTTTTTCCTTTGTGCAAGTTTTCCCATGAGGACATCTTGTTCGGCTTTCTAGCGACCCCCTCTGCTAACCTTAAGTTTCTTTAGGAAGTTATTAGGCCCCTCGTTCTTTACTATATATGGAAGCGCAAATGCACTACTATTTTCCAAAACACTAATTTGTCCAACTCTAACCATTTAACTATTATGGAAAAATTTCAAATTCTTCACCTTGTGCATTTCCAAATTTTATCTCATACTTCTAAGTTAAAGTTGAATACTAATCAGTTGTTTTATTGTTTGTAGCCTTGGAGTAGATACACCAACTCATGCACTCTTCCCAATCATGATCTACTACATTGGAGTGTGTTATCATAATTTTGAGCATTTTTAGCTCTTTTTTGTTCTCCTGGTCTTATTAACTCGCAATTCTAANATGATGATGTAAATTGGAATTTGGGACATAGCACCCATTACCAACCCTGACACTTCAAAAACTTTTGATGTCAAAGCTTCAACTCGAACACTTTGAAAAATTTTGGACTCCAGAGTTTCTTGGGAATCATCAAAAATTGAGTCCATAAATTGGATTATGAACCCAAATGGTTCTCAATGATCCCCAAGAGCTAAGAATGTGTCTTGTAATGATGTATTTGGAGGATTTGTTGCTCAAATTCTCATGGAAGGAGGTTGAAACCATGCTTAGTTTTATTTTGAAGTGAAGAAAAACATTAGTTGGAGATTACCCCCTCTTGATGGATGCTACTAAAGTGTTAAAGGAGGATCTAGCAAGAAGAGTTCAGATACTAGATTAAGGTACCTACAAAAGAGAAAAAAAGTGGAAAGAATGAAGAAGGGTGAGGGAGTAGAAGGGAAGAATATTAGGATATTGTTGATACACCAATCATGAAGATGATGTTATGCCATATAAAGATGTCATGGATAAATCCTATACTTAAGATGATTGAAAGGATGTCATTTATGATATTCATACCCTATCCCACTCATGTCCTCAACACACCCTTACTAGAATAAAATAAGTTACTTAATTCTCACTAAAAATTCTAATGCAAGGAAACAAAGTTATAGGAAAAATAGAAAATTGAAAGAGGAGAGATGAAAATTAGACTTGTAAGATTGAAAAAATAATAAAATTAGAGAAAGAAATTAGGGACATCACCAATACACCAAGATGACATGCTATGCCATAGAATGGGGGCAAGGCTAAATCCCATGCTTTAATGATTGCTAATTCTTTACACATTTGATTCACTGTCCCACTTAAACTCAACACACTCTTACATGGAGTTAAAAATAGCAAAACACTCATTACTCATTATTTGAGGTAGATTGTTGATCAATATCCTCACCATAGTGTGATGTAGAAGAAAGTTAGTAGAATGGAATAGGAAGAGTTTAGGGGAGGTAGATGAAATTTGATGCATGATATAGATGAAAAATAGTAGAAAATAGAGAGAAAAAAAGAGGAAAAGAAAGATAGGAAGGGGAAGTAAAAATATTATCTTTCATTTTTTTAATTTATCTTTATTTTATTTTATTTTCTTTTTTTAACCTCAAATGTAGGTAGTATTATTTATGACATGTCTTATTCATTAGGTTTGTGTATTGATTCCCATCTGAATTGGCTAAGTAGTACACTTTGTTGGTAATGTTGTTGACAATGATGATGGGGCCTTGCTAGTTAGGTGAGAACTTGGTTATCCTAGCATTACAAGAATGTGTAAGGACAAGGTTACCTTCCTTGATTTCTATAAGTCTAACATGTTTTTCATGGCAATGATGCATGACTTATCAATAATTTTGAATATTGATTAATGCTTACTTACGATTTTTATCAAGTTTATTTAGCTTAACACAATGAATGTTGTCATTTTTCTCATCTGTCACCCAATTGTTTAGGGTTGTATGAAGAGAAGGAACATCTAGCTCCACTAGCAACATAGCTTCTAATCCATAGGTAAGCTTAAAGGAGGTTTAGTTTATTATTGTTTGGAAGATAGTATGGTAGAACCAAAGGTTATGAGATAGTTGAGTATGCCAGTTGCGTTGGGATTTATCAACCATGGTTCTAAGAAAATGGATGAGGGATTCATTTTTTGATTTAGCTTACCCATTGATTTGTAGGTAATTTAGAGATGATAATGATTGGGTAATCTCGTATTGACCATAGAATTTGACTAGAACTTTTCTCTTTAATTGGGGTCCATTACTTGTCATGATTTGGAGAGGGATACCAAAGTGAGAAATTATATGATCCAAGATAAAATAAAAAACATACTTAGAAGTTGCAATTTTTAAAGAATTAGCTTCAAGTTACAGTAAAATATTTAGTAGCTATTAAAATAAACTGGTGATGAGAAGAAGATGAATTATATTTAGAACCTATGAGATCTAGCCCTCATTTATAGATAGGTCATACAATTTCAGTCATCCTAAGCTCTTGAGATGAAACATAAATAAGAAAAGTGTGATGTTGACATGTATCCAAAATTTTAACTCCCATATATGCATCCATAGACATTGCAAATCACAAGTAACCTAACAAAATGATACCAGCTACTAGAGATTGTGAGCCTAAATGGCCTTCAGATACATTAGAATGAATCTATTCTAACATGCTTTGTACTTATTCAAGACTTAGACAACATAGAAGAATGATTGACATGAAGATTTAACATAAAATACTAGGTTCAATAATACAAAAATATTTAGAACATTTACAGAGAGCATCTTTTTATGAATGAGATAGATGTTTAGAAATTTCTCTTATTTGCAAGTATTGTACAATATCACAGCATTTCTCATCTTCTTCTAAATTAAATACGCCAATGCATTGTGTTTCTATGAGCTTAATAAGTGTATCATATGTTGAATAAGATAAACAATCTTTGAGGAAAGTAGAATTAGCAAGAAGAGTAAAACTAGCCAGCACATTAGCATACATGTTTTCCAAGAGGTGGATGTACATGAGAAAGCATTCGTCAAAATTAGAAATTAAATTTTTCACTAAGTCTAGATAAGATTAAACTATTCTACTTTGCAAAAATATTCATTATTTTTTTTTTGCATATGATCAATTAGGAATCACCACACATAAAAATACTTTTAATTACAAGTTGAAGGGCTAAGAGAAAACCTTGATTAAGACTTTTATATTCTACCACATTATTAGTACATGAAAAATTGAATTTATAAGTTTGATAAATTGGATTGATACCTTTCTTGTTTAAAATACAAGATATGCTTGAACCTTGGGCTATGTGTAGATCATCAAAATACTAGTGTGAATCAAGATTCTCATGTTTCAATGTCGTAGTTAGAAGAGGAACTATCTCTTCTTTACTTATTTCCTCAAGGAAAGATTGGATGGTTACAATAGATGGTTTGGAGAGTGGGGCCAATGTAAGTCAATCCATGATGAATTATCCATTAATTGAGTATTGGGCAATGTAAAAGAAGTTAAATTCAATTAAAAGAGACTTTATTTTGACCATGGGGTTGTTATCATATGGGTTGATGATAATGGATCATAAAACATTGTCTTAGAAAATGACATGAAGTTTTGCCTCTTGTAGGTAGTTTCTTCATTTCTTAAGTATAAAGACAAGGAAAAAGTAAGATTTTTTCATGTTTTTATAACATGTTTTTTGATTAGATAAGGGATGAAAGATGTAATAGATAGGGAGATGAACACCATCTTCATGTTGTTGGAAAAGCATGGCTATGATATAGTGATTAGACTTAGAAAGATAGAGATAGAAAGGGGGATCAAATTGAGGAGGATGAAGGATAGAAATATTAGTAAGAGGATGCTTGATTGCATTGAAAGCCTCTTGAAAAATTGAATTCTAGTTGAAATTTATATATTTTTTAAGAATATGAGAAAGGGGATGAAATTAGTTAGTTATATTACATATGAAATGGTAGATGAATCAGAGTAAACCTTGTAGAACACACATCTTTAAGACACTTAGATGGTAGCAAATTCATGATTGCGTTAACTTTTTGAGGCTCTACTACTATACCATTAACTAAAACTAGAAATTGTAATATCTTGCATGTTTTCACATCAAAAATGGTTTTTTTTATATTAAGGCAGAGGTTGTATTTATTACAATGAGTCAAAACTAGGTCTAGGTTAGTGGGATGATTAATTGTGATGATAGACTTGGCTATTAGATCATCCACATAATCATTGATAGTTTTAAACATCATGTCACTAAATATTAAGGTCATGGTCCATTATTATGTTGCTCCAACATTCTTCAACATGAAAGGCATTTTTATGTAACAAAAGGATCCTCATGTAGTCATGAAAGTTGAAAGAATTAATGCTCGAGATTGATTTGAATTTGGTTATAGCTCTAAAAACCATCCATGAAACTAAGTATGACCTACCATTGTTTCTATGAGTTTATTATTGTTGATGAGCTAAAAATTATATTTTAATGTCACTTTATAAAGATCACAAAAATAGATTCATGTTCTAATAAATTTATTTTTCTTAAGAATGACCACCATGTTGGACACTCAATTAGAGTGATCTATAGGATGTATAAATCCATCATTGTAGAGTTTAATAAAATCATTTTTTACTTTTAAGGCTAGATTAGGCTTGATGTTTTAGGATTTTTGGCTTGATAGCTTTGGATCCTTCCTTAAGTATGATGTTATGAGAATGAGATCTGAATTAGGCATGTCATCCTATTTCCATGAAAAGATAGTGGAATTTTTTCTAAGTATTTCTAGCATGGATTTCTCAATGTCATCAAGTAGATTTTCCTCTAGTTGTAAGGTCTTTTTAACATTTTGGTGATTTGTTATAAAGAGCTCTAGTAATGGATCATTAGACAAAATGGGTTTGTGGTCTAAGAAGAAAAGGCTAGTTTGAGGAATTAAGTCTTTCTCAGTGATAGAAAGGGTCAAGATGATAGAAGCTAGGGTTCAAAGGATGAACAATTGATCAATTCCTTGTTAAGATGTTGAGAGATTCAGCCATGGGACCTATCCAAGGTGAGTGATTTGCATAGACAAAGAAGTAACTTAGGATCCATTGCCTGTAAATTATGAGAGAGAAAGAAATAGCTACATAAAAATGAGATTAAAATAAGAAAAAGTGTTAGAAAATATTTCAAGTTTTCCTACATAGAGTGGGAAGAGTTAAAAAAATTAGATTTTTTAAGGAAGAGATAGGAAAAGGATTCTGAGTTTAAGGATGAAAAATTTATTTAAGTATGGAGAGAGATGTAGAAAAATTTTCTATGTATGGGAAAGAGAGAGGATTTTGAAAATTTTCTAAAGTGGGAAGAAGTTAAAGATTTTTCTATGGCATGGAATGAAGGTAGAGAAGTTAGAGAAATTTTCTAAGTTTTCAAGATAAAACAAAAGCTAGAAAATTTTCTAAGGTATGGAAAATTAAAAATTGAGAGTAATAAACTTTTAAAATATTGAAATGAATTTGCATGGATATTTGTATGATGATTGAGAATTATGTTATAGGGATATGGTATAGGACTTTGATTTCTAGCTCTTGAGTTTTATATGTTTATCATCTTTCTAGTTTTCTATTTTTATGATTTTTATTTTAATTTTCTATGTTTGTAACTTTGTGATTTTTCTTTAGGAAAAATATGAAGCAAAAATGAAATATAAAATATGATAAAAATGTAATATAAAGATAATTAAATAGTAAGGTAAAATGATATGACAATGTTAATTAAAAAGGCATGATTTAAAATAACAAAGTAAACTAATGAAATTTGTGTTAAGAAGCTAAAACTAGCTTAATACTAAGAAACACACACAAACATAAGAAAATTAAATAATACACAAACTTAGTAATGGATTTTCTTGCATCAAACTTAGTGGAAACTTTTACACTCTTGATGGATCCAATGATGTCTAATTTTCCAAATCCTAAATCCAAAAATTCATAGGTGCTAGATAACCAAGGAATGATTATATTTACTTCTTTATTTTCTTTTATTTAAGAATGTTTGGCCAACAATATTAGGTTGAGATCCTATGATAGAATTTTTTGATACATCTAATCATGGTTGGGACTTCAAGATCAACACACAATACTATTTCTTTATCTTTATAAGGGAAGTGTATTTCATAATGAAAGGACAGTGTAATAGTATGATGGTATGCTAACCAAGGTCATCCTAAGATAACATTAATTCTAGATGAATCTCTAATGATAGTAAATATAGCCTTAGATGCAATCATACTCCCTATAGAAAAATGTAATTTTATCATTCCTAGGATTTCTACTCTAGTGCCACTAAACAAAACTAGAGAATAATTTTAGCTAGAGTATGTGGCATGTTTTTCAAGACCAAGATGCTCAATGATTACATGAGATGACATTAGTTTTAGCTCCATCATGCATGTGCACCAATGGTAGTGACATGTTGCCTCTAATTTGTATGATGATGTAAATTGAAAGCTAGCATATGATACCTATTGCAAGATGTATTTTGATGTTTTTCCTCTTAAAGGCCAAACAATCAGCCTTATAACATGGAGTATTAAGTATCGATGAGATCTCATGAATATGAAGCTAAATGTCCGAAGGCACTGTGGACTTTAGTAGCTCCTCAAACATCAAACAATGTTCCTTTACACTAGAAATGAGGTTAAATTAGAAAAGGTTTATCCTTTTGATCTCATGGAAGTAGTAATTTGGGGCATAATCTTATTTCTAGAAGTTGGATTTTTTGAAGCTTGTACAAGGGAGATAGCATCCAATGTGGTTGGCGGAGTTGATATAATAGTGGAAGTAGGGAAATTTTCATTTTTTGCACCTTGAAATAAAACATTTTTTTTGTTCAACTTGCTAGAAGTTCCTTTTCTTTTTCCTTGTCAACAATCCCTAGATCCTTTTGCACCTTTATGGAAATTGTAACATGGAAGTGTGGGTAGAGAGCAAGAAAGATTCTTATAACTTGGTTGGAGATGAAGGATGATATGGTGAATGCATAGCGTAGGGTAAGATAGAAGGATAATGAATAGGGTGAGTAGGTGTAGGGACTCTATTCCTTAGAGAAGGGGGAGGATAAGAGAAAGTAGGTTAGGATGACATGGAGACTTTATCATAGTGAGGAGTCATATCAATGACTAATGGAGCCCTTCATATGTTCTTGGAAGGAAAAGCATTAACATCATTTCAAGGAAGATTAACTACAAGAGACTTCTTAGGTTTTGATTGGGTAAAGTAGGATGATGAGGGAGACTGGTAGTACAAGGCATCCATTTGGTCAAACAAGGGAGCTTGTGGGTGACTTTCTTTAGATTATTAGTGATGACTTGTAGCTGGCTACGTCAATAAGGCCCCATTGACGCATCGTTGCATGCATTGACTAGGCCTCGTCTACACAAGGTCTATTCTTGCCTATAAATATATGCTTACTAGCCACATTTATGGTAATAGATTGATAGTAGTGGTAGAGCTCTTACAATGTTTCCATTCAAAAGTTAGAATATTCTTCCAAGTGCCTATAGCAGGAGTCATTGAGTGTATAGATCTTTATTTGAGCATTGTTGTACCTAAGCATGATAGTGTGTATGGCAATAAAGATGAGCTTCTTGATAAACCTTGTAGAATTATAGATAGTTTAGCTATTTTATTCATGAATTTAATGTTTTTAGTTATTTATTTAATATTTTCTAGTAATTAAGCTAATTAATCAAGATAAGCTAAATAGATTAAATACATAAGTACAACCACTTTAAGCGTAACACATATTCGCTTGGTAATCCCAGTAGCGTTATTGCTTGGTACACCTAATATCATAGTGCTTGGTAACCCAACAGTGGATACATGGGTTTAGGACATGTACAAAAAGTGGGACCAGATGCCTATGCTAGGATTAGTTAGAGATCAGTTAGTTAGTTAAATCAAATTAGTCATTAAATTACATTTTCTCTCTCTTCAAGCTCCAAAGAACATAAAACATAAAATGATAAAAATCATGTCTTGATTACACTTAAACATACCTTTTTACTTCACAAGTGTAACTAGGAAGAAAATGAACAACCATTAGGGTAAAATTCACTTCCTAGAAGACTAGTGCACGAGAAACTAGAGAGTCTACAAAATTCAACCAAATTGCATGTGAGCACTCTATGATTCATATGGTTGGGCATAGGGGTTCCCTTCACCACTCATCATTGGTGCCATTGCTAGGGACTTTGTTTGTTGAAACATGTGCTATCTAGGATTAGTAAATGTTATTAATATTTTTGGATGAACCCCAAGGTCAATCTCATTCTCATATTTCATAATTACAAAAGCACACTGATATTTTAATTATTTTGTAAAATATCTTATTCTCATAGGTGAAATGATATGAAACCATTGGTCCCATAAGAGTGAAAAGTGATGTATACTCATCCAAATGAGTTTGTATCTAATTTCACCTTCATCCTACATCAGGATGCACAACTACGATGGTGTGACATGAAAGGCAACATTATATTACCTCTCAATTAATAAAAGATTAGAATGCTACTTCAAAATTTGAAGAAGTTAGGCATCTTAGATCTTCAAAAGGAATATGTTATGAATGGTTATGAAACTTGGGACTATCGTCCCACTGAAACACAACATCAACAAGATTAACATTAGGAGAGGCATCATGAGGATGCAAAGGGAAAATGGTTCACAAATCCCTTATTCCTACTAAACTAATATGATAATGAGGAAACTCCCTCTGAGGGCTCTCAACATGAATATTCTATACCTTTTGTTACTAGCGATGAGGGTGTGACCCTAAATTCTAATTCTACAATCCAAAATTCAGGTTTAGGGAAATATGGAAATCAAGGCAAGGGGTGGAACAAGCATCATGATAATGGGAAAACTGATGAACAAGGCCATGATAACCCAAGGGGAATTGGAAGACACCATGGTGGTGTTAGTCCTTCTCCCTCTTTGTCCTCTTCATCTAAATTTTCTTCTTCTTCCTCTTCTAATTTTGAAAGACACTGTAGAAGGAATAATTGTGATGGAGGTGAGCATCGAGGCAATAATACTAATCGTCATGCCCATAATAATCAAAGGGGTAACAGAGGACATCATTAGTGACAATGAAATAATGATGATGATGAGCCTTTGTTAGTGACTCGAAGTATGCTTAACATCGTAGAGGTAGTTAAGATCCCAACTAGGCATGTGAAACATAGTTGGATCAAGAACTTAGACATGAACAATATCCCATGATTTGAGTGGGGATATAACTCTGATCCATATAACAATCTACAATCCTTTCATGATGCCTACACCTTACAAAACATTGAGAATGATTGGCAAAATATCAATCTATTTCCCAGGATACTCATTAAGGAAGTCAAAGGCTAGTACCAATCCTTGGAGCTAGAATCCATTTGTAGATGGAGTACCATGCTAGAACTATTTAATGATAAATATCATATGTACTCTAGAGTGTCTAACCTAAGAAGGAAAATCCAAGGCTAGAAACAAGAAATACATGAACCCTTGGATGCCACTATGGATAGCTACTATTCTCTCTTACATTGATGCCCTAGCCATGGTTATTCTCAAAGGGAATAACTTTGGCACATCATAGATGGACTTAGAGTAGAAAACAGAAAAACTCTTAGGGTTTATGCCAAGGGGAGTCTTTCTGAACTAAGAGCTCATTAGATACAAAGGTTGATAGAATAGGTTGTAAAAGAAGAAGGTGAGTTATGAAAAAGGAAAAGTATGGAAGAATATAATAGGGACCCTTTCATTAGAAAAAGGGAGGTTTGATTTTCTAATGAGGAGGAGTCACCACTCGATGAAGTCATGAACAAGAAAACCTTTCTCATCCAAAAATCTATTTTTGATATTTCAACAAAGGTTGATAAATTATGGGACTCTTTGGATTAAAAATTTCAAACTGCTATGAAGATTACTGAAGAATCCAAATAGCAAAATAGCAATCATAATCATAGGAGGTGGAAAGAGGCTGAACATGCCTACTAGAGAGGTAAGGGCAAAGCTACTATAGTAGAAGAAGTTGTGGAGATCGACTTTGATGATGATGTTGGCTATGACACATTTGTTAATATAAAAATCTTAAGGGCTATTTCCCTATGGTGTTACACTTATAGGAGTCTAGGGTGTACGCATTGAATCCTCGACTAGCATACAAGTAACAACCTAGACAATTACCTTATTCTCAAGGCAATCCAAGGTAGTTCCACCAGTAAAAAAAAGCTTACTACACAAGTGAAGCTCCACCTCAATCATATGAACATTATCAATAGTGGCAACAACCACAGTCATGGAGAATTCCAACACCAAGACAATACTACTCTTATAAGCAACTAGATCCGTATGGATACTATGTTCAGCAACCCATTTCTCCATGAAACTCTACAAGCCACACCTCATTCCAACATCACTATCACCCTCTAGAGTATCATTGAACTCATTCACCATCTACTTGAGGGGAGCATCCATATCCATACCATCCTCCACATGCATCTACACACATCCCTCCATCCTCAACCTAGTTATGTCCTATTCCATCCATGCAGGGAAAAATTCCCCCACAACCGCAATAATGAAATGCTATGAGGGTTGTACATTCATAGATGAACTTCCAACCATGTGGTTTAGATAATCAATCTAGGAAATGACCCTTTTTTTAATCTAATAGTCCTTCCAAACCCTCACAACCTAATGCATCTAGTTGTCCTATATACCCAACACCCTCATCTTCTACTTCAAATACATTCAAGTGCCCTTCAAACCAAACACTACCTCGGATCTACACTATGATGTTAACTCATGTTTTTTTTTATTGGATCAAGGCTAGAAATCTTCCCATGAAAATATCTAACTTGAGAAGTCCTCTCATTTACTTATAGATCATTGGACATGATCCATGCAAGGTTCTTCTTGATTATTGTTCTGATGTCAATCTTATCTCCCATGACATGTACAAGGCCTAGAACCTACCACCTCTTAAGCAGATCAACATTCATTTGGAATTGGCAAACTAGTCAATCACTATCCCCTTAGGACTAGTGGAGGACATTGTGACCATAGTTTGTGGGTGATCCTATCCTACTGATCTTTTGGTGATCAAGGTGGAAAATTGCAAAGGTGACTTCCCCATCATTATGAAAAGAGCAGGGTTAAACATAGTTGATGCATGAATGGGCATCAAGGACCTCTCCTTGGAAATCTCCAAGGAAAATGATGTTGGAAGACTAGAGAAGAAGCATGTTCCATGCATCATGTAGAGTGATAATGGGTGCAGTTTCAAGCAAAAGATCTAGTCTATCAAAAGTACATACATTAAAGCATGCCACCAATGTGCACAAGACATAGATATCCAAAGGTTCTTATACTTAGTAACCATCAAATAGGAGGACACTCAGTGGCTAACAATTGACTTAGATAGCAATAGACTATGTATGGTATGTACTAAGAGCCTGACATGTGTTTATGTTGAAGGCTTAGATGAACTTGAGTAAGTTCATCACCAACTCTCCAATGATGAAGATGATGATACCTATTGAAGAAAGTTGGAAATTCCTAAAAATTTCAAACAGGAGTCCCTAGAGTTCAAGACTCTACCAGTCAACATGGATTATGCATTTTTGAATAATGGCAAGTCGATTATAATCAATGAAAATTTTTCTCCTGAACAAAAAGATAAGCTATTAAAAGTGGTCAACAAATGGCCAATAGCCTTTGCTTGATCATATCCTAAGCTGACTACAATTGATCCAAGGATATGCCAGCATTGTATTTACATCGACCTACCCATGAAGCCAAGAAGGTAGTCGTAGAGGTAGCTGAATCCCAAATTGAAGCAGATTGTCAAGGAGAAAATAAAACTCCTCAATGTGAGGTTTATCTATTCCATTGTGGATAGTGAGTGGGTTAGTTCACTTGTAATTATGCCAAAGAAAGGTGACAAGTGGCGAGTCTATATCAATTTTAGGCTATTAAATATGGCAACATTTAAAGATCATTTTCCATTGCCATTTGTGGACCAAGTGTTGGACACTATCTCTGGGCATTACTATTATAGATTCTTGGATGGTTATAGTGTCTATAACCAAATCCAAATCATGCCAGAAGATTAGTCCAAGACAACATTCATGGGTCCCTGGGAGAATTTTTCATATTGTAAGATCCCATTTGGTTTGTGCAATGCCCCTGCAACATTTTCAATGCCTAGTCATTAATATCTTCCAATATCAAATTGGTAGTAGGGTAGAAGTCTTCATGGATGACTTCTCTACCTATGGGGTTACATTTGAGCAAGCCCTTGATTACCTCAATCAAGTACTGAAGAGATGTGTTGAAACAAAACTTAGGCTCAATTAGTAGAAAAGTCATTTAATGGTCCAATAAGGCATAGTATTGGGGCATATAATTACTTAGATAGGGATTGAGGTAGACCTCAAAAAGATAAGGTTCATCCAAGGAATTACACGCTAATCAAAGATAGTTAAAGAAGTCCAATCATTCCTTGGACACACTGGCTACTATTAGTAATTTATAGAGAATTTCTCTAAGATTGTAAAACTGTTGGTCAAGCTAATGAAGAAAGATGCTTCTTTCATTTGTACCAAGAAGTGTGAACATGCATTCCAATTGTTAAAAGAAAAAATCGTAGAAACTCCAATTCTATAGGCACTAGATAGGTCTAGATCATTTCACATAATGATGAATGCATTTAATTATGCTTTGGGTGTTGTGCTTACATAGTTGGATGCTAAAAAAACATCCATATTACATCCACTATGGAAGCTGAAGCATTGTGGATGCACAATTGAATTACACCACAATGGAGAAAGAATTAATGGTAGTGGTGTGTGCTCTTGAAAAGTTTAGGTACTATGTGCTTGGTTATAAAGCATTTGTGCACACAAACCATAGTGCCATCTATTTCCTAATGAATAAGCCAACGGTGAGCCCCTGTATCATATGGTGGCTCATGATCTTATAGGAATTCAATCTCATGATGGTAGATTGCAAAGGAACTAAGAATGTGGTTGTTGCAAATCTCTCATGGTTAAGATTGGATAATAAAGAGGATGAGAGCCTACTCTCTAATCAATTTCTAGAAGAACTCCTCTTTATAGGAGCAATAAATAACAAAGTTCTTGCTAAAACAAAATGATATGATAGGATCCTCACTTACCTTCTCACTCAAGAGATGCCACAAGGTCTGGACTTTAGGAAGAAATAATAGTTTCAAGGAAATCAATGAACATCTTTACAAGGGATGCATTGATGGCTTGGTTCATTGGTGTGTCCCTGATGTAGATCAACTATGCTTTCTTCTAGATGCTCATGCCAGTCCTTGTGGAGGCCACTTTGCAAGGAGGTGCATGACCATAAAAATCCTGATGGTAGGATACTATTGGCCTATAACCTTTAAGGATGCCCACTATTTTTTCTGATCTTGTGAACATTGTCAAAGAGATGGTGGGATGACCACATGACCACAAGCTCCAAGATTATTACCTTATCCCACCATTCATGTAGGGGATTAATGAATATAATGATATGAAACCATTTGTTCACTACCTTCAATAAGTTTTTTTTATTTAGAAGTAAGTTTGGTGTTAATTATGACCAATTTACCATTCTTTAAAAATGCATACTCCATTCTAGCTAGTAAAGTTTTTAGCTCTAAGGGCTCCTATTTGAAGTTATCAGGGATTTCCAACTCTCCTCAACAGGTGTCATCATCTTCATTAGAGAGTTGAAAATGAACTTCAATTTTGTCCATGTCCTCAACATAAGTACATGTTAAGCTCTTATCTAGTTTCATGCATAATGTGCTACTATTTGAGTAAGATATCAGCCACTAGGTGCCCTCCTATTTTTGTGGTTGCTATGTACAGACACCTTTGAATATTGATCTCTTTCACACACTGATTACATGCCTTAATGTATGTGCTCTTGATGGATCAAATATTTTACATGCAATTGCATCCATTATCACTATACATGATGCATGGAATATGCTTCTTCTTAATCTTGCCTAGTTCATTTTCCTTGGATATTTCTAAAGACAGGTCCCTTATGTCCATTCGTTCATTAATTGTGCTTAACTAAGCCCTTCCCATTATGATGGGGAAGTCACTTTTGTAGTTGTCGACTTTGATCACCAGAAAATTAGTAGGATAGGTCCATCCACAAACTATAGTCACAATGTCCTCTACCAATCCCAGAGGGACAATAATTGACTAATCTACTAATTCAAGACAAATGTTTCTCTTCTTAAGAGGTGGTAGGTTCTAGGATTTGTACAATTCTTAGGAGATGAGATTAACTCCAAAACTAGAGTCAAGAAGAGCCTTTCATGGCTCATGTCTAGTGATTTATAGATAAATGAGTGGACTCCTCGAGTTAGATATTTTTGTAGGAAGATTTCTAGCCTTGATCCAGTCAAAAAAAACATGAGTTAGCATCATAGTGTAGATCTTAGGTGGCACTTTGTTTTAAGGACACTTGAAGGTGTTTGATGTAGAAGATGAGTGTGCTAGAGATGTAGGATGATCAACCAGGCTAGATTTTGAGGGTTGAGAGGATTACTAGGTTAGAAGAAGGGTTTTTTTCTTAATCAATTTTCTAGACCACTTGGCTGAAAAACTAGTTGTGAGTGTACAACCCTTGTAGCATTTCATTGTTGTAACTGTGGAGGAATCTCACCCTGCATGGATGGAGTAGGAGGTAATTGGGTTGAAGGTGGAGATGTATGTGTAGAGGGATTCAAAGGATGATATGGATATGAAGATGGGTTTTCCCCTCGAGTAGATGGTGAATGTGTTTGGTGATACTTTGGAGGGTAATAGTGATGCTAGAATGATGTATGACTTGCAGAACTTCAAAGAGAGATGAATTACTGAACATAGTATTCATATGGATCTAGTTGCCTGTAAGGGTACTACTACCATGGTAGTCACATTTTCCATGATTGTGGTTGGTACCACTATTGGTATTATTCATAAGGTTGTGGAAGAGTTCCACTTAGATAGTAAGTTTGTTGTTGTTGCTAGAACTACCTTGGATTGCCTTGAGGATAAGGTAATAATCTTGGAGCTTGCCTACATGCTAGGAAAGGATTCAACATGTACACTCCAGAATCTTGTAAGTGCGACACCATAAGAAAACATCCCTTTGGATGTTCATATTGACATATGTCACATTCCATTTTATCATTAGAGTCAAACTCCACAACTTCCTATACTATAGTAGCTTTGCCCTTACCTCTTTGGTAGGCATGTTTAGCTTCTTTTCACCTCCTGTGATTACAATCACTATTTTTCTCTTTGGATTCTTTAGAAATCTTCAAATTGGTCTGAAAATTTTCATCCAAAGAGTCTCATAATTTTTCAACCTTGAACGAAATGTCAAAAATATATTTTTGGATGGACAAGGTTTTCCTGTTCATCACTTCATCAAGTGGTGATTCCTCCTTGTCATAAAATTGGACCTCTTAACTTCTAATAGAAGGATCCCTATTATACTCTTCAGTACTTTCCCTTTCTCATAGCTCACCTTCTTCTTTTGCTACCTAATCAATTAACCTTTGGATCTAATGAGCTCTTAGTTTAGACAATCTTCCTTGGGCATATACCCCAAAGGTTCTTCTTGTTTATGCTTTGAGCCCATTTATGATGTGGCAAAGTTATTCCCTCTGAGAATAACCATGGCTTCGGTATCAATGTAAGAGTGAATAATATTTGCCCATGGTGGCATCCAAGGGTTCATGTGCTCCTTGTTTCCAGCCTTGGATTTGCATTCTCAAATTAAACACTCTAGAGTATGTCTGGTATTTGTAATTGAACAACTCTAATATGGTACTCCATTGACATATAGATTTTGGTTTCAAAGATTGGTACCAACTTTTAGCTTCCTTGATGAGTGTCCTTAGGAAAATCTTGGATTTCTACCATTAATTCTCTATGTTTTGTAAAGCACATGCATCATGAAAAGCTTGTAGATGTGTTTGTAGATTAGAGTTGTATCCCCCCTCAAATCTTGGGATATTATTCATGTCTAGGTACTTGATTTGGCTATCTTTCGAATGCCTAGTTGGAATTTTAACTTCCTCCACAATCTTGAGCATACTTTGAGTTGCCAATAGAGGTTCATCATCATCATTACATCGATGATGTTGATGATGGTTTCAGCCACCCCTTCAATTTTGGTGGCCTTCATGGTCATTGTTGTCTCACTAATCACCTTCATCATGATTGTTTTGATGGTGGCTTACATGAGACCATTATATGAAGAGGAATGTTTAAAATTGGATGAAGAGGATGAAGAGGAAGGTGGACTGTCATTGCCACCATGATGTCTGCCACCACTCTTATGCTTATAATGATCACCATCCTTAGATTGCTTGCTATTTTGGTTCTTTCTAGAGTACCTACCTTGGCTATCACTTTTTCTGAACCTAATTTATGGATAGTGGATCACAGGTTTAGGTTCACACCCTCGTCACTAGTATCAAGGGGTGGAGAATCTTCATGTTGAGAACCTTCAATAGGAGAATCCTCATTATCATCTTGATTTAGTAGGAACAAGGGATTAGTGAAATGTTTCCCCTTTGTAGCCTCATGGAGTTTCTCCTAATTTCTATCTTATTTGCATTGTATTTTAGTGGGACAGTAGTTTCGAGTGTCATATCCATTTGCAACGTATTCTTTATGAAGATCTGCTATGCCCAACTTCTTAAGGGTTTTGAATAGCATCCCAGGCATAGATCAATCAGGGGGCAAGATGATGTTGCCCTCCATATCATACCATTACAACTATTCATCCTAATGTAGGATGAATATGAAGTTCAACAAAAAATCATTTGGATGAGTGTATACCATCGTGCATTCTTGTGGGACTGATGTTTTGGTATCTTTGTGCTTGCGAAAAGAAGAAGACATTTTGCAAAAAAAAAAAAAATGAAATTATCAATGTGCTTTTATAATTCTATGTATAGTGGAGATAATATTAACCTTTAGGTTCATACAATGATATTAATGGTATTCACCTAAACCCAAATAACACACGTTCCACAAAAAAGTCCCCAAAAATGGTGCCAATGATGAGCAGTGAGGTACCCCTATGCCCAACCATACAAATCACAAAGCATTCACATGGGATCTAGTCAAATTCTATGGACTTTATTATTTCTAGTGCACTAGTCCTCTTGGAAGTGAATCTAGCCTTAAGGTTAATTGTTGTCTTTCCAATTACACTTGTGAAATTTGTTGGTATGGTTAAGTGTAATTGAGGCATCTAATTTTTATCATTTTGTGTTTTATAGTTTTGTGGTCAAAATGTAGATAAAAGGTATTTGATTAACTAATCTAAATTAACTAATTAACTAGCATTTAATTGATCCTAACATAAACATCTGATCCCACTTTCTGTACATGTCCTAAACCCACATATCCGCTATTGGGCAATTAAGTGCTATGCTATTGGGCATACCAAGAAATAACACTACTAGGATTACCAAGCAAATATGTGTTATGCTCAAAGTGGTCATACTTATGTGTGTAATCTATTTGGCTTAATTACTTCATTAATGTAATAACTAGAAAATATTTAATAACTAATTAGAAACATTTAACAAATAATTGAGAACATTAAATGCATAAGTAAAATAGCTAATCTATCCAAAGTGCTACAAGGTTTATCAGAAAGCTTGTCTTTATTGCCACACATACTGTCATGCTTAGGTACAACAATGCTCAAATAAAGATTTGTACACTTAATGACTCTTGCTACAGAGACTCAGGGAAAAAACTCTAACTTTCAAATGGAAAAGTCGTAAGAGCTTCGCTACAACTACAATATTTACTTACCATAAATGTGGTTGCAAGCACGTATTTATAGTTGAAAAACAACATTGCATCAATGGGGCCTCATCAACACATGGTAAGATGTGTTGACTAGGCCTCGTCAATGAGGCCTAGTCAACAAGGCCTCATCAACGTAGCCAACGGAATGTGACTCAGTAATTGTGATGGTAGTTTATAGTCTTGGTGGACTATGATGCCAATTTAAGGCCTTAGCAGGCCATGATCACATGGTGTCAAATGGTGGTTATGGAAGGTCAAACCCCATTATTTGATACCATTTAAAGGCCAAACAAAGACAAATAGAGTTGTAATAAGACAAACAATGAATATATAAGGTTGTATAAAGGCCATAGATGGTTAACAAGGTTAACAAGATGAAATAAGTCCAAAAAAACAAGTGAAAATATTATGTAATAAGGTAAAAATAAAGAAAAATAGGTTATATATGATAAAATTTGGTTAATATAGGCCAAAAATGGTTAGGATTTTGCTAGTTTTAAGCCTTAATAGGCCATGTTTTTAGGCTACAAGGCTATTAGGTAAGTTTAGGCATTAATCAGGGCTATTTTCGACTATTTGGATCCAAAAATCAAGTGTTTTGAGGCTTCCACACTGGGCTTAGCATGGAAATAGAGATCCTTACTATGGAGACTAAGGAAAATATGTTTTGGGATGATCAAAGGTCCAAAATTAAGGTTTCAAGACCTTACAAGGTAGCGTGGTTTCATATCCCTCAAAATTGAGCACTAGTGAGGTCTATACAGTTCATAAAGCAAGTTCTAAAGCCTTCCCCCTTGTTTCCATGTTGGCTAGCATGGAAAAGAGGGGGCTTTGCATGGATGAAAAAAGGAAAAAAAATAAGATCAAAGAGGTAGATGGAGTCTAGATTTGAAACTTTTGCATCTCCTAGCTTCGTTCTAAGCTAATTTGAGGTCATTTTGAGTGTTAATAGCTGTCAAAATGGATTCCCCCATTTTTCCATGTTGGGCATAATATTCTCAACATGGGAAAATAGGAGGATAATTATTTTATGAATTTAGAGTGATTTTGAGGTACTTTGACTAGGTTTCTAGGCCCTTAGGATTGTAGACGTTGATTCTGCAAGTTTTTGGTTGATTACAAACATCTTTGAAGGCTATTTAAGGTTACTTAAGGCCTTCCCCCCCTGTTTCCACACTAGGGGAGTTACTTTAGCATGGAAGAATTGGGGGAATAGATTTTGGAGGTTGAAATGAGGTTAAACAAGAAAAATCTCAAGGTTGTAAAGTCTTGGGCTTCTTGGGCATAAATCTTTGGCTTCTGGGAGTGCCATCATGCTTTCAAAAGTGAAAGGCAACTTCTCCCCCTCATTGTCACACTAGGAAAGTTACTATAGTGTGGAAAAAGTATGAATCTTAGATCTATACTAATTTAGATCATAATCAATTGTGCATGTTACCTCCTAAAGTTGCCAAGGTCGAGGGCTATGGATCCATGTCAAAATTTAGCAGGTTTAAGCATCCCTAAGTGGTTTTTTGGCTTTCCCAATTTTTCCACACTAGGGATGGAGAGCTCAACATGAAAAACAAGGGGGAATGGATTTTTTTGATCATCTAGAATCAATTTTATAAATTTTAAGGGCTCTAATGGCTGCTGCCAGGGTTCTAGATTCCATGGAAGATCATTTGATGTTATTCTAAGGTGTTTAGATGCCTCAAACAAGTTCCCCTTGAGTTTACATATTAGGGATATCACTCTCAACATGGAAAATGGATCCTTAGTGTGGAAGAACCATGCAACTTAGATCTAGACCAACATTGACTTCAATCTCTTGTGCATGCCAACTTCCAAGGCTACTGAGCTTTAGGACCAGGATTTGGTGTTAAGTTTTTGTAATTTGAGTATTTCTAAGTGTTTTTTTGAACTTCCTCCCTTATTTATATGTTGGAGATAGTATCTGCAACTTGGAAAATCTAAGGGAATATATTTTTATGTTTTTGCATCATTTTCAATCATGCATGTAGGGCCTAAGTTTGCTAATGATGATGGTCGATGCTTGATGTCAAGATTTTTCCTTTTTAAGGTTGATGAGTGGTTTTTGGACTTTCCCCCTTTTTCCACATTGGGGTTTCCATGCTTAGTGTGAAAAATTTGGGAAAATTCTTTTTGATACTTTATGATTACTTTCGATCATGGATGCATGTTCACAAGGTTGCTAGCATTGACTATTAACATATGATGTGAAAATTTGGTTGTTCCAAGGGTCATTAGGTATTTTGTGAACTCCCCCACTTTTCCACTATGGGGCTTCTATGCTTAGCTTGGAAAATTGGGGAGAAAGATTTTTGGCCACTTTTGATCATTTTGAGCTTGCATGTAGGCCCCTAAGGTTGCTAGTATTGACTTCTACCATATGATGTTGAAATTTGACTATTTTAAGGGTCATAAGGAATATTTTGTGCTTTCCTCCACCCCCCCCCCCCCCCCCCCCCCCCCCCCNTATGCTCAATGTGGAAAATTTGGGCAAAATCTTTTTTGATCATTTTTTATCTATCTAGCTATGCATGAGTGCTCATAGGGTTGCTGGCATTAACCAACAATGCTTAAGGTTAAGATCTAGTCGTTTTGGAGGGTTGTGAGTGGGTTTTCATGCTTCCTCCTTTTTTTTCATGCTAATAGTGGAAGGCTCAATGTGGAAGAGGTCCTCCTCAATGAGGAAAGTTAAATCTTGGGTAAATCAATAGCCGATTGACCATGCATGTCAACTTCTAGGGTTGCAAGTGTCAACAATCAATGTTGGGTGTTACAATTTGATAGTTTGGAGGTTTCTAAGTGCCTCATGCAATCTTCCCATTTTCTTCCATGCTGGGAATGATGGCCCTAGCATAGAGGCTCAACATGGAAGAAGCCTTCCCTAATTTGGAACACATAAAATCCTAGATTTCAACTAGTTTTGACTAGGTTCAGTAAGGTTCCAAGATTGTTGAAGATGCTTGGAGGGGTTCTAGGTCATGTGGAGCCCACTTTGGGTTCAAACTTATGTTAGATGAGTGTCAAGGGAAAAGACTAAGTGTTACCCCCATTCTTCCATGCTGGGCACTACTACCCTAGCATGAAAGTCCATGGTGCCTAGCCTTGCTCATGTATTACCCAATCTTGGAAACTTGGGGTTGAAAAAAGGTAGGTTTGGGTTACCAAAAATAGATAGATATTTGTAAGTCTAATGAATTTGTAAAATGATAAGCATGTTTCCATGCTAGGCATGGTATTGTTAGCATGGATGCATGGGGGTAACGTTGCCATAATGTTTTAAGTATCAAAATTGGTAAAAAAAATCTTAGTGTTGATGCAAGTTTTAGTCAAAAGTGAAGGTGCAAGGTGGGGCCCATAGTCTAAAAATTTAAAATTTTGAAAAGTGAATTTGTTTCCCATCCAAAGCCAACATGAACTAGACTTGCCCCCTTTTTTCTTCAGTGCACTTGTAGTTATGATGTACTAAATTAGTAGTTGGGGTTTTGTTTAGGTTTTAGATGGGTTTTATATGTTAAATTTTTTAATTTTTTATCATAATTATCATTATATAGAAATAGCACCTTGGAGGAGAGATCTAGTAGAGATTCTTGTGATGGCCATAACCAATCTTTAGTGTGAAGGCCTCTCGTCTCCCTACAACCACTGTAGAACTCTTGTCTTCTCCTAATTTCCATCTTCCTCAACATTAAACTTTCCATGGCATCCAAGTACTAAGGTTGAAAGAGTAAAAAGCCTATGATCTAGAGCATGGATGATTGTTCCCAGGCCTATCTCTCTCCAGGCCCCATCTATCACTACTTCAAGGTAGGCAATTCTACCTATTTTTACCTTTTTTTTTGTGATTTATTTACCTTTTTCTAAACATATGCTTGCTTTTTTTTTCAAATTTATGAATAATTTAGATGCCTTTTTTAAATTTGCATAATTTCGACTAAGACATAGTTTTGGGTATAATGTTTTGGCTATAAAGGTTATGGTAATAATGCTTTTATGGAATTTCTTAAGTTAATTTAGATAAATATCTAATAGCTTTTTACAAAGGCTAATTTCACCTCTAACTTAGGAAGTTTTATCTAAATTTGTGAAGAAATTCCAATTGGTCATGATGTAAGGTCATGCAGAGTTGTGATAATGTTTTCTTGTGGAATTAATTAGACTGATTTAGATAAACACATTAGAGCTTCTTACAGAGGCTAACTTCATCTCCAACTAGATGTTTTGTTTAAATTTGGTAAGTAACTCTAAGAGGTCATAATGTTTTTGCTTTGAAAGGTTGTATTAGTGCCTTTTTATGGAATTCCTTAAGCCAGTTTAGATAAACACCTTAGAGCTTTTTATAGAGGCTAATTTCACCTCCAACTAGGATGTTTTCCTAACCTATTAGGAAATTCTAATTAATCACAATGTTTTTGTTTTGTTTCATGTAGGGTCTTCTTGAGGCCTAACCTCATCATAATGGAGTTGGTTGGTATTTTGTGCTACATTGGTCATCACAAGATCCATACTCCATCACATGACATGCCTCTTGAGAAGCTCTCATTGTGGTTCTGGCTTGGGGTAAGGGACATCCTTGTCTACCTTCTTAGGAACTTCAGTGTGATGCTATGGTCACACTTATCCATAGATGTAGCTAGGGTCATTATGCAGACCTTGTTGCTTTAGGCATCTAGCTTGATTACCAAGTATATTACTAACAAGCTACTTCCTAAGACTATAGGGGGACCAAAAGATGCCATAAGTTCACATTATCTTTCAAAGATCTAGACGATGCCAGAGTATAGTTAGTATAATATTAAAAATACTTTAATGGTGGTGCATAGAGCCCACACATTATTTTAGAACCCATCTAGCACCATGTACCATCTATAAGGGTAAACATGGTTATTGTAATGCTTTTATGCTTTTGGCTTGATTCACTTACCTAACTTCATTAATTTAACTTCTTGTAGGTACAAGGTTAATGATCAGGCTTGATGATCAAAACCTAGTAGTGTCTCAAACTACTTTGGATGAATTCATTAAGAGTCCCCAAATCAAAGCTACTATGTATCAATAGTTAAAAGGGGACTTTGATGAATACCCCACTAGATTTAACATTGTATACAAAAAGTTCAAGGATGATGGGATGATGCACAGCTAGTGGGTAGATGCCAATAGCATGGATCAGACCCTTGTAGCTAGAACCTCCACACTATAGAAAAAAAGTGAAGGTGAACATATAGCTTCTAGTGTTTTATGGCTTTAGTTGTTTTATTACTTTTTTTGGTTGTTGAAATTGCTCATATGGATGCTAACCTTTGGTTATTGCTTCATAGGACCTTCTACCTTAGCAAATGTCACTATACCACTTTCACGTTCATGTCATGAGGATACCCTCATCCTAAAGTTTGGTGATGTGACATCAACAAATAAGTGGCTAAAGGAACAAGCACTTGGATACATTCAAGCAAACATCCAATGTGCAAGTTTGCTTGATGTATTAATGACACCTATTCCTTCCATTCTTGCCATAGAGATGCTACATGTCATCAACTCCTTTGATAAGGAGGTTGGTTGCTTTAGCACCATCATTTGAGGTGTTAAGGTGAATATGGATGTAGGTGCTACCCTCTTTTGCCACTTTTTTGGTGTCCCTGCTGATGGGGTAAAGGCTCCCACCAAGATGATGATGGAATGAGTGCATCATGAGGAAGTTCTAAAGTGGCTTGGTGCCAACATGAGCTATTCTGGAATCTTGATGGATAGCTTCATGAATCTTGATGCAAAGGAATCGTATCCTTTGTTTAGTTCTTGTGCATTCCCAAAACTATTATCATAAAAGAAGTTAATCGACCTAGCACAGGGGTGGACCTTTAAAAAGGTCTTGATGGAGGACATCAAATTTGATTGGGCCACTACTTTGGCTACCAGGCTTTGAGAGGAGATCGTTAGACTATGTGTTGACACCTCTATGATAATCCATATGCACTATGCATTGTTTCCAAGTTATCTAAAGAGGTTTGTGGAGTTTTTGATGATGTATAGGAATGGACGATGGTTTTCCCAAGACCCAAGCCAAATTTCTAGGCCTTGGATAAAGCACATTTACCCAATAGTATAGGCCCAGAACCCACTAGAGGGAATGGATAAAACATTATGCATCACCACTAAGAATCTTGATGTTAGGAAGTATGAGTCTCCTGATAGTACTAATGATGATGAGTCCCTCTCATTTTTGGCTAGTATCAAGGATGCCATATAATGATACATGAAGGCTAAAGAGGCAACTAGAGAGAAACTCAAGAGGCCTATGGAGGAGGCACCCCCAGCATCAGATTAGTCTACCTCAAGGAAGCTAAGTTTAAGCTTAAGCCATCACAACAAGTAGTTGTAGGTATGCTTTATTTAAATTTGGCTATTTCATGTTTTAAAACTTTATGGCTACTTTATGGTTTCATGTGTTAACTGGTTTTCTATATGATATTCTTGTAGATAAGCTGTTGCGAAGGTAGAACAAAGACATGCAAAAGAGGGACTCCTAAACCAACCTATGGTTGAAGGACTTGTTGATGATGGTGTAGATGATCTAGATGCCTTTTTTAGTGAGGTAGTACCAAGTACCTCTTCCATCATCATCACAAAGAAGGGAGAGGAGGAGGAGCCAGGTATGCTTATGCTTTAATATTTTTTTATATCTCATTGGTTATCTTTGACTGTCATCCTTACCTTTCGATGATTGTTATACTTATAGTAGTTCTTGAGCCACCAGCACAAGCTCTTATCCCTAAGTTTCATGCAAAACCATGGGTAGAGACTCTAGAAGAAGTGGAGTTCCTATGTGGAATGGCTAAGAACATCATTGATTAATTGCATCAGGTTGCACCTGAGATAGGTAAGGATTTTGGTTTTTGTTCTTTGGTCGTAGGCTTTGTCTGCATTATGGATATTTAAGGTTCTGTTTTATAGTTGTATTTTATTTTTGTGTAGTACCATTTGTGGAGTGGAATCCTAGCAGAGACATGGAGGTAGACTCCTTTCCTAGACTTTCCTCTAATGTTTCTAGTGTACTCCTGAAGCTGTATGACACTGCCACTAAATTAGAAATGTCATACGCAAAAACTTCATGGGAGCTAAACAGGTCCAACGAATTCATATGGGAGGAAGTTATGGCATTGAGGGAAAAGACTCAAAGGTAGGAGGACATGATTTGAGATCTTCAAGACCATATAGCCCAAGTGGCTAACTCAGGGGAGTTATGGACTAAGGAGAATACATGGGCTTGCTACTAACATGTTGTTTAGGAAAAAGTAGTGATCCTACGTGACATGATGGAACAACGTATGTAGATAGACCTCATCTTCCAAAAGGTTGAGGATTGGAAGGATCACTACAATTTTGTCCTAGACTGGGGCAAGACACAAAAGGCCCACAACCATCAGTATAAGTCTAATCATGGGGCCTATCTAAAGTGGCTTAAGGAAGAGTTGGTTGAACAACACAAGAGAGAGCTATTCATTTAGGGGATCTAGGAAGAGAGTTTTTATCAACTTTTTGAAAGTACTCTCAAGGTGAAGGAATCCCATACTCTTCAAATCACCACAGCTACAAGTGAGACCTCTATAGCTACCACTATTCATGAGCCTCGTACTTGGACTCCTATAGATAGGTTTGACATTCATTCTGGCATTAATCTTAGGGATTTTGACTAGGTCAACATGATAGAGGATAAGATATTTCATCATTTGGAGGAAGTCCTTCCCCATCTACCCCTGGAAGTAATGGAGCTAGAATCTCTATAGGTTTGATATATTCTATGCTTTAGTCTTTGTTTTAAGTTATGATTTCTACTATGGGTTAGTAACTAGCTATATGTTGTTGCATTTTAGGCCTTCGGAGAAATTGGTGGCCCTAGTGATGAGGGTGGGAATGACCCACCACTTACTCCACTAGGTATCACTCAATAGCCTCCTTATGTTTAGCTCATTGGCTATTTTTTTCTGTCTCTATGTTGATGGCTATGGTTAGCCAAAACTATGTTATGGATGGTTATTCTTTGGCATCATTGCTATACATTGTGGTTATGGCCATATGTTATGGATATTTTAATTTTAAATTTAAATATTTTTTTATTTTGGCTATATGCATTTATAGTAGTAGTAAATATTTTAAATGTTATCAACCTTGAAAATGGCTATGTTAATGTTTTTCGTTATGGCTAATCAACAAAATGAAGTGTAATAATAAACAAGATGTTTGCTAGTTTTAGGCCATTGCAAGCATAAGTTATTTTTTGCAATTGTGGCTACATTGCTAGTTTAAGGCCATGGCAAGATGGTATGCCTGTTTAAGGTCTTAGTGGACTGTAGTGCCAGCTTAACGTCTTAGCGAATGAGAATGCCAGTTTAAGGTCATAGCAGACCAAGTCTGAAAGAGATGCTTTTTCAATGTTAAATCATTAGTAAAAATAAAGAAATATTGTTGTAAATAGGTAAAAATGCAAATGAATTTAGGCTACAATGCATAGGCTAAAAAGTAAAACAACAATTACTTATTTAATAAACTATAAATGAAAATTAAGGATGTATGGCTATCGATGCATGGAAAGGTTAAGGTGAACTTCACTTGTGAAAATTCTTCCTAATCTTTGCAAGATTAGGGAGTGAGTAAGGCCTATTCTACACAAGCTTGTATTTTCCATCCCTTTTGCTTATGATGTTAAAAGAGAGTTCATCCCATAATTTATCCCATTGCCTATTGTTGTCATCATTGGTTGTTTGGAGGTCTTGCTCTTCATGGCTAGGAGCTTCTTCTTGAATCTCCACTTTGGACCCTTGTTCTATGTCTAAGTTGTTGACAACTAGGAAAGCCATGTTCTCACCATCAATGATGATTTCACCTTTCTCATAAGAAAGGTAAATTTCTTAATGGATGGGTAAGCACACAACTTGTAACTAAGCCAACCAAGGTCTTCCAAGAATCAAGTTGAATCCTAGTGTCTCTTCCACCACCAAGAAGTTTTCAGTTGTAGGGAATTGTTTGCTAGCTACAAAATCCAAGGACATAGACCCCTTAATAGTAACTCTTAATCCATTGAAGGTCTTAAGTGCTATGGTGGTTGTAGGTTATACTTGCTTAATTAAGCCAAAGCAGTCAACGATGATGCATGGGATGACATTGGTTGTAGCTTCTTCATCAACATGTATCTGATGTATTTTAAATTATCATTGGTGTATAGTTATGAATAAAGGGGCTATAGTGACTTTACCATTTTTGGGATTAACCTTAATTTTTCTATTGTGAAATGTTACGGATGTTGATTTATCCTCCCTTGGTAATGGAGGAATTATCACTACATGGATGGCTTCCTCATTAGTAGGAATATCCTCACTAACAGGTATGGAGATCAACATTTTGACTAGCACCTCATGATGTGTGGCAAAAGTCATGATCAGGTCATATAAACATAGGATTCTATTTTTCTACTTGAGGGATTACTTTACTTGGTCCATTACATCAAGAAAGTTTTTGTCGTTGGCCATGGTCTTGTCACCCTGGTTGTGCTTTACTTTCTCCATGTGTCCCAAAATGTGGACTTTAGCTTTAGGCTATGGATATTTAGGTTCTTCCTTATTGTCTTGGTTATGGGCTTTTGTGTCCTTCTGTGGCTCATTGGTTGAAGGAAATGGGGCATAGGAGGTCATAGGTATAGCTGAAATGGGAGTGGGCTTTAGTGGATCCACTTCCTTTTGTGCCTCCATTTGCTTATCTCTCTTATTGTTAGGCTTTTATTTATGCTTCTTCCCTTATTTGGCTATAGTTTTATGGTTGTAAATCATTGGCTATAAGGAAGAGGCACTAACATTGGCCACCATAGGGGGTCATTGCATAGTTGGTTGGGCTATGGTTGTTTGGATTATATTGGGTTGAGATACCTTAATGAAAAAGGTTCCCTCGAAGGCATTCATGATGGTACTCTCACAAAGAAGGGATATCTTGAGCTATGGGAAGCTAAAGAAGCTCTTTCATTGTAGAGGGGTACTTGAATCATGAATGGTTCTCTTGTAAGTCTCCAATTGTCATCAATGTTGAATGCTAAAATAACATAGGAGCTATCGTTAGCATTCAATAGGTCTTTGTAGAAATGCATTGATTGGTCTCTATTGTGAGCATCTATTGTGAGCCTTGTGGTCTCATTATGGGTTGCATGAAAGAAGGAAAAGGTTGGGCTATCGTTGTGGCTTGTGGACCAAATAAAGAAAAATATGTTTGTGTTGGTACTTGAGGCACAAATGGGACAAATGTGGTGTGTGATCCTTATGTTTCTACGGGTCTCATGGTGGATCCTATGTGAGTAGTTAATGGATTTGTGGTGGTAAAATCCATTTTTGATGATTTTATATATCAAGATTATGTTGTAAATGGCATTGATGTGTTATAGTTTGTTGTTTGTGGCATTGACTAAGTGTGATGTGCGAATACAACTAGCATGGGATCTACCATAGTAGAGTATGGAAGACTAGAAGATGGTGGTACCATGCCCATGGAGAAAAAAAAGCATTAGGGAAAGGTTCTATGATGTTGGAGGATGTTTGTTGGAATAGTCCTCCAAGGATGTTTTTAGGCTAAGATTCTATCTTAAACTCATTCTCTTCTTCTTCTTGTTCCTCAAAGGTAGGCTTATCATCTTCCTCTTCTACAATAATCAATTGGACTAGGATGCTAGAATAGATGTTGTTAAGAAGAATTTATTCATATGGGGAAGAGATGTACTATTTCCCACCCCTTTGTATGAGCTCAAACTCCCTTTTAACCTTAGTTTCAATTCATGGGATTAGCATGCCTACCTATGTTTTGGCACAAATGAAGTTATAACGATCTTCATGTATGGCTATAAAATCAGTACTCTCCCCTTTGACCCTCAAAGATCACCTACACAAAATAATGACAAGGTCTTTGTGATCATACACCATCATGACTTGCTGGTTATGATCTTTGCTAGTGAAGTTGAAGGGAGATTTGATGGAATTTCAAAAAGGCATGGCTATAGTGCTTAAGAATAGGCTATAAATGGCAAAATAGGAGGAAATACTAGTGAATGGAATTCAAGAACTCTTAGAGAAAATAAAAATGGCAAAAGATGATGTACATACTATAATTAGTAAGTGGGGGATAGGGGGGGAGGGGGGTATGGGGGGTTTACCTCTTTACCAAAAATGAAATATTGAAAATGTTGGCTTCAAACCACATCCAAATTAGTTTTCCAATTGCCTCTATCTTGGGTATGGCACAGAAGAAAGAAGAGGGGGTAAGATAATGAGAATCTCACACCTTCTTATTTCAATGTTGGAGAGAGGTAGCAGGGGGAGGGGGTGGTGTTTGAAGACTAGAATGGAAACTTGGCAGTTTCCAAATATGGTTTTGGCAAGCTTACAACATTTACCAAAAAGAAGGGAAAAGTAGGCTTGGTTGGTATGGAAACCACCATTATTTTAGTGGTAAATAATTGGAAACAAAAATTAAATTTTTATTAAGGCTTCCACATTTCCTTTTCTCTAGGAATTCATAGTACATGTTGTAAAATTCTAGCATCCAAATTGCCTATAGCTTTGATGTTGAGGTTTCTACTAGGGGGGGGGGGGGGGGGGGGGGGGGNCAGGTGAGGGAAGGAATAAGGCAGCATTGGATTCCTTGGGAGTTTTGACTTTAAAAAACTAGAAAATAGCTTTCAACTTGTAATAAAAGTAGATTTGGTTATAAAATTGGTTTCAAACTTCATCAATGCTAGCCTCCCAAGTACTTCCATGCTAAGTATGACAGGAGCAAGAAAGAAGAGCATGTGAGATGATGGGAATCTCACATCTCCTACCTCAATGTTGATGGGGGAAAGGCTAAGAACAAAAGTGGAATGTTAGTATTTTTTTATTAAAATTGGTTTTAACCAGTTGCCAATTTTCTCAACTTGGAAAAGTGGGAGGGAAAACCAACTCATGGATGAGTTGAACCACACACTTTTAAAAATTATAGAATAAAGTATTAGCAATAGAAAAAAAAAAGTAATAGGGGGAAAGAGATATCACTGCTAGCTTTGCATTGTAAAATTCATAGCAAATGCTGTGAAAATCTAAAACCCAACCACCTGCAACTTCCATGTTGTAGTTTTGGTCATAGGGGAAAAAGACCAGCATTGATTTTTCAAAGGTTTTAATTGCAAAAATCAAGCAAAAGCTTGCAAAAGACTATGACAAGAATAGATTTGATTGTAGAATTTAGGAAAAAGGCCCTCCTTCTAGTGCCAAGAAAAACTACTGTGACCAAAATCCTTGATTGTTGGAATAAGAACCAAGGATGCTTGTTGCAAGTAGTTCCCCAACCCTAAATCTCTAGGGCTTCTATGATAAAATTCGGATTTGAGGCATCCTAACTAGTCTGATAGATCAACCAAGGACTTATAAGATGCAAAATGTGGGAATATAAATAGATCCAAATAACAGACAGATAATAAATCTATGTTTGAACACAAAACTCAAAAATTAAAACTTTAATGAGAAATAATAAAGAATAAGTTAGAGAAATGTATACAAATGGTTCCTAGACAAGGAAAAATGGGGTTCACTTGTGCAAGATTTCAAAGACCATTGAATTTTATGTGATTTTCTCCACGATCTAGGTGCTAAGCCACTATTGATGTTATTGAACCTTTCTTCACTATTTCAACCTTAGATCTATCAATTGGGTCACTGTTGGGGGGTGAGAAAGGTGGAAAATTTGGATGCCAAATTTCTCCACTTTGGGGTTTGAAGATCCTAGAAGTGTAGTGTTGACACCAAAATTCACCAAATCTCAAGGCCACAATGCTTTCAAGCTAGGAATCAAGAGAAAGTAAGTATGGGAACTTGCAAGAGCTCTTGAGTGCTTGAAAATGCCCCAAGTGTGGAATTATGTGTATGTAAATTACTTGATAATGATAAACTTGCTTGGGATTGTTGAACAAAATATGCTTAACTTGCTTAAAATTATAGAACCAAAATTTCTTGTATGCCTAAAAATTGCTAAACCAAATGGTGTTGGGGGCTAGCTTTTGTAGGATCTTTGGGCCATAGATGGGGTTGCAAATTGGCTATGATTTGGCTACAATCTAGCTTTGAAATGGCTATGAATTTGATGTGATTTTGTGACAAATTGGCTATCAAATTTAGGTGAGATGGGTGCCCAAATCTAGGGGGCTACTATACATAGTAAGTGCTTCCCCCTAAGGCCATTCCATTTACTATAAATAGTAACCAAGGCACACCTTTTAAATTGGAGATGAATCTTCCACACTGAGCTCTCCACCTTGCTTGTTGAAGTGGCTTATCAACATTGAAGTGCATGAAGTGATGAAATTTTACTTTTGTGGCTTCCATGTTGGGCAATTGAATTTCCACACTGGGATTAGAGCCTCCACACTAGGGGGAAACTTCCATGCTAAAGGAAAAAATTTTCTAGGTTGGGGGAAACTTTTCCAAGCTTGGGGAAAACTTTCTAGGCTAGAGGGAAAGTTTCCAGGCTTAGGGAAAAGCTTTTAGGCTTGGGGAAAACTTCCACATTGAGGGGAAAAAGTTTCCCAAGTTGGGAATTTGGTCTCCACATTGAAGGAGGGAAAGTTTTCAAACCACACATGCCCACCCCCCCCCCACCCTTCCACGTTGGAGGTAGGTGAGATCTACCACCTTGGAAGTGTTTCCATCGTAGAAAAATGTATACCCCTTATAAAACCCATCAAATTGCCTCTTTTGACATTCCAAAAGGCATTGTTGACCCACCCAAGCCAAAATATAAACACTAGGTAACATTTTTCACTTGGAGAATAAGGCTTTGACCACCTATGAGGCATTTTTCAGCCCCAAAAGTATAAAGCATGTGAAATTGCCCATTGTGGATTATAATTTTCACATTTACAATGAAATTTTACCTTGGGTTTTATGGGGTGAAAGCTACATGATGAAGATTGGTTATAATATTCAAAATTTTGTAATGTTTTAATGAAAATAATTTCTTTTCTGGCGAATCCTAATATATAGATTCTCCTCCTTTGTTTAAGGAGGACATCCTTCATAAATGGTTACAATCAACTTTGAAAAATCTTAGTGATGGGAAGATAGGGTCTCAAGACTAAGGAGCCTCAAAGTATAGAAATCCTAATCATTCATCTAAGGATAAGAAGAATGACAAGGGAAAGGGAAAAAAAAGAAAAAGAATGATCAGGGTAGAAATTGGAGTAGGACTAGCAAGCATCATTCTCCTAGTCCTCTTTCTTTGTCCTTATCATCCTCTTCATCGTTAAACTCTAATAAGAGGAGCCATGACCAAGACAAAAGGAGGAGTAGTTGGGATCAATATGGAGATGATAGAAGGTTCCAACATGATGATATGAAAGAGAATCATGGACAATCACAAGGGGAAGAAGAGCATCACAAAGGCACAGTAGTATTCATCATAGGTGTCATCGGCATTAAAGAGGCCATCATGAATGATATGACTATGATGATCCTTTGCTAGCTACTAAAAACATGTTCAATATTTTAGAGTTAGTGAGAATTCTTCTCATGCATCAAAAAGATAGCAGGATTAAGAGGGTAGATATGAACAATATCCCCAAGTTTAAGGGAGGATATAATGCAAATCCACAAAATCATCTAGAAACTTTTTGTGATGCATGTACCTTACAAAACATAGAAAATGAATTACAGAAGCTTAAATTGTTTCCAAGGATACTCATTAGAGAAGCAAAAAGCTGGTATTGATCCTTTAAACTAAAATCTATTCACCGATGGAATACCATATTGGAACTATTCAACAACAAATACCAAATGTACTCCAAAGTATCTAACTTGTGGAGGCAGATCTCTAAGGATGTAAATAGGAAAATCATATGCCCTTGGATGTAGCCTTGGGTAGGTACTACCATCAACCATCATAGCCTTGCCACTTTCTCCACCTATGTAGTGATAAATTCCACCATAACCACAACAACAAAATGCTATGAGGGTAGTAAACTTATCGCTGGACATTCATCCAAGTGATTCTGAATAGAAACCTCATAAGAGGAAATTCCTTAGAAAAAACAACCTCATAAAACCCTCATAGACACCCATGGCTATTAACCCTATTTCATGTCCCTTTGAAAGTACCATTGAGCAACTTTCAAATAAAAAGTTTTCAATGTCCATACCTTCATGTTGACCAACATGGTCACCAATTAGATAAAGGTTGGTCACCTTCCTAGGAAATGATCTAATCTTCCAAGTCCCTTTATCTATTTATAGATTATAAAAAATGAACCATGTAAGAATTTGTTAAATTTAGGTTACCAAGGTAGACTTAATCTCATAAGAAATGTACAATATCTAGAACCTACCTTGTCTAAAAAAGAGCAATATCAAATAAAACTTGTGGATCAGTCTATCATTATTCCTTTAAAGCTAGTGGAGGACATTGTGAACATTGTCTATTGATGGTCCTATCATATAGATTTTCTTGTAATCCATGTGGATAAATATAAGGGGGACTTTCCTATCATTATGAAAAGGGCTTAACCAAGTACCATAGATTCTAAGATGCAAATTAAAAACCTTTCCTTGAAAATTTTCAAAGAAAATGAATTTGGAAAAATGGAGAAGAAGAAAATTTCATGCATTGCATACAATGGCATAGGATGCTGTTGTGTGCAGAAAATATGAATAATCAAAGATATATCTATTGAAGCATGTAAGAAATATGCCAAAATAGTAGTCATTCAATAGTGCCTATATGTAGTAGCCATGAAATAGGAAGATATCCAATGGCTTACATCAAAACATCAAGTTCAATCCATGATATGCATGGAACCATTGAAAAGCCTTACAAGTGGACTCAAAAAATGTATGACTCATCCAAGAAATTACCGAATAGCCTAAAATGGTAAAATATGTAAGATCATTTCTTAGGCATACTAGTTATTATTGGCTTTTCATCAAGAATTTCTTAGGAATTGCTAAGTCATTGATAGAGCTAACAAAGAAGGATGCATATTTCAACTAGACTAATAAATGCAACCTAGCATTCTAGCAGTTAAAGTAAAAGCTCATAGAGATTCCCATTCTATGTGCTCATAGAGGTAATGCTTACATAATTAGATGATCAAAAATGTTCTTATTACATCCATTATGCAAGTAAGAGGATTGTGGGGCATAGTTGAACTACACCACCATGGAGAAGGAGCTCATGGTGGTGGTGTACACCTTAGAAAAATTTAGGCATTCTATGCTTAGATATCATATCTTTGTGTATACACATCATAGTGCTATCAAGTTCCCAATGAACAAGCCAGTGGTGAGCTCCTCTGTCATACAATGGTTAGTAATTCTACAGGAGTTTGATCTTACAATGGTGGACATAAAGGAAATTGAGAATGTGATTGCTCGTCACCTATCTCATATATGATGGAATAGTAAAGAGAAAAAGGAACCTTTATTTGATCAATTTCTAAATGAAATCCTCTTTGTAAAAGCTATTTAAGTTCAAGATCTTGAAGGTTCTAATTAGTACAATGAATTTCTCTCTTATCTTCTTAGTTAGAAGGCTCCTCAAGAAAGGGACAATGAGAAGAAACAATATTTTCTTCACCAAGTCAAGCGTCACATGAATATTAAAGGTTACTTTTACAAGGTTTTCACTAATGGCTTAGTATGCTACTACATGCCCAATGCTGATCAACTACAGATCCTCCAAGACACTCATGAAGGTCCTTATAGGGAACATTATATAGGGAGGAGGATAGCCATGAAAATTCTTATGGCAAGATACTTTTGGCTGATTATCTTAGGGATGTCCATTAATTTTCCCATTCATGCAAATATTGCCAAAGAGATGAAGGAATGACTATACAAACAGAAGGATCCCAATAGTGGATCCAATCACTAGAGCCTTTTGACCTCTAGGGTATTAACTTCATGGAATCCATCAATTCCATGTCCAATGAGAAGGCATATATCATCGTAGCAATTAACTACTACATCAAGTGAGCCAAAGTTATAGCTATCATCAACTATTCACCCTTCACTATAGCATGGCTTATTCAGTTGAATGTTGTAAATAAGTTTGGTGTGCCTAGCATTTATTTCTAATAATGATACTCACTTTACATGTGCTACTTTTTGAAAACTGATGCAACAGCTAGGGGTGCAACATAAATTAAAAATTCTTATCATCCCTAAGCTAATGGTCAAGTTAAAGTTACTAACAGGGAAATAACTAGGATACTAACACCTAGAATTAGTAATTGTAGGAAGAACTGGAGCATAAAACTCAATGATGCTCTATGGGCTTATCAATCAACTTGAAAAATTTCTATCAATTATTCTCCCTATGAGTTAGTGTACAAAAAACTATGAATACTTGCAATTCAAGATGAGCTCCATACACTCTCAATGGCTTGTAAGCTTGACCTTGATCTAAGCCTACTATAGAAAGAATGCCTAATGACATTAAATGTGCTTAACAAGAATCAACAAGTAGCCCTATCAATGAATGAAGTGCACAAGGAACATGCCAAACAATGTCATGACATATGAATAAGGGGAGTTAAATTTCAACTAGATAATAAGGTCCTTTATTGGAACCCCATGCATGTTCCACAATGTATAAATTTTCAAATACTATGGGAAGGACCTTACATCATTCATGCAACTTTTTCTTCTAGTGCCATGATAACTTACCATACTTCAAGCCTAGAGAAATAGCTATTAGTCAACATCATATAGTTAAAGCCTTTCTTGGAATCTAGGATGACCAATAGTACTAACATCCTAGTAGATGGACAAGACCGCTCTATTTTTTGGATCTCCTCCTTTCAACTCATTCATGGGGAGATGGTTAATCATTTTAACATTCTTTAAAGGCTACCAAATTTCTTCATCCTTTTGTTTTACACTCTTCTTCATATGTTTTTCATTTTCTTGAATATTTTACTATTTATTTTGTATATTTTTTCATTTTTTTCTTTTAATTTTACTTTGTTTTCTTTAGTCTTGTTGTCTTGTTTTGTTTTGTTCATAGAAAATCTTGAATTTTTTCCATTGCTATTCCTACTATTGGAAGTTAATTAATGTAGTCTTTAATATTATAATTAATTACTAAATGATCAAATTTTATCTATGGATTATGTCCTCAATTAACAGATTGTTAATTTTCTAATGATATCAAGCAATGAGTTCACAACATCCATTCATCTCATCTACTCTATGGAGATTTGGATCATGAAAGTATGAGGTCCTTCTACCATTGAAACTTAAAGTAATCAATGATCTTGTTACTCAACAAACTTGGAACAAACTAAGTGGGAATGAATAAGATGTGACCTCAAGGGGATTTGTTGTATGTTCTTTTCAACTTTCCTCTGAAGTTTTATGATCTCCCCTTGGTAGATTGCCACTCCTATTATCGACCATAACAGGAAGCATGTCTTATCATGGTGTTGTTTCCATGAAAAAAAAAAGATAAAAAAAATGAAAAATGGGAATTCAAAGAACATCCCTTAGACTTAATAATGGGCTACAAGCACTAGTTATGAAATGAAAAGACATGTTACCCATGCCTAAATGCATCCCTCTAAGGCCCTTCCTTTCTTCTTCTCTTTTCTTCTCCTTTTAGAGTGGTGATTTTTCTATGGGAGTTATCATACACTTTTGGTGGTTGTTAAGAGAGGATATATCAATGTGAGATTACTATTAGTGGAATGGCCTTGGTACTGACTAGGAATGGGCTAGTATCAGATCATCTTAACCACAAGCTTCACAAGGATCTCACGTGACCTAGATCGATATCACTTAGCCACCATTCTCTCTCTACCGTCATTCCTACATAAGCATTGACCACCTTGCTACCTCCTATCATTGTCCATTGATGTATTTGTTATGGTAGTGATATAATCCTTGGATCATCTCTCCCATGGATTTGAATTTTAACTTATAATGACTGTTAATCATCCTTAGTGACTACAAAATCCTTATGATGAGAGTATGTAAAGGCATCATAGGCATAAGCCTACTTTGGAGAGGACCCACTTGCATACCCTTTGGTCTCTTTAAGTTAAACTTCCTATCCCTTAGTCATCTCTCCAATTGATGTCATCAACTTACATGTTAAATGTCTAGTTTTAATTTCTTATAGGATTGTCAATTCATCCAAATCCAATCCACTCTCGTCTTCCAATAAAACTACAATCATCTTCTATGTTTTTTCCATTCTTCGATCACTTTTTGGCTTTCATTGGGCTATTTTTTCATCCCAAAACTTGCCATAATTCCTTACTTTTTCTACACAAACTATTACTAAGTATAACTACATTGATGCATCCTTGTTAATGTAATGGGATTCATTGACATAGTCTCATTGACACATCCCTATCAACACAATACAAAAATACTATATATATGTGCAACATTTAGCCATTTTTGCATCATTTGTCAATAAAGCAAGAGAAGTTTTTTGAAATTTTTCAAAGCCCAAGAATATTTCAAGGGCCATAACTATCAAATTGCTAATCCAGTTCAACTTTTTTTTTATCCTCAAGCTACTAGAGGTAAGCTTTACATCATGGGGGACATAAACCTTTAGTTTCTTCTAGAAATGTTTTTGAAAATTTTCTAACTTTCCAAGGTTCATCCATTAAAATATTATTAAATTACTCATCCCAAGTGTGAAATGTGTTTTTCATCTACTCCAACATTAGATAATCTAACATTAAAGTTGCAACATCAGGTACTCGATGTTGGGGTCTTGATGCAACATCGAGTATTTGACATCAAGGGGTGTACGTTGGCCTATAAATATTGTGCCTAGGCTCCTAATTTGGCATTAGTTTTCAATTTTTAGTTAGAGAAAAGCTCTTATAGTTTATTTTCTCCAAAGTTAGAATATTTTCTGAGTGCTCACAGAACAAGTCTAAGTGTGTACGGTTTTATGTTTAAGCATTGATGTACTTGAGTGCAGCAGTGTGATAAGAGTAAAAATGCTCTTTTGATAATCCTTGCAACACTAAGAATAGATTAATGTTTTCTTTAATGCATTTGAATTAAGAAATTATTTTTTAATTGTTAATGAACATAAGCATGACCACTTCAAGCATACATATAGTACTTGATAACCCAACAATGCTTAACATTTGGTAGCCCAGCAACATTATATGTGTTCAAGATGTATCTAGGAAAGTGGGATGGTTACTTGTGTTAGGCTAGCTAGGTAGTAGATGAATTAGATCTTCAATTACTTTACCTTTCATTCTTGTTGTAGGCAATCAAATTTATAAAACATAAAATAATAAACATCATGTGCCTCACTTTAGACTAAGCCATACATGACAAAGCTACCACTAGTCCAAGTAGGAAGATAGAAAACTGTGATTAAGGCATAGTGATCTAGATGCCACAACTAGTCTTATCCACAAAATTCAACCAAATCATGGGTGAATGTTTGTGATTCATATGGTTGGACATAGGGGTACCTCACCACTCATCATTGGCACTATTGTCAGGGATGGTGCTAGTTATCTAGATTAGTTATATTATACAAGATTGCTCTAAAGGTATTAATGATATATCCTTCAAAAAATATTAAATCACATACACTATAAACCAATAACAATTTCTCTCCCACATGGAAATGGACATGCACTATATAGTGAACACATTCATTGGAGAACTAATGAGAAATATGATGAAGAAAATTTTAGTGACCAACCTTGGTTTCTTATGATCATGACCACCCTAATGACGCTCAAAGACTACACTCACCTAAGGTAGACAATCTTGGAGAAGTTGACATAATTCCTAGATTAGGGAAGGCCTCTAGGCCTAAGACCTCCTCTAAACCCAGAAATGAGAAATCAAGGGACCCTGAAGCACACCATAGAAGCAATGGAAATTCTTCTAGTTCCTCATCTTCCTCTTCCCCTTCAATGTCTAGTTTTGATGAAGGTGAATGTAGGTATGGAGATAAAGTTCCACTAAAGGATTGGGCTAAAAACTGAAATCAAACCCATAGGAAAGGTCACAGACAACATCATCATGATCAAATGAATAAAGATAGGCATTTCCCTCACAATTTTCTTAATAATGATGAATCCTTCCTAGCCACTAAGAGCATGATGAAGATAACAGAAGCCATTAAGATATGTCACAGGCATCACAAAAGGAGTCCCATACCTAAGCTTGACATGAATAACATTTCTAAATTTGCAAGAGGCTATGATTTAGATCCATAATATCATTTACAAGCCCTCCAAGATGCTTGTATCTATTACAACATTGAAAATAGATGTCAAAATCTTAAGCTCTTTCCTAGGACATTAATCGATAGAGCTGAAGTATGGTATAGATCATTGAGACCAATGTTAATCCAACGATGGTCCACAATGTTAGAACTTTTTAACGAGAAATATCAAACCTATGCATGGGTGTCCAACATAAGGAAACAAATCCAAGAGTGGAAGAAAGAACAATATGAACCCTTGGACATGGCCTTAGATAGATATTATGCCTTACTGAATAGATGTCAGGGCCATGGTTTCTCTAAGAAAAGGAAACTTTTCCACATCATAGATGGGCTTGATAATGAAACAAGGGAGATCCTTGGGATGTATGCCCTAGGGAAATTATGCAAGCTCCAAGCCTATTAGATCAAGGAACTAATTGAGCATATCACAAAAGAAGAAGGAGAGATATGAAAATGGGAGAATTTCAAAAAATATCAATGGGATCCAACTATTTAATAGAAGGATGTCCAAACCTATGGTAAGGAGAACAAAACCACTCTCGATAAGGTGATCCCATAACAAACCTTGCCAATATAGAAGTTTATTAATGAACTAGAAGCAAAGTTTAATTGGATGTCCAAATGGATATATGACAATGTCACAACTCTCATTGAGATGGTCGAGGAGAGGATCATGTAAAATAAGCTAGGTGATCACAATCAACAAAGGATACTAAACCAAGAAACGGTCAAGAACATATTTTAGCAAATGGGAAAAATGGCTAAAGAAAGTGAGGCTACAGACTCTACCTTAGACAAAGATAATGAATGTGACATCTACATATATGACCACTCAAAGGGCCATTGCCCAATCTTGTTGCATCTACTGGAGTATTGGGTAGATGCCTTAAATTCAAAGTTTGTGCAAAAGCACAGTCCTAGGAGATTTCCTCTCCCACAAGGGAATTATAGATAGTCCCAAAACTAATCATACCATCCTAGGGAGACTTATTACTAGCCTCAACATGGTCACCAACCATAATGGCAACAACCACAGTTGTGAGGGAGACCACCACTGAATTAGCCCTATCCTTCCCATCCACTGAAATAGTATGGATATTATGTTCAACACCCTATTTCTCCAACAATCCCTACATCCTCTACTTCAAATTTCCACTACCACTCTCTCTAGTATCATCAATGCATGACATCCCCTGAAGGATCACCACCTCATGCCTCTTACCATCCATCCTATCTATGATATTCTCACACTTCACCTCATTATATGCCACTACCAGTGACACAGGAAGGGTTAACATGACAATATTAACAAAACAATGGCACTTGTATTGCACATGTGCATAGACATGCTGACACTAATTGGTCTCAACCCCAATGTAGGAAATTTCCATTTTGGAGGAAAGCCCGTAAGCTAAAGCAAACAATGCATTGATCCACCATATCATCTGAGCTAGCATAATGCCAATCTAGTGCACCACCTTCCTTTTCACCACCACCATCCTCTGAGCCTACACATGGACCACCATCCATTAGTACTCCAATCCCAAATCCACACAATGAATTTAACAGTGTGGGGAGATAAATAAATTCATGCATACCATATCATGATCAAGGGTGAAATCATGGGCCAACCATCCATAATGTTAACACACCTCATACCCTAACCCACCATACATTTAACATCAAGTGTGTGACCAATAATTTTTCTACCAAGCCACCACACCACCAACAAACACCCAGTGGCTGGGACATGAATGGTTACCAATGTTTCATATATGCATGGATCCTATTTATCCACTTATTAATCCTTATCACAACCAAATGTTTAGATATGGGGGTCACTCCCCATTCTAATATTCAAGATTCTTAAGTGTTTTTTATCTTTTTTTTTTACAACTTTTTGTTTTTACACATTTTTTATTTCACATCTTCTTATTTTCATGTTATTAATCTTTTCTAATTTTTGTTTTACACCATTGTTAGTACATTTGCTATTTCTTGAATATTTTACACTTTCTTTTATATTTTCCTTCATTTTATTTTGATGTGATTTTCTAACTTTTTGTTAACAAGTGGCAGGTATAGTGGTAATGCGTTGCTTGATGGTGGTATGTACTATTTTTGCTACTTGATTGTTGGTGTCTAGTTTCTAGCTTTGAATTTCATTATGGATGATTAGGACATGGTTTCTTTTTCATGCAATAGGTAATGAGTCCACAACATCCACCCATCTCCAAACTCTATGGCTTTCCTTATTCTGGAAATGTGTAGTCCCTTTTCATTAATGAAACTTTAACAAACTTGTGACTTTGGTAGTTTCCAAAATTGGAAAGGATTCAAAGGTTTGAACAGGGTGTAACTTCAAGAGGATTTAATATTCTTTGTGCCTTTTTGCTTGCTTGGGTGCATGTGTGCTTTCATGGACTTCTTACCATTCCGTGCTGACCAATAAAGGAAGTTGAATAAGTCTTTGCATAGTGTGGTTCTCATCAAAAAAATAAAAAAAATAAAAAAAATGTTGAAAATTCAAAGCACACCCCTTAGAAAAAATAAATAAGCTACTAACACTAGTTATGGGACTAGAAAGACATGTTACCCCTACCTAAAGGTCCCCTCTAACTAAGGCCCTTCCTCAATTCCTACTTCTCTTTTCTTCTTTAATAAGGGACGGTGGTTGTCCTATGGGAGCACTCTTTTGTCTCAAGGGGTTGCACTAGTCTTAGAATGGTGATGTAAAGTCATTGAACGATGTTGGTTTTGGTCTAGAATAATGAAGGATCCTATTAGGTCATTTAACCATAAAATCTGCAAGGGACTTTATGTGACCTTAATCAATAATTCCATTCCATTCTCTCTCATCCATCTATGCTTTCCATGTCTCACCTCACTACTAGTTTCATGTTCTTGATTGATGTCCTCATTTTATGTGTCAAAATTCTTAGTTAGTTTCTTCTAGGTTTCTATACTTAATCCTCTATAACTATTAATCATCTACAAAGCCCATGGACCCTTTGGTTTGAAGTTATGCAAGGGCATAAAAGGCCTATGCCTACTTTGGGGAGGACTCACTTGCATATCTTTTTGTTGGCTTAGTTAAGTTCTTTACCCTTAGACACTCTTATAATCAAATTCTTTTTGCTTGCCCCATCAATGACATCCAATTGTGCACATCTTCATAATATTTTTTAATGAACTTTCTTTTTTATTGTTGTGAATTCTTGAACCCTCTTCAAATATTTCGTTGTATTAAGCTTTTTCAAATTTAATAAACCACTTATCTATTTTACCCTATTCATCAGCCTTCCTACTAACACTACTAAAGAAATCAATCTACCATAGTCACAACCTAGCTAAGTGTAACCACCAATGAGACAAGGCATTTAATAGCTATGTGTTACACATTGTGTACTAATAAATGATTCTATTGTAATTGTAGTGTGAAGCATGGACTAGAAGTAGGACTATATTTACTAAGGATGATATAGCAGTACCACATAATGAGGACTGTTCATGATCGTTGGATCTTCTCTCTCATTCTTTTGCTGCCAAGAGGTGTTAGATGTCAGTGTTATCCAAGGTGTTTCCTTATCTTATCATGGCCACCCAATGTTATAAAGATTGTATCTTTGTACACATGGACACTTAGAGTCTATTATTCCATATAAGTTAATTTGTATGTCAATCAATAATCCCATACCTACCCAATATTTTATAAACAATTTTTTTTGCCTCCTCTTCACTTGAGCATGGGTTTTCATTCAATCTTGGGTGTATGATGAAATATGTTTTTCATCTGCTCCAACGTCAAGTATCTAATGTCGAGGTCTTGATGTGATGTCAAGTATCCAAAATTAGGGGTATACGTTGACCTTAAAAATATTACACCTAGGCTCCTAATTTGGCATTAGTCTTCAATTTTCAATTAGAATAGTGAATCTCTTACAATTTATTTTCTCCAGAGTTAGAATATTTTCTAAGTGCTTGCAAAAGGAGTTTAAGTGTGTACAGTTCTTTTGTTCGAGCATTGATATACTTGAGTGTAGCAATATGATGGGAATAAAAATAAACTCTTTTGATAATCCTTGCAACATTGAGAATAGATTAATGTTTTCTTTAATGCATTTTACTTTAATGCATTTGAATTAAGTAATTACTTTTTAGTTATTAATGACCACAAGCATGACCACTTCGAGCGTACATATAGTACATGGTAACCTAGTAATGCTTAATGTTTAGTAGCCTAGCAACACTATATGTGTTCAGGATGTGTCCAAGAAAGTGGGATGGTTACTTGTGTTAGGCTAGCTAGGTAGTAGATGAATTAGATCTTCAATTACATTACCTTTCATTCTTGTTGTAGGTGATCAAATTTATAAAATTTAAAATAATAAACATCATATGCCTCACTTTGAACTAAGCCATATGTGACAAAGCTACCACTAGTCCAAGTGGGAAGACAACGAACTGTGATCAAGGCATAGTGATCTAGATGTCACAACTAGTTCCATCCATGGAATTCGATCAGATCGTGCATGAACACTTGTAATTCATATGGTTGGGCATAGTGGTACCTCGCTACTCATCACCAAGTGGGTGAAACCTAACACATAAACTCTAGTAGCTAATTAATAAAATAATGCTAAAATAATATAACTCATTAAGATCACAAGAAATCCTAAGCATATCCCAATCTAATAAGAAAGGTATTAAAAGAACTAATAGTTATGAAGTAAAAAACTAATTCTAGATTACATTTGTGATCATAGATGGTATTAAAGAAAGGATTGTAGGTGGGAGGGCCTTTCCAAACTAGAGAAAAGCAACCAAGAGGAGAAAGGGGCCCAAGCAATAATCACAGTAGCCCTAGGAGTAAGCATCTAAAGTGACCATGCAATAGGACCTCTTTGGAAGAAACCTGAAGTGAAATCTATCCAAAAAAATTCCATTGTAGAAACAAGCCAAGCTAGGTAGGATGAAGTCCCTAGGCCAAGGCCTAATCTTGAATTCATCCTCACAGAGGCCTTCCTAAAGAAAATAAGAATCAAGGAGGTTCAAAATTCCATTCTCTAAGAGCTGAACTTTGGAACCTTCTTGGAATTCATGCTAGAAGAAGTTCATACAGAACTATAAGGGTCTTCCATGTGTCCCATTCTCTCTAACAATGGAGAATGATATGGGGAATACTTACCTATTTTGGAATAACCAATAAGGAGACACATCCATAAAGATCAAACACATCATCATCTCCTACTTGGTTGAGGCCATTGAGAAGGTTCTCAATTTTCTTGACACTAGGGCAAAGTTGATATAAATTTCTACATAGGTAGATCCCAAAGCTAAGAAGGAATGAGTCTAGTGTTGCTATGGAATGGACCATAAGAAGTACAAAGTTCTCAAAAAGGTGGAGCATGCATATTTCAAGATTGTAGCCTATCATTTGAATTCAATGATGAGGCTCAACAAGGTGATAGTCTTCTCTACCTAGGCATGTGCTACCCTAAGTAAAAAATTCCTAGTCAACTTTCCCCAACTCATTAATATGAACATTGAAAAATGATTTAAGAAAAATAAGTAAAAGAAAACACTTCTCATTCCCATGCCTCATTTACAAATTTGTGTAAGAGGGGAGAGATAGCATGCTATGTCAATGACATGATTTTCCAAGCTCCTCATCATGGTAGAATATGATGAAGGATAAGGTAGTAGTTAAGCTACAATAGGTAGAGAGTTCATCACTACCACCACCCATCAGAGAAACTACACCAAAGATGCTTACAACTATTGAAAGGCTCCAAAAGCTTTTGGAGAGATAGTTGTAGTAATAGCAAGGCTCAGTAGATGATGGGAAGTCCTTAGTTTACTATCTAGACATGAGACTTCTCAACAAGATCACCAAGATCATTAGCTAGTTTGATTGAGAAATAGCCCAACTATTCTCAGATTAAAGAGACTAGGCACCTACAAGATCCAATTCAAGTGCTTGAGAGATTAGAGTATTCATTCCTAGATAAACATTGCTTAAAATTTTATGGAATACTATAACTTCTCTATCATATTAGAGGAAGATGAGGGGGATATTATCCTAGTTATGCAACACAAAGGCTAGGAAATAGTGATGGAAATAGTGGCTAACAGGATGGCTAACACCCTAAATGCTTCTACGGTAGCCATACCAGATACTGCCATAATGGCAAATATGCATGCATCCGTAGGAGCAAGGAATGATCAATTAAGTATTTCACAACATGAGGAAGTGTTGGAACAACTAGTAGAGACTAGGTAACAGCTTCCAGAGATCCTAGATCTTTTAGATGAGATCACTACAAACTAGTTGTAGCTACTTGAGATAAAGGACCAATTGTTAATTACTAATGCATAACTAAAGGAGGATGCCATTTCCAATAGATATTTGACCCTTGAAGTTGTAGAATCACATGCTTTTCACTCTGACCTTATCATTCTTAGGCTAGAGCTTACCAGGGATGAAGTTTTCCAATAGCTTTAGCACAAATTACAAGAGGCCAAGAATGCAAAGGAGGTAGGGGTCTTCAACACATCCTTATCAAAAGCCTTGGCCTTCAACACTAATAAGGACTTGTCACAAGTCCAAAAAGAGAACGTAGTCTTAAAAAAAATATCACCTACGGAATGTTGAGCAACAAAAGAACCAAATGATTGAATTCATTCACCAATAGCAGGAGTAGTTAGCCAAGATAAATCTAGATCTGAGAAGATTGACAATGAAGAATCATAATCTCTTAATGGAGGAAGTTCATGTGCTTTACAAAAAGGTAGTCCTTGAGGTAGCTGCCTGGAAAGACAAAGCCTTGAAATTTGAATAGGTGAAAAATCATTATAGGGGCTAGGTCAGGCTCCTCAAAGAGGTTAATGAAAAGGAGACTTAATTGACAAAGATGAAGATGAATGAGGCCCTTCAACAACTTTAACAATGAGCTGACATATGGAAACCCATCTTTGATGGACTGAACACATACAATAAAGCTAAAATTCACCTAAAGAAGTTATAGATTGTGAGGAGATTACCAAATACATGAAGCTCACCAATCTCTGTTGTGCAACCTTGGCAATGCTAATAGTAGGAAGACCAAGGTCTAAATTGAAAAAGTGAGTGGCTAGTTTCTACCTCCTCTATAAGGTGGAATTTTAGCATCACAAAAATATAAAACAAGAGTTGGAGATAACTAACATAGAGCTTGAGGTTCTTAGGATCAAGTTCATTGATCAACAATCTATTACTGAGAATCTAATTAGAAGGATGAATGACTACCATAAGCTGTAGAACCTAGTAAAGGCATTTAACATAGAACATAAGCAGTTCATAGCTTGGTTCATCAACACGAAGGAACTATTTCCTTCAATACCATGCCCATGAAACATTCTTGCACCAACCCACATCAATGAAGCTATGTGAATTGCTTACGATCCACATGGTAAAGAACAAAAGATGAAAGCATTGTTGTATACTTTCAAACTTCTAGTAGAAGTAGTGGTAGCAATAGATCAGCCTCAACCTCTACCAATGCTAAAACCTAGTGAAGGACCTTCAAAATCATGGGAGATTCCACCTCTAGGAACTATTCAAGAATTCATCATGTCTTCAACAATTTCGCAAGCACTGGCTGTAATCTTTGATAAAGTATCTAAATCTTGTTGTAATGAGTAGTAATTTTTGAAAAAATATATAATATAGCATTCAAAGTTAGTTAGAGTTAATCAATTAGTTAGTTTTTCTTCTTGTTAATAAATTCCATACTTCCCTAAATTTTGTTCCCTCAAGGATGAGTTTTTAGTTAGTTGTGGGGCTATGATAAGTCATGAATTGGATAGGCTATGTTGATGAGCATGCATTGACATAGCCTCGTTAATGCATGGTAGGATACATTGACACAAATGCATTGACATTGATGCAGGTAGTACCTATATAAATATGCTCACCACCTGCATTTATGACAATTAGAAATCATAGTGTAGCCAAGTTCTTATAGTTTCTTCTTTTCAAAGTTGAAATACTTTCCCTCTAAGTGCCTACAATGTGGATTTAAGAGATTGTATGATGCTTTATTTAAGTGCCCATGTACCTTAAAATATTAGCATGGATGGCAATAAAGTCAAGATTTCTTATACTCATTACATCACTTAGAATAGTTTACTCTTTACATTATGCACTTTACTTTTCATTAATTTACATTTATGGAATTAAATAATTAATACAACTAATCATAATACATAAATATGACCACTTTAAGCATAACATATTACTCTTGATAATCCCAGTAGTGAATATTTCTTACACCCAGTAATAGCCACTTGGTAACGTAGTGGTGTTAATATGACTTTAGGATGTATATGACAAGTAGGAACAGTTACTCGACATTAGGATAGTTAGTGCCTAGATTAGTTGATTAGTTAGATCATTAATTATTAAACCTTCATTTACTCATCTAGCTGTTAGGACAAAAATATACTAAAAATACTTATAAAAATATACACATAAGTACTAATAACACATAAATATGAGTTAGGAAGACAATGATCATACAACTCCACGATTCACTCTTTAGGACTGTAGGCAAGCTTAGGAAACTAAGTCCTTGGAATTCGATTAGATCACTAGTGAATACTTATGATTCATATGGTTGGGCATAAGGGATGCCCACTGCTCATCATTCTAAGGATGTAATTTTTAAAAGTTTTTCTAACATCCCATTTTCTAACATTATGGTAACTATTAGTAATAATAATCAAAATGAATTAAACAACTTGATGATTTTAGTTGCCTTAGAGCCTTGGGAAATATTATTATGAAATCATTTTGAGCCTACATGATAAAAGTTTTTCAAATTTTGAGCTAACTAAGGATTCAAAAATGATTAATCATTATGGAAAAATTATCAAAACTAATGTTTATACTTTGGTAATTTTAAACTCCAAAAAAATACCTAATATTGAAGGTCTTTTACATGGCAAAGAATACAGGCCATGAGAAAAATAGAGGATATGCCCATAGACAAATGGTATCAAATACAAGGATTAAGGCTCAAACATCATATGATTACTACACCCATGGAATGATGAGAAGAAATTTTAGCACATCCTTCAAAAAATGTTCTACATAAAAAGAGAGGTACCAACATAAAAATCAAGGTTCAAAATTTTTCCACCACTAGTGATAATAAGAAGATTCATCTTTGGTGGATTTTTGAAGGCCTCTGCAACTTTGTAAACTTTAATGTCTATCCAATATTTTTTGTTGCAATGGAAAGTCTTGATTGTTGGAAAACCAAGGGTTCTTAGTCACAAGTAGCCTCAACCCCTAATCCCCTAGGGCCTCCTCAAGAAAAATGAAATCTAGGATGCCTTGGATGGTCTAGTAGATCACCCAAGGACTTAACGATGAAAGGGATGCAAAATAAGGGTAACAAAGTAGGAAAATGCAAATCTATAAAGTAATGCACAAAAAAATAACAATTATCTCTTGAGTTATACACAAAATGAAATCATAAACATTATTAAAGAAAAAAGAATAAGTTCAAAGGGATGTACAAAGAATAAGAGGGGGCACAAAGGGAGGTTCACTTGGGTAGGGATTCAAAGCTTGTTGAAGCCATGATCAACTCCATGATCTGGTATCTCTACCACTCCTGATGCCATTGAACCTCCTTTGTCACCACCTTAGATCTACAGCATTGGTTACTGCTAGGGTTAGGAAAATGTGAAGGATTGGGATGACCAAAGTGCAGCATGTCGGGATTTGGGGATCCTAGGAGGGTAACATTTACATCCAAAGCTCATAGATTCTAAAGGGGGGGGTGTAATAATGGGTAATAGGTTGTATATGTTCCACACTACTAGACTCCAAGAAGCTGAATTTTTACTAAGGAAGTAAGAGCTCTTAAATGCCAAAATGCCAATGATGCGAAATTTCAAAAGTGTGGAACCTTAACATGGTACCAAGGTTTGGTTTGTATAGGGTTATGGCCATGATTTTAGCTGAAAATTGGCTACAAATGGCTGAATGATTGGTTGCAAATTAGATGCCAGATTGCTAAAAATTATCTACCATGTTCAAGGGAAATAGGTGAGATTCACCCCGATTCATCCTAGCTATCTAGCCCCTTCCACACTATCTAACCCCCTCTCTCCTAGCTAATTGACCCCTCTCCCACTGGGGGGAGAATGTCAATGTTGAGGAGGGATGGAAGGTCAATGTTGGGGATGAAGGTCAACCCCTCCAAGCTAGGTCACCCTCCTTTCCACATCATGGGTAAGTAAGTTCCACCCCCTACACTCCGCCATGCTGGCCTTGGAGTCTTCTAACTAGCTTATGCCCCTATAGGGGGTGTGTTAGTGTGGAAAAATGTGTACCCCCCATAAAACCAATTAAATTTTCATTTTTGGCATTCCAAAAGGCATTTATGACTTCTGCAAGCCCAAATATAGACACTATGTGACTTTTTTCACTTGGGGACTAAGGATTTAGTCACTTATGAAGTATTTTTTAGTCCCAAAAGTATGAAACATGTGAGATTTCCCCTTTATGGGTTACAACCCTTACATTTATAATAAAATATTACCTCATGTTTCATGGGATGGGATTACAAAGGTTTCAACATGCAAATCTGGTGGTGTTTTATTAGCCCCTCTTTGTTGGTGTCTAGAGGATTGACTCAAGAGGCACCAACAAAGAATACAAAACACCATTGTAGGTCCATCATCTATGTTCCCTCTCCACACTTGATCCAGTCATGCCAAACCATGTTAAAGAGTGCTTGTAATGAGGGATTAGACTATGATGGAGGAATGGTAGTGGTAATTAGGAAGATTTTCATTAAGGATAATGATGCATTCCAAGTTTTGTCACCATGGTTGTAGCATGGTACTAACATATTTTGAAGTTTTGGTCACTCGACAAATGCATTTGAGGAACCAACCACTTCACTCCAAGAGTTCTTCGCCCATTGGACTTCAAGGCTTCTTTGGACATTTGGCACCTTGGCAATTTACTTCCCCTATTGCATTTTTTTGGGTAAAACTTTCATTCGATTTCATTGCCAAGGTTGTTTAACATAGTTTTCTATTTAAGTGAGTTGTGTTAGACTCAATAGACTTGAGAATTACCCATTGAACAAGATTTTTCACACTCAATGGACTTAATGGTTTTTCCACCAAATTAATTGTGTTACATTCAAGTGGATTTGAGGATGGAGCATGCCAAGGGCATATCACATGAATATAGTGCATTAGTAGCAAACATAGGCCAACATTGTTGCTTAGGGTAGGAAAGGTTATCATCAAGCTATGAGGTTGGACTCAAGGAGTGGTATTAGAGGGAGGGTAATGGTACAAGTACTCTTAACATAGTAGGACAAACTCATCAAATCTTATGCATCAAGGTCACATGGTTATTTATTACTATAATGAGTTACATCCTTGTGATGGCCCAAGCTTCATCTTGCAAAAACAACTCCAAGAGGACAAGAAAACCAAGAACAAAATCATGTTACAAAGTTACAATGCATATATAAGCCACATGGAGAATAAAACCAAGCCACTCAAATCACCAATGTTGCTAGTTTAAAACCATGGTGGGTCATGGTACTAGTTTAAGGCCTTGGTAGATCATGGTGCCAATTTAAGGTCATAGCAAACCATGGTGTTGGTTTAAGACCATGACAACCTATAGAAAGATGTCTCTCTATCGTGCAAAGATTTCATGTAGGCTTGTTTGTTGTATATCATCAAAGTTATTATCTTTGATCATTTGTTGCAACCTAAAACCCCACCAAATTTGGACTCTAGAATCTTAGTTGCAATTTTTTCTAACTATTGGGACTACGCTCTCCACTACCCTAGAGTGTAGTCAGCCTCTAGTGGGGAGTGTAGTCAGCATGGGAGGTTAATTTTTGCAAATTTTTCTAAGTGTTGAGACTATGCTCTCCACTTCCCCAAAGCGTAGTCAACCTCTTGTGGAGAGTGTAGTTAACTGAAAGCCAATTTCTACAAGTTTGGATAAGTGTTGGGACTACACTCACCCCTAGTCAGAAGTGTAGTTAGCCTTGAGTGAAGAGCATAGTTAGCACATAGTCATTTTTCATAAATGTTTCTAAGTGTGAAACTACACGCTCCCATAGTCTAGAGTGTAGTCAAGTATAGTAAGCCAAAATAGCCTTCAGTGGCCTCCACAGCATGACAACACCACCCAACTTAGCTCCAACTCACCTTTAGTAAGCATAGTTATCAAATGCTTCTTTTTGTATTCTCCCTTTTGGTCCCAAATTTGTAACTACACTTAATCACACACAAGATAGTGGAGAGCATAGTCCTTGAGTTTAGTATCCAAAATTGTAGTTTTTTAGGTACCTCATAGTCTCCTTGGCATGCACATGCAATCGGCAGCGTAGTCACAATCTTATAGTCTCACAGAGTTTGGTAGATCATAACAAAGCACAACATCATCAATCTAGTGGAGACCATAATTGGATGAGAGCAAATTCCCAACCATCACCTCTACCACATGGTAGCCATCCCACATTTTGCACTAATCCTAGGCCTATAAATACCCTCTCCCTCAACATTTTCAGTGTTGAAAAATTTTAGAGTTCACAAATTAGCAAACCAAAGACTTGATAAATCTAAGGACTGCTTGGGAGAGAACCAAAAGCATATTGATGAAGTTGTAGATCATCACAGCCCATCAGAACATCATAGCCCATAGTACACCATAGTAGCCAACCCAGCAAACATAGACACCTGGAAAAAATGCTATTCTTCATGGCTAGACACCGTCAATACTTTGACTATTTTGTTCACTATGCCTGTTGTACACCATGTACCTTCTAACCCCTTTTGGTCTTAGCTACACTCAACCCCATTTGGGATGATGTCCTACTTCTCTCTCTCTTTGTGTGCATTTTTTGCATGTTATTAGCATTTTTCGCTATTTCACTGCATATTCATGCCTAAAACTATGCTTGGGTATTGGTCTCTACATGTTGGCATCCTTATTTTTGTTGAAAATATTGACTACACTTGATTCCATTAACACCATTGACACCACTCGAACACTTAGCATCATTTTGCATCAACATCATAGCTAACCACGCTGCACCCCAATTGCATCTAGTAAGCCCTAATTCGATCGACAAGACCATTCAAGGCACCCTATCTCCAACTCTAGAACGCCCTCACATGGGTTTGATGTTAGGCTATATGCCCATCGACCTCGATGTTTTTGCCACTAATGTTTTCAGTTATTACACAAAATGTGAGTGTTAGATATAATTGGGGCTATATGATGTCTTTGTACTGCATTGCAAGGGTTTGATGAGGTCATGAGAAAGCTTAAGTTTTGGTGGAAAACTTGGTTTCATGTGTTTTCTCCTCACCATTATGGTTTAGATGGGAATTCTTACTAGGGGACCCTTCATGATGTTCTTGACTTCAAGGTTAATAGTAGTTAGGCTACTTCAAGGTGTTATAGCTGCATGGTGTAGTGGTTTCGAGGCTCAAGGTTTGGATATTTAAGGTTAACTTGATTTGACAACATCACAAGAGGGGTTTACTTAGGCTTTAAGGCTAGTCCAATCTACTTCCTCATCCCCTTGGCTAAATCTACATGACAACATAAGCACATCAAGTAGCACCAGTGTAACAAAATGATGAAAAGTGATTAAAATCAATAGAATAATGCCAACAATAATACAAAATATCATAGTAATAATGCATAAATGAGACAACATGCTAAAATAAAGGCCATGAAAATATCCAAGTAATATCAACAGAGGAAATAAAAGGTGATGCATGGTCAAACATGGTTAATCATGGTTACACTTTGCTAGTTTAAGGCCTTAGTAAGCCATGGTTACATGGTGCTAAACAATGGTCAGGGAAAGTCAAATCCTACTATTTAATACCAATAAAGACTAAACAAAGGAAATATAAGGCTATATAAAGGCTACAAGAAGGCTATCAAGGTCAGCAATACAACATAAGGCTAAAAACAAGTTGAAACATCAAGCAAAGCATGCTATATATGATCAAAATTAGCTAATATAGGTCAAACAAGGTTAGGTCTTGCTAGTTTTAGGCCTTAGCAGGCCATGGTTCAAGGTTATAGGACTGTTAGATGGGTTTGGGCATTAGTTAGGGTTTTTTTGGGCTATTTGAGCATAAAAAATAATATTTTTGAGGAATCTACACTAAGACCTCTTTTTTTCTATGTTGAGCCCCCTTGCAAGGGAGTAAGCTAGCATGGAAGGTTCCAAGGGGCTGAGTTTTGATGAATTTTGGTTAGTTTTGAGCATGCATGTGCAGTTGGACATTGCCCATGACCAAAACTTACTAGTTTTAAAGCTTTTTAATTAGTTTTTGAGGTTACCACCTTGTTTCCACATTGAGCTGCAGCACCACCACCACCGCCCCACNAGGGGTTGAAAATTAACCAATTTTGATCAATTTTGGACATGCATGTGCATTCCCAGGGTTACTGGTGCTGCTAATTACCCAAGACCAAAATTTGTCATTTTTAAGGCTTCTTTATTGGCTTTTTATGGTTGCCCCCTTATTTCCACGTTGAGCCACCCTTCCAGGGGGGGTAAGCTAACTATAAAGATTCCAAGGGGTTGAAAATTTACAAATTTTGATTAGTTTTGGACATGCATGTGCATTCCTAGTGTTATAGGTGCTACTGGGCATTACCCAAGACCAAAAATTATCATTTTTAAGGATTAGTTATTGGTTTTTATGATTATCCCCTTATTTCCACACTAAGCACCCCCTATAGCGAGGTAAGCCAACTAGGAAGATTCCAAGGGGTTAAAAATTTACCAATTTTGATTAATTTTTGGCATGCTTGTACAATCCTAGAGTTATTGGTGTTGCTAGGCATTACCCAAGATCAAAATTTGTCATTTTCAAGGCTTATTTACTAGTTTTAATGGTTACCCCCTTGTTTCCATGCTAGATACCACACCACCACCTCCCCCCTCCAAGGGGTAAGCTAGCTAGGAAGATTCCAAGGGATTAAAAATTGACCAGTTTTGACTAGTTTTGGGCATGCATGTGCATTCCTAGGGTTACCAATGTTGCTAGGCATTACCCAAGACCAAATTTATAATTTTTAAGGCTTATTTATTGGTTTTTATGGTTATCCCCTTATTTCCACACTGAGCCCCACGTCTGGGGGGTACGCTAGCTAGGAAAATTTCAAGGGATGAAAATTGACCAATCTTGATCAATTTTGGACATGCATGTGCATTCCTAGGGTCATCGGTATTACTGATTACCCAAGACCAAAATTTGTCATTTTCAAGGCTTATTTATTGGCTTTTTATGGTTACCCCCTTGTTTCCATGCTGAGCCATCCCTCTAGGGGGATAAGCTAGCTATGAAGATTCCAAGGGGTTGAAAATTTACCAATTTTGATTAGTTTTGGACATGCATGTACATTCCTAGGGTTACTAGTGCTACTGGGCATTACCCAAGATCAAAATTTATCATTTTTAAGGATTAGTTATTGGTTTTCATGATTATCCCCTTGTTTCCACATTGAGCCCCCCTCATAGTGGGGTAAGCCAGCTAGGAAGATTCAAAGGGGTTGAAAATTTACCATTTTTTGATTAGTTTTTGGCATGCATGTGCATTCTTGGGGTTACTGGTACTATTGGGCATTGCCTAAGACCAAAATTTGTCATTTTCAAGTCTTATTTACTGGTTTTTATGGTTACCCCCTTGTTTTCATGCTAAGCACACACCCCCCCCCCCCCCCCCCCCAATGGGTAAGCTAGCTATGGAGATTCTAAGGGATTAAAAATTGACCAGTTTTAACTAATTTTTGGCATGCATGTGCATTCCTAGGGTTACTAGTATTGTTGGGCATTACCTAGGACCAAAATTTATCATTTTTATGGCTTATTTATTGGTTTTCATGGATACTCCCTTGTTTCTAAGCTAAGCCCCCCCTTTAAGGAGGTACACTAGCTAGGAAGATTCCAATAGGTTGAAAATTGACCAATCTTGATCAATTTTGGGCATGCATATGCATTCTTGAGGTTACCGATGCTACTAGGCATTACCCAAGACCAAAATTTGTCATTTTTAAGTCTTATTTATTAGTTTTTTTTTTCTGTTACTCCCTTATTTTCATGTTGAGCACCCCACCACACCCACCCTCCATCCCCCACATTCCCTCACCCACAAACACCCCNCCCCCCCCCCCCCCCCCCCCCCAACCCTCTTCCAAGGGGGTAAGGTAGCTAGGAAGATTCTAAGGGGTTGATTTTTGACTAATTTTGATTAGTTTTGGGCATGCATGTGCATTCTTGAGGTTGTCAATGCTACTAGTAATTACCCAAGATTAAAATTTGTCAATTTTAAGGCTTTTTTGTTAGGTTTTTAAGGTTACCCCCTTGTTCCACTCTAAGCCCTCCTTACATGCGTGTAACCCAAGGGAGTAGATTCCAAGGGGATGATTTTTGACAAATTTTGATTAATTTTTGTTATGCATGTGCATTCCCAAGGTTTTTGATGTTGCTAGGCATTATTCAACATTAAAATTTATTAATTTTAAGGCTATTTTATTAGGTTTTAAGGTTACCCTTCTTATTCCACATTGAGTGTGCATGCGCCTGCCCACACCCCCCCCCCCCCCCCCCCCCCCAAACAAGGAGGTAACTCAAGGGATAGATTTGAAGGGGGTTGATTTTTGAAAATTTTTGATCAGATTTATGCATACATGTGCATTCCTAGGGTTACTGGTGCTATTGGGCATTACCCAAGATCAAAAGTTGTTAAATTTAAGGCTTTTCATGAATTTTTAAGTTTACCCCCTTGTTCTCTACTGAGTAACCCCCCTTGTAGTAGGATAACCCAAGGGATTGATTTTTGACTGATTTTGATTAATTTTGGACATGCATGTGCATTCCCAAGGTTGCCAATGTTGCTAGTCATTACCCAAGATAAAAATTTGTCAATGATAAGGCTTTTTTGTTAGTTTTTTAAGGTTACCCCCTTGTTCCATGTTGGGTCCCCTTTGCATGGGTTAACCCAAGGGGTAGATTCCAAGGGATTTGATTTTCACTAAGTTTGATCAGTTTTGGGCATGCATGTACATTCCTGGGGTTGCCTATACTACTGGGCATTACCCAAGGTCAAAACTTGTTAATTCTAAGGTTTTTTCATTATTTTTAAGGTTATCTCCTTGTCTCCTCATTGAGCACCCTTTGTAGGGGGTAGGCTAACTAGGAAGATTCCAAGGGGCTAAGTTTTGGTGAATTTTGATTAGTTTTGGACATGCATGTGCATTCTTGGGGTTACCGATGCTGCTAGGCATTACCCAAGATCAAAATTTATTAATTTTAAGGTTTTTTCATTATTTTTTAAGGTTACCCTTTTTTTTCTCACTAAGTGTCCCCTACAAGGTGGTAAGCTAATTAGGACGATTCCAAATGCCTAAGTTTTGATGATTTTTGATCAATTTTTGGCATGCATGTGCATTCCCAAGGTTATCGGTGCTACTAGGCATTACTCAAGATCAAAATTTCTCATTTTTAACATTTTTTCATTAGTTTTTAATTTTACCCCTTTCATCCTTGTTGAATCCCCCCCTACAAGGGGGTAATCCAGCTAGGAAAACCTTGGAAGCTTTCAACACCAAATGTCACAGAGGGGCATCATGGTTGTTAATGCAAAAAAATATGATCACTAGAAGTTGGAAAGAGGATTTTTATGTTATATCCCCTAACTTTCCATGCTAGCCCCATACTAAAAATCATGGAAGGAGGATTCACCAACACAGGGTTGGGTTTGTTATGCTAACCATTTTTAGGCCCTGGCAGTTGAGAAGTTGCTAGTTTTAGGCCTTGGCAGACCATAGTGTTGCCAGTTTAAGCCCTTAGTAGGCCATATTACTAGTTTATGGCCATTGCAGTCCATATTACTAGTTTATGGACATAGCAAGCCATATTGCTAGTTTGAGGCCATAGCAGGCCATCATCTGTACATTGTCTAGCAAGCATGTGATGTGCTCAAAAGAGCACATAAGCTAAAGCCAACATTGAAACATGATATAATGTTGTAAAGGTAAATAAAATATTGGAAAAAGAATGGATGAGATGTTTATGATTAACTTCTTACATGATCTTTGAAAAATCCAAGGATCCTTTTGGCATGATCCTATGGTTACCATTTTTCTTATTCAAAATGACCAATTGTAGGTATTTTCATTGATTGTCTCATCTTGCAAAGTTGGTACTATTTACATTATTTTTGTTCACATTGGTGTTGGCCCTAGTCTAAGTGTTAGAAGTTTCCTCTTGAAACTCTACCTCCAAACCTCAGTCTATGTTAACATAGTTAACTGAGGGTGGAGATACATTGTCCCCATGGATCACAATCTCTCCCCACCCTTGTATGGCAAGTAAATCTCTTGATGTATAGGAGATGAAACTACCTAAAGCTTTGCCAACCATGGTCTCCCTAGAATCAAGTTGAAGCCAAGTGTTTCTTCGACTAATAGGAAGTTGACGAATGTAAGAAACTACTCTCAAACTAAAAAATCCAAAGTGATGGAACCTTACACAACTACTCATGAGTCATTAAATGACTTGAGTGCTGAGATGGTGATCTCTTGGATACTTTTGGTTAAGCATAACTTGTCAACAATGAAATATGATATGACTTTCATGGCTACACCATCATCCACATGAACACAGTGAACTTTGTATCTGCAAACACATATGATGATAAGGAGATGAGCGAATGGCACTTCTCCATTTCTAGAGTCAATGTTTACTTTACTATCATGAAAGTTGAGCATTGGTTGATGCCCACTTTTTCTAAGTGAAGCTTGCTCAATGACAGAATGGATTAATTCCTTATTGGCCAACATGTCTTTACTCATAGGGATAGAGGTCAGCACTTGAGCTAGTGCATCCCTATGTGCAAGAGAGGTCATGACTAGGTCATATAGGCTCAGTGATGTGTTCTTTTACTTAAGGTATCATTTGGCTTGGACCATGATTGCAAGAAAACTCTTTCCCTTGGCTTGTGATGGTTTGGCCTTAGTGATTCTAACCTCCTCCATTCTCCCTAGAGTTTGCAGCTTAGGTTTTGGCCCATGTGCCTTGGGCCCCTTGTCCATGGATGTAGTTGGTTTTGGTTGATTGCCTTTAGTGGGCTTATTTGTTGATTTGAGATTAGTTTGATTTTTTTGTTATTAGGGTGATGATTTCTTACTAACCTCTGAGTTGTCAACCACTATAAGTGGCCTTTGGTCATGGGTTTTTGTAGGCTTATTTGTTGAAGGTGGGGGGACCTAGATAATGAATGGCTTCTTAGGCTTTGGAGGATTAGCAACTTAGTGATTATGTTGTGATGTTGAAGCCTCTAAGGGGAGCGGGGGGAGGCACATATAATAAAAGGCTTAGTAGGGACTAGAGAAGGCGGTATCCATATGATAAATGGCTATTTTGGCTTTGTGATTTGGGATTGTCATGGTACTCTAATGACAAAAAATTTCCTAGGGGGATTAGATTGTTTGGCTTCCATGAATAAGGCCATAGTATAGGTTCTATTGTTAGCACTTGGAGAGTTGGGCTCATTCACCACCAACTCTCTATGATTTATCATCTTCTAGAGGTCATCCTTTAATGCTAGGAAAAAATTGATGTCATGACCAGCCATTTGATGATCATGGAAATACCTATCTAGTCTAAAGTACTTTGATAGCTTAGGATCATCTTTAGTAGCTATTGTTGGGTCTCTAGCTATGTCACAAAGATGATCATGCCTCTTATGAGCCTCTTCAGATAGTTTCTTATGTTGTATATGGTTGTCTTTAAGCAATTTTTCTAAAAGCTCAAAGGATTTCATAGGTAGACTAGTGTACTAATATCAATCCTTCCACCCAAAGTTTGATCTCAATTGATTTGGAGTATAGGAAGTGAATGGTTGTGATGAGTCAAAGGATGTGTTGCATGGTGGTGATCCCCTCCTCTCTGCCTATTTTGGCTCTTTTACTACTATAGCCATGGTTGTATGTTCTTATTTATTTTTATCCCTATCACTACTTGCATGTTGGTTTGTATAGGCCACATAGGCCAAATCATTGCTTTCCTCAACTACCTCCTCAATGTTCTTAGTTTATGAGAAGGCTTGGCTTAGTGACTAGGACTCTAGGTAGTACAACTTTGACTTGATAAAGTCATTTACTAGTCGCTTGTGAATGGTCAAGAGATGGATTTCAGCAATAGGCTCTAGGATCTCATTAAGCATTGAGTTCCATATTTGAATGAACCTTTTGACCGATTCAAGTGGTTCCTACCTCACCTTCATCAATTGGTCTAATGTGGCATCTAGCTTCAAGTTGTATCTAAAGTGGTTGAAAAATTGGCTAATCATGTCTTCAAGGAAAGAGATGAAATCTCTATGTAAGGTTTGATACCAATCTAGAGCATTACCCTTTAGAGAAATGGGGAAAATTCTCAATATGCTATGAGGCTAAGGTTGCAAGAAGAGACACTTAGACAAGAAGGTTACTAGATGTGCATTGGGATCCCCTTAACCATTGTATTTGGTGAAGCTTGAAATAGGCAAGCCTGCAGGCAAGGTTATTTGAGGCACCATAAGGCTTATAGGGTCATTGTGATAGAAATATAGAACCTTGATAGTCTGAGTTTTGTTGGCTTTGAGTTTTTGTAGCTCCTTGTTAAGGTCTTGCATCATTTAGAAAGCTTTATCCAAGTCTTGGGGCATCCCCATGGACTACAATGCTTGTGTTGATGATTGAGAAAGTTGTAGGGCTTTTGGTTGAGATGCTTGTGGTCTCATAATAGACTACAATATTGAAGGAAGAGGCTGGGTTATGGTGGTTATAGGTGGGCTAAACAAGGAAAAAGATGTTTGTGCTAGAATTTAAGGCATAAAGAGGACAAATGGGGTATGAGATGCTTGTGTTACTTGGAGTCCTGATGGCATGGCAAAGGTAGATAATGATGTAGACATCATTGTGGCTAAGTGAATAAAGTTAGGTTGTGTGGTCAAGGGCACTAATGAGAATAAGGAAGTGGGTTGGGACACAGGTTATGTCTGGTATGTGACAATGATGGGTATGGATCCAAACATGGCAGGATGGATAGAAGAGTTAGGTTTGGGAACTTGTCCCCTTAGCGAGGTAACAGATGTGGAGCTAGATGTGTTGTTTGGGAAGCTAGAGTTTGAAAAAGACTTTCAATGAAGGTGTTTAGCTCTTTTTTATCCTCAAACTCATCTTCCTCTCTTTGACAATTCTCTAAACTGATTCCCTCACTAAACTCATCAACCTCTATGAGTTTTGTGAGCATTTATGCATAGAAATCAATGAGGAGGATTTGGTTGTAGTGGGATGGGATGTATTCTTTTCCATCCTGGTGTATAATTTTGAATTGATGCTTAGCATCAAATTTGAAGTGTGATATTAATAGACCAGCTTGCATCTTAGTACAAAGAAAGTTGTAGAATTCCTTATTGATAACTGTGCAATCTAGGCTCTTACTCATTTTCCTAAGCAATTGCCTTCATTCTATGATCATAAGGCCTTTTGGGTCATAGAGATAGACTACACCTTGGCTAGATACCATGTTTTTGAGGTTAAGAGGTAGTACAGTTGATTAGCTAAAAGACATGATTATGATGGTGAAAATGGATTGAAAAGGTTACAAAAGGTGGAAAAAGTACAAATTTTAGCAAGTGGAATTTAAAAAACAATTGAAAGAAACAAAAACATGTAAAAACAGGTTACTTACTATAAATAGTAAGTGCTTGCCAAAGGGGGTATACCTCCTAACTATGAATGAAAAGAAGGGGTATCACACTCCACCCACTCCTAGCTTCCTAGCTACAAAAAAGGGTCAAAAATGATAAAAATGGCCAAAACAAGTCACTTACTATAAATGATAAGTGGTTGTTAAGGATG
>MNCI01014008.1:296517-367228 GCA_015680685.1 Gnetum montanum
GAGAGGGAGAAGGGTTATACCTCGTTAACCAAAATGGAAGGTGAAAAGGTGGTAGCAAACATTACTTGCACTAGCTTCCTATCTGTTACACTCCTTGATGTCCATGTTGGCTTCCTAGCTATCACACCCCTAGGTGTGGTAGGGGATGAAGAGGAGATGAGATAGGGGGATCTCACATCTTACAAAGACAACATTGGTAACAAGGGGTGCAAGCTATTAAAGGGGTGGAGAAATGGATGCAAATTTTGGTAGTTGGAATTGCTATAAAGTTTGAATCTGGTGGAAATAAGCAAAAATGGTCATAAATGGATTACTTACTAAAAGTAGTAAGGCAGGGGGTGGTAATGGGGGTGCCAAAAATGGCAAGCTAAGAACGTTAGGATCAAGCTTCATCCACATTGACCTCCTACCTATCACACCCTCGAGTGTGGTAGGGGAGAAAGAGGGGGTGAGATGGGGGTATCTCACACCTTCTAAAACCAATGTTGGTGAAGGGGGGAAAAGTATGGTAGCCAAAATTAAAACCTCCAACTTTCTTTAAATGGTTTTAGAAAATGTCAAATTCAACCACAAAAGAGGGGGAAAGTACTTTTGGTTAGTAATAATGGCAACATTGGTTTTCTGATGAGAATTATGACCAAGGTGAAACATTGGTATGTAGGTGTTCAACATTGATTTTTGCTACTAAAATTCATAGCAAATGTTGGAAAACTTAATGCCTAACCACATAAAAATTCCACATTAGGGTTTCTACTGCAGGGGGCGATGGACAGTGTTTTTTTTTTCAAAATTGGCTTCAAGGTTTTGCTGCAACAATCATAAATTTCTAGAAGGCAGGCAATGTGGGCTATGGGGGCAATCAGATTTGGCTGCAAAAATCAGGCAAAGGCCCTCCTTCTAACACCAAGACACTGTTGCAATAGAAAATATCAATTGCTAAAGAGTCCAAGGATTCTCAATTGCAAGCAACCTCAACCCTAAATCCCCTAGGGCCTTTGCTAGAAAACTCAGATCTAGGATGCCTTAGACAATCTAGTAGATCACCCAGGGACTTTAGGGGGGTGCAAAATAAGGGTAACAAAGTAGAAATATGTAGATCTATAAAGTAATTCATTAAAAATATAATAATTATCCCTAAATTATACACAAAATAAAATCATAAGCTTTACTAAAGAAACAAAGAATGAGTTCAAATGGTTGTACAAATTTGATGCCCAAGAGGAAGGGCAAAGGAGGGCTCACTTAGGAAGGGGTTTAGAGCCCCTTGAAGCCATGATCAACTCCATGATCTGGTATCTCTACCACTCATGATGCTATTGAAACTCATTTATCACCATTATAGATCTACAATGATGGTTACTACTAGGGTTAGAAAATTTAAAGCACTAGGATGGCCAAAGTGCACCACGTTGGGATTTGGGGATCCTAGGGGATTAACGTTGACACATAAAGTTCACAAATCCTAGGGGGTAATAGGTTACAGATGTTCCACATTGCTAGGCCCCAAGAAGATATGTTTCTACTAAGAAAGTAAGAGCTCTTGGATGCCAAAATAGCAAGGATGTTGAATTGCCAAAATGTGGAACTGTGACATGGTACCAAGGTTTGGTTTTTTTAGGGTTATGCTCATGATTTGGACTGCAAATTGGCTATAAATGGCTAACTAATTGGCTACAGATTGGCTGCCAAATTGCTAAAAATTAGCTACCATTTTCAGTGGATAGGTGAGATCCACCCCCATGCATCATAGTTGTCTAGCCCCTTCCACACTGTCTAACCCCCTCTCTCCTAGCTAGCTAACCTCTCTCCCACTAGGGGGAGAATGTTAATGTTGAGGGGGAATGAAAGGTCAATGCTAGGGATGAAGGTCAACCCCTCCAAGCTAGGTTACCCCTTTCCATGCTAGGGTTAGGTGAGTTCCACCTCCTACACTCCTCCATGCTAGCCTTGAAATCTCCTAGCTGGCTTACCCCCTTGCAAGGAGTGTGTCAATGTAGAAAAATGAGTACCCCCATAAAACCCATCAAATTGCCATTTTTGGCATTCCAAAAGGAATTTTTGACATCCCCAGGGCAAAATATAGACACTAGATGATTTTTTTCACTTGGGGAATGAGGCTTTGATCACTTATGAAGCATTTTTCAGCCCCAAAAGTATGAAACATGTGAGATTGCCCCTTTATGGATTACAACCCTTACATTTACAATAAAATATTACCTTAGGTTTTATGGGATGGGATTACAAAGGTTTCAACATGAAAATTTGATGGTTTTTCATTTTTGTCATTTGTAATACACACTTGAATAAAAATTTGTAATGTAGCACTCCAATTTTCTAATGGTAGCCATTCTAGGCTTGGTCACCCCCACAATTTTTATAATGGAAATTCATCCATTTATATATAACTCGAGGATGAGTTTTTAGTCAATTATGGATGTATGATGAGAACTAATATGTCAAGTAATTGAGTTTTTGGAACATGATAAAGCATCATTTTGTCAAGTGTATCAGTTGGCTGAGATATTGCAGATGCTATATTGTAGATGGTACGTTACATCTGCTTTGTAGCATCCCTATCAGTGCATCTTAGCCAATTTCTACACTTGATAAAATGATGCTTCATCATATTCCAACAACTCAAGTACCTGACATATCATATTTCATCATAAATGATGAGCAACAAGTATTCTTTATGCCCAAACATACAAATCACATGTTCATGTGCAATCTAATTGAATTTTTTTGACAAAACTAATATGGTATCTAGATCATTAAGTGTTAATCATAGGTCCCTGTCCTTCCACTTGGACTACTAGTAGTTTTGTCACATATGCTCTAGTCCAAAGTGAGGCATATGATTATTGTTATTATTGGGATCTTAAACTAAATTAATAATAATATAGAAATTAACTATTTAATCCAATTAAAAATAAAATTAAACCCTAAACTATCCTAAGGATGATGAGTGTTCATTCCTAGCTTGTCGTACATGTTCTGAACTTACGTACCCACTACTAGAATTACCAAGTGTTATGCTACTAGGTAAACCAAGAAATAACACTACTAGGGTTACCAAGAGAATATGTGTTTATGCTCAAAAATGGTCATGCTCATTCCATTAATTGATCAACATGCATGAAAATGTGAATATTAACTAAGTACATGGAAAGTAAATCGCATTGAAAGTAAATCTATTCCAAGTCAAATTATTACAATGACTATCAATCTATCTCAACCTTATTTTTGTTTATGGAATGTATTTAGCTACAATGCCACTCAAATAAGGCATTGTACAATTGACTCAAATCCACATTACAGGCAATCACTGACTATTTGCTAAGATTATGGAAGAAAACTGCAAGAGTCTAACTATACTATTGATTAAATGGTGATAAATACATGGTAGGTGCTCACATATTTATAGGCAAATATAGGTATTTCATTTATGGAAATACATTAATGCATTTGGCTACATTGATGGGGATGCATCAATGCAACTAAGTTATAGTAGATGCGATATAGCATATGCAATAAAGCATCTATAATGTAGTAGCCAACTGAGATGCACTGATAGGAATTCTATAACATAGATGCAATGTAGTATCTATGATATAGCATCTGCAATATTTCAACCAATTAATACACTTAACAAAATGATGCTTCATCATGTCATAATGACTTAGCTACCTAACATATCAGGTCTCATCATAAATGATAAGTGACAAGTATCCCCTACGACCAACCATATGATCACAAATATTCACATGTATTCGAGTCAAATTCCATGCATAGAACTAGTGTGGTATTTAGATTGTTAAGTGTTCATCATAGGTCATTGTCTTCCCACTTGGACTAGTGGTAGTTTTTCATGTATGGTTTAGTTTAAAGTGGCACATATGATTATTGTTATTGCTAAGGTCTAAAACTATGTTAATAATAATATAGAAATTAATTATTTAATCTAATTAACTATAAAATTAAATCCTAAACTATCGTAAGGATGATGAGTGTTCATTCCTAGCTTCCCATACATGTCATAAACTCACATAATCACTACTTGAATTATTAAATATTATGCTACTAGATAAACCAAGCAATAATGCTATTGGGATCAACAAGTGAATACGTATTTACACTCAAAACTGGTCATGTTCATTCCACCAATTGATTAATGTGCATGGAAATGTAAATATTACTAAGTACATGGAAAGTAATTTGTATTGAAAGTAAATCCATTCTAAGTTAAAGTGTTGCAATGATTTTGAATTAATCTCAATCTTATTACCATTAATGGAATGTGCCTAGGTATAATGCCACTCAAATAAGACATCATACAATTAACTCAAATTCATGTTATGGGCACTCATTGACTATTTGCTAAGTTTATGAGGAAAAACTACAAGAGTCCAGCTATACCATTGATCAAGTGCTAATAAATACAAGATAGGTGCTCACATATTTATAGGCAAATGTAGACATTACATCGACAAGAATGCATTAATGCATTTGGCTATGTTGATAGGGATGCATCGATGTAGCTAAGTTATAGCAAATGTGATATAACATCTATGATATAGAAGATGTGATATAAGATCTATGATCTAGTAGCCAAATAAGATGCACTGATAGGGATGCTACAATGTAGATGCAATGTAGAATCTATTCTATAGTATCTGCTATATCTCAGCTAACTCATACACTTGAAAAAATGATGCTTCATCATGTCTCAATGACATAATTACTTGACATATTAGGTTTCATTATGCCCTCATGACTGACTGAAAACTCATCTTTGAGTTATATATAAATGAACAAAGTTTCATTACAAGAATTATGGGATGACCAAGACTAGATTGACTACCATTACAAAATTGAAGTGTTACATTACAATAAAGTTTGACTAGATAGACATTAAAGTTAAAATAGTTGCAAAGGGCTTTAAAAATCCACCAAAGATGAATTTTCTTTTTGTTGCTAGTGGTCACAAACTTTCCAACCTTGATTGTCATGTTAGTGCTTCTCTTTTTATGTAGAATGTTTTTTAAAGAATGGAATGAAATTTCTCCTCATCATCTCATGGGTCCAGTAATCATGTGATATTTGAGCTTTAATCCTTGTATGTTCTACCATTTGTCCATGGGCATATTCTCTTTTGTCCTTCTCTTGGCCTCTTTTCCTTGTCATGTAAAAGACCTTCAAACTTAGGTATTTTGTTTGGAATCATCTAAAATCACCAAAGGATCAACATTAGTTTTAATAATTTTTCCTTAATGATTAACCCTTTTTGAATCCTTAGCTCAAAATTCAAAATAATATTAGCATCTAGACTCAAGGTGATTTTATAATAATGTTCCCCAAGGCTCTAAGGTAACTAAAATCATCAAGTTATTCAATTTATTTTGATTATTACTACGATTAGTTATCACAATGTTTGAAAATGGGATGTTAGACAAAATTTCAAAATTACATCCTTAGCCTCCACGATGAATGAGTTTAACTCTGGAAGCTCACAAGTTTTCAATCAACAAAAACCAAAGGTTTGGTTCACAAGATAACCAAAAATTATTGAATTTGAAGGATAGTTCAATATAAAAGTAGTAAAATTAATTGAAATTAATGAGAAGTAGTTTCAAAATCATGTAAAAGTTTGAGAAGTTTTCCATGATGTTCTGAAAGATGTAATGTTTCAATTCAAAATCATAATCAACAAAAGTCATGCAAGTGGATCCTCTCCAAAGTAGGATCCTTCCATAATGCCCTCAAATAACCACCTCCATAGATGGTCCATGAGCATCTTAGAAGTTAAATGAAGATCATGCCTTTGTTCCAAACCACACATAGTTTCCTTTGTTAGGATTTTGCACAATACTATACAAACCCATTAGGCTTATTATTACATGCAGCAGTGAGGTGAATAATGGGATGAAAACGGATTGCAGAGATTAGAACATGAGGTACCTAACCATGTCCATGATAGGTTCTTGTATCAGTTGTGATTAAGATGATCATCACACCTACTGATGGGACGCGATATCGCATGAGCCGTGATATCGCGTATGCGATATCGCGGTGCACTGTCATATCTATAAATAAGAGGCGACTCTTCCTTATTTCCTCATCCTAGGCTAGATAGTAGGGAAACTCTGGCAGATTGATCACTCTCAAGATAGAATATTTTCCATGTGCTCGCCGTAGGAGTTGTAAAGTGAATGGATCTTTATTCGAGCAAACATTGTACCTAAACACAAGTTTTTGTACGGCAATAAAGATGAGCTTCTTGGATAAACCTTGCAGTGCATAGAATAGGCTAATTAGGATTTTATTTACTATTATTTTTTATTTTTTATTTATTATCTATTATTTACTACTTTCTCTCTCAACCCTTCTCTCCTAGTTAAGTGCCTCAGTACGACCACTTTGAGCATGTGCGTTATGCGTGGTGATCCCAGCAACGACTAGCGTTTGGTAGCCATGGTTGCATTGGTTTAGGGTGTGTACGGTAAGTGGGAACAGATGCTGACGCTAGGTAATTTAGACTTAGTTCATTAGTTAGAGTTAGTAATTAGTTTCTCAACCCTTCACCTTGTTAGCATAGGAGACAAAAACATAAAAAGCTATAAAAATCATATACCTCAGACTTACTTAACCATACACCATGACAACTACAAGTAATTCTGGGAAGACAACGAATGATTAACCCTAAGTGTTCCAAGGACGTGTAGGCACTTAGTTTGCAGAGTTCGACCAGATCGTGCGTGCTACGCTTGTATTCGTATGGTTGAGTGTAGGGGTACCTCGCCACTCATCATTGGCGCCGTTGCCGGGGACTAAGTGTTTGTGCACTGAATAGAACATAGGATATCACTCACATCATTGGGAGCCTAAACGAACCTTTGGGTTAATTAGGAAAAAATTATATAATGGTGAATTAGCACACCGATAAATAACAATGTCTTCTTCTAACAAAAGAAACTCACCACCTAGGGATAATACAAAGAACAGTCGGCAATCAAAAACACATAACCTAAATCTGCCAGTTCCTCAACAATATCGAGTGGTATATACTCATCCCGATGAGTATATTCCAAACTTTACTTTTATCCTCCATCAAGATGAACAGATGCACTGGAGAGACTTGCAAGGTAACATTGTGTTACCTTCGGAACATGCAGTCCCCAACATGCTCCTCCATGCTTTGGCACAGATCGGCATGACTCAGCTCTATGCTAAATATGTTGCAGCAGACTTTGATACAAGGGATTATCATCCCACAAAAGCATAACATATGAGGAACTCAAGGCAGGAGAGCCAACATACACTGTTGAAGGGCAAGGAGGTCCCACACGTCCTTAGTGAAATTAGAGATGGTGAACCACTCATAACAAGTTCTCTATCAAAAGATGTTCCTCCTCTTAATGATGGTGAGGAGGTTGGGTATTAGAACCTATGATCAACGATACATAACACTAGTTCTAATCCCCATGAACACTAGCTGTTCACTAAGGGAACAACAACATATAACAAAGATGGGCACTTAGATTGTCATCATGATCAGGGCCGAAACCACAGAAGATAAGGTAGGAAACATCATCATGATGATGGTTCTCCTTCTTCTTCCCCTTCTTCACATCATTCACCCTCTCCTTCCACATCTGGGTGTAGCCATCACGAGAACAACGGTGAGGATAGAGGTAGGCAAAATGAAAGACCTTGACAAGAGAGTTGAGAGAGAGGACAAGGGCATGAACGAAGGGAAAGTAGGGAACAACGTAGACATCACAGGTGTCATGAAAGAGATGTTCATGATGAGCCCCTACTTGCCACCTGAAGCATGTTGAATATAACAGAGGCAGTGGGAATCCCAACAAGGCATTTAAAAGATAGTCAGATCAAATGCTTAGATATGAAAAATATCCCATGTTTTGAGGGGGGATACAATGCTGATCTGCAACATCATTTACAGGCATTCCATGATGCCTGCACCTTGCAGAACATAGAAAACAAGTGGCAAAAACTAAAGTTGTTTCCTAGGACACTCACCAAGGAAGCAGAGAGTTGGTACCAGTCCTTAGATCCGGAGACCATCAGGAGGTCAATGTTAGAACTCTTCAACGATAAGTATCAAACGTACTCCAAAGTGTCTAACTTGCGTAAGCAAATCCAAGGATGGAAGCAAGGTACTCATGAACCCTTGGATGCTGCCATGGGCTACTACTATGCACTGCTACATCGTTGCCTAGGCCATGGTTATGCACAACAGGATCAACTCCGCCACATCGTAGATGGGCTAAGGTATGAAACCAGGAGAACCCCCAAGGGAGACTATCAGAACTTAGATCCCATGAAGTTCATCGCTTGTTAGAACAAGTAGCAAAAGAAGAAAGTGAACTATGAAAAAGAGAGAGTGCGGAAGAATACAACCATGATCCCTCCCTTCAGAAGAAGGGAGTGAAATTTTGCGATGAAGGGGATGAGTCACCACTCGAAGAGTTGGTGAATAGAAAAACCTTGTCGATTCAAAAACTAACAACAGAAGTATTGTCTAAGATGGATCAATTGTGGGATTTCTTAGACTCCAAACTTGAAACTATCTTGAAAATTGTAGAGGAATCTAAGGAGGAACAAAGTAGTGACAAAGGTAAGACAAAGCGGAGAAATTTAGGCCCTGCACATAACAAGGGTAAGGGGAAATTTACTATCTCCGATGAAGTTGTGGATTCAGACACAGACGATGACGGTGGATATGAGACCTGCCATTATGATCATCCCAAGGGATGTTGTCTAATCATCTCACATCTACAGGAGTCTGGGTTGTATGCACTTAACCCAAGACTCAACCAATGGCAAACACCCCAAAGGTTACCTTATCCCCAAGGTAACCCAAGGCAGTTCCACCAAACGTTAACGTACTATCCAAGTGGAACTCCACCACAACCCATCGAACAGCATCAGCAGTGGCAATACCCATAGTCATGAGAGATGCCACCATCGACACAATAGTACCCTTACCGGCAACCTGATCCTTATGAATATTATGTGCAGTAGCCGGTTTCTCCAAGTGACTCTATGAGTCACACAACTCCCCAACATCACTACCAACTTCAAGAGTACTTTAGGAGGACTCCTTCTCCTCTGGGAGGCACCCCACATACTTACCATCCTCCAAATCCGTTCACACCTATTCCACCAGTAGTTCTCATAACACCTCCTGCTCCAACAATGAAAGGGGAAGTCTCCACTCAACCGCAGCAACACAATGCTACAAGAGTAGTAAACATTCAACCCGCTGCTAGTTCTGACAACTGCAAGAAAAGAAGACCTTTCTTTAGAACCAGAAGCCCAAACAAGCTCTCACAACAACAAGCGGTTGAGTCTAGGTACACTCCTCCAACATACAAGTCTTCGGAGCTCCTTTCAATCCAACAACAGAGCTATACACATATGATTATGTTAATGCATACTGTAACCGACTGAATCAAGGTAGGCCGCCTTCCCAAGAAATTATCTGACCTTGGAAGTATCTTAATCTATTTACAAATCACCAGGAACGAACCACATAAGGCTCTTCTTGACTCAAGTTTCAGAGTCAATGTAATTTTATGAGAAATGTATCAAGCCTAGAACCTGCCCCAACTTAAGAAGAGCAACATCCAACTGGAGCTGGCTGACCAGTCCATCACCATTCCCTTGGGATTGGTGGAGGACATTGTTACCACTATGTGTGGTTGGTCTTACCCAGCTAACTTCCTAGTGATAGAAGTTAACAGCAACAATGGGGGCTTCCCAATTATAATGGGAAGGGCATGGTTGAGTACAGTAGATGCATACCTAGGGATCCACGATCTTTCCTTGCAGATATCTAAGATAAAAATTTATGGAAAGATCAAGAAGAAGAAAGTTCCATGCATCACATACAATGACTCAGAGGGTGATGACATGGAACAATGCTCCACATCTCTTCCATGTAATTGGTGTGCCCAGGAAACACAACTTCAGAGGTGCTTGTATGTGGCAACCACACCAGTAGTAGACACCCCGTGGTTGATAGCTACTAGAAAGAGCAAACCAATATGCACGGAATGAACTGAGGAAACAACTCATGTTAACAACGGAGGCATAGATACACTGGAGTATGAGCGTCACCAACTTCCACCTCTTAATCTGAGAACATCAGTGGGGAGAAGTTGGGCACTTCTAAGAAATTCAAATAGACGTTCATTATTTCAGATCTCTCCCTTGCAATTCAGTCATGGGGGAGATGGCCACCTATGCTAATCAGTAAAGACCCTCAATTCTTTTTAAGTTTTTATTTTACACATTTTTTTCCACATTTTTGTTTTACAAGTTTCTGTTTTACATGTTTTTGTTTTACAAGTTTTTGTTTTACACGCTTTTCTTTTACACATTTTCGTTTTACAAATTTTTGTTTTACACATTTTTTTGACACGTTTTTGTCTTACACATTTTTGTTTTACAAATTTCTTTAACTTTTCTTTTTTTTTTTACAAATTTCTTTAACTTTTTTTTTTTTTTTTTACAAATTTCTTTAACTTTTTTTTTTTTTTTTTACAAATTTCTTTAACTTTTCTGGTTTTTGTTTTACAACATCGTTATACTTTTCCATTTTTTGTGTGTGTTTGTGTGTGTGATCCACCTTGTAAGTTTGTCGCCCAATAACTGTTCTTCACGATAGTATGAACTATTTTCATATTGATTGCTAATGTTTGATTTTTACCTTTAAGTCATGATGTTGATACTAAGGTATGTTTTTTTAGACATGGCAGGCAATGAGTTCACTTCATCCATCCATCCACCAGTTTTTATGGTCTCTCTTAGCTTAGATATGTACAGTCCCTTTCTTAATAAAAACTCTAACGAATTGGTGACTGGGTATTTCTCAAACTAAGGAAGGACTCAAGATTTGAAAAGGGGTGTGACTTCAAGGGAACTTGATGCATTTGTGTTGGCCATTTTGTTGAGTGCTTGGATGTTTTCTTCTTGAGTTTTCTTGTCATTCCGATGTTACCCAATTATTGGAAGCTGAGACAATAAAAATAAGAAGTCTTTGCATGGTGTGGTTTTCACGCATAAAAACACAAAACACAAAAATAAAAAAAAAGTGAGAATTCAAAGCACACCCCATAGACAAAATAATCTTTTAGGCTACAAGCACTAGTTATGGAACCAAAATCGTTCCCTCTAACTAAGGCCCATCTCGCTTCCCATTCTCTCCTCTTTTATTTCGTCGGAATGGTGGTGGCTCTTGGGCGAAGGCATTCTTGTTACCCAAGTTTATGGATTAACTGGATGCATTGATGTGAAGTCACTAGATGTGGTTGGTTTGAGGCCAGAGTTGGAATGAGATTTGCCAAGTCACATTAATCATAAAACACACAAGGGGTTGTACACCACCTTGTTCTTGAGATTCCATTCCATTCTCCTCTCTCCATCATTCTCTCCATGATTCACCTCATTGCCGATTGTATCATTAGTGTATATTTTGGTTGATGCATTGTTTTCTTTTTGGTAAATTCTTGTGGTTAAGACTTTAACTCTTGTTTCAAATGACATTCCCAGAGCCTATAGACTCTTTGAATGTGGGTTTGTCAAGGCATTAAGGGCATGAGCCTGCTTTGGGGAGGACCCACTAACATTCCTATTTGGTGCACCAATTAACTTATTTTCCCTAACATTTTTGCAATCTATTTTATTTTGTTCATTTCCATCTTGACATCAATCTCATCGATGTCATAGTTTTTCCTTTTTATCTATCTTTCTTATTCCTTTTCTTTCTCCATTCTAATGCTACTGGAGGTTTGCGATTAGTCATGGGGGTATGGGGCCCAATTTTTTCAATTTTCTCCTAGCCCTGATTTTTTCGATTTTTTCCTAACCCCTATATCTTTGGTAGTCATCATTAATATATCTCCAGATCCATATCAGCCATACCACAACCTAGTCAACGGACTTACACCGAAGCAAGGTATCAATTACATGATGATTCATTGCTAATAAAAGATTGTGTTGTGTGTGCAAATGGCAATCATGCAACAACGGAGGGGATCTGGAAAGAACACTTGGAATGGAACAGTACTGGAAGTAGCTATGCAAGGAGTAAGACCGATGGTGGGCTTATCGATGGACAACGAAAGGTGCAATCTTGGCGTAGGCAGCAGCAACACTTCTTTCTCTCTCTCTTTCTCAAGCTACCAAGTGAGGCCTAATGTCAATGTAATAAGGTGTTCACCCTTGTTGTCATGAACACCAGTTTTGTTGTGTCTTGTAATGATGATCCGTTCACATGTCATCCTATTAGTTCCATTGAGTCAATAATCCCATACCTTCCCAATATTATTGTAAAGAACTCGAGGACGAGTTTTCATTTAGTCATGGGGGTATGATGGGACGCGATATCGCATGAGCCACGATATTGCGGCCATCGTGATATTGCATCCCTCGTGATATCGCGTACGCGATATCGGGGTGCGCCATCATATCTATAAATAAGAGGCGGCTCTCCCTTGTTTCCTCATCTTAGGCTAGACAGTAGGGAAACTCTAGCAAATTGATCACTCTAGAGATAGAATATTTTCCATGTGCCCGCAGTAGGAGTCCTAAAGTGAACAGATCTTTATTCAAGCAAACATTGTACCTGAACACAAGTTTGTGTACGATAATAAAGACGAGCTTCTTGGATAAACCTTGTAGTGCATGGAATAGGCTAATTAGGATTTTATTTACTGTTATTTATTATTTGTTATTTATTATCTATTATTTACTACTTTCTCTCTCAACCCTTCTCTCCTAGTTAAGTGCCTCAGTAAGACGACTTCGAGCACGTGTGTTACACGTGGTGATCCCAGCAACGACTAGCGTTTGGTAGCCACGGTTGCATCAGTTTAGGGTGTGTACGGTAAGTGGGAATAGATGCTGACACTAGGTAATTTAGATCTAGTTCATTAGTTAGAGTTAGTAATTAGTTTCTCAACCCTTCACCTTGTTAGCATAGGAGACAAAAACATAAAAGGCTAGAAAAATCATATACCTTAGACTTACCTAACCATACACCGTGACAACTACAAGTAAGTCTGGGAAGACAACGAATGATTAACCCTAAGTGTTCTAAGGGCATGTAGGCACTTAGTCTGTAGAGTTCAACTGAATCGCGCGTGCTACGCTCATATTCGTATGGTTAAGTGTAGGGGTACCTCGCCACTCATCACCTACTCATCCAATTTTCAAACCAAGTCCATACCATTAACAATGATCTCGCATTAATGTGCTCCACCCTGCCTACCATCATAAGTTCACAACAACCACATAAATCATCACTCAAAAAAGAGAACAATGGTAAAGGAAGTAGTTTTAAAGATTATTGAGGAATAATTTTGGGCCTTAGTTAGAGGGGTACCTTTAGACATGGATAACATGTCTTTCCAACCCCATGACCAGTGCTTGTATCCCAAGAGTTCTTCAAAGAGGTGTGCTTTGAATTTTCATTTTCTCTCTCTCTTTTCATTTTTAGGAACCACATCTTACAAGGACATACTTCCTTTATTGTCAACAAAAGAAGTGATGATATGTTCCATGAGGAGTCATAGGTCCCAAGAAATAAGTCAAAAAGAGAATCCAACAAATCTCTTTAAAGTCACATCCTTTTTTATTCCCACCTGATCTTTTCACTTTTCTTCAAGGCATAATGATCATTAGTTAGTTTTAGTTTCATGTGAGAAGAACCATATTGATTGCATGATAAAGACCTTTTATTTAGAGAAATTGGAGGGATGGATGATGTGGTCTTACTGCATTACATAATTATTTACCCCAATCAACTTAATAGCATAATACAAAGACCTAACACATGACATCAACTTCTACATCATGACTAGCAACATCATTATTAACAAAAACAAAGTAGACATTCATAAAACATTAAAAAAATGACTCAATAAAAGAGAAAATTATGAAGAAAAGGAAAATAACAATAAATGGAAAACATATTAAGAATTGGAAAATTTTTGAAGAAATAGAAAAATGATAAAAAAAATATAAAACAAGAAGTGAAAATACACTTATTAGTTCTTGATTTAAGATGAGACATCTTCTCCATGACTAAACTCATGGGTGAGCATTCAAAAATGGACCACACATTCCCTTGGTTATACACCATAAGTTTTTTATTTATCATCTTTAGTGATTTAAGTTTTCTCTTATTAGCACATTTAACATTAATGATAATCAGGTTTAGATCATTTGGAAACATATATTCAGCTAGTAGTAGTCTTGAGGTTGATAAAAATTCCCACTAGGATAGTACCATTGGTTTTAGGACTGTCAATAATTACCTTGTGGGTAAGGCAATTTCCTAGGCATTCACTTTTCTACAAACTTAGGATTCAAAGCAAAAGCCCCAATCTCTTGTAGATGTAACATAACTGGAAAATAGCTCTTTGGATGTTCATATTAATAAATGTCACATCCATCTCGCTCCTTTGTATTTGAGTTTGTAACCTCTTCTACTACAGCTATTTTCCCTTTTTGCCAATAAGTGTCCTTACTTGTTTCCTTGTTCTTTTTCCTCTTCTTGTTTCAATTACTTGATCCTATTTACTTTACTTTCTCCTCTATGATTTTTAAGTTGGTTGTAACTTGTGAGAACTGATAACTTAGATGGGGGGGATGAATAAGTTCCCCAATGTTGGACCTTAAAAATTTAGTTGTTGGAATGGAAACCAAAAATCCCAAGCATTGGAATAGTTTTAATCTAGAATCTAAAGGGCCTCAAAAAATAGGATTCAAGGTGTCTTGGACAGTCTAGCCGATCACCCAGGGACTTACGGAAGTGTTAACGGAAACGAAAATGAAAACAAGAACATGAAAAAAAAAACAAGAAAATGAAAATGAAAACAGAAATAAAATTGAAGTTGCAAATTTGGAATAAAAATAGGCACAGAAATGAAAATGTAAACTAAAATTTACATAACATGAACTATAACTTTATTAAAATGGAAAATAAAGAATAAGGTTCATGAAGTACAAATTTCATGCTAAGATGCACAAGAAGTTACTAGAGGAGTTTGACGTTCGTTGGGGCCTATGATCTACACTTGAATCTCCATAATCTATGTGCTTCTCAACTCTTGTTTTTGGCAACTCCTACTTATTTCTACCAAGATCCGTAGTATGGCTACAAAATTGGTATTATACCTTTAGAGCAATGGTATCACGTGGGAGTCTCTGTGCCCAATGTAGGTACCAGTTTGCTCAAAGGTGTTGCAAGGTTGTAAAAAGGTGTTTAGCTGGAAAGTGCTTTTGGGTGATGAAAATGCTTGCAAGGTGTTGTTTTTGCCAAAGTGGTGTAACCAGAATAAGGTATTTGTGTGTGATTTATACGGGGTGGAATTGGCTATTTTGGGACTTGTACACCATTGTCGCGATTGCTGACAAATCAGTATTAGTTTTCAAGTGTCAAAGATTATTCATTCTCAATGTAGTTACCATTTATCGTAATTCCATAATATCCTATAGCCACCAAAATCCATCATTTTACTATAAATAATTAACAAACTTTTGTGACTACACTAGCATCATTCTTACTATGTTGAAGTTGTTAGGGCATGTGATCAACTCCAACGTTGGAAAATGCTGCATATTCTATTGTTCTGTCGTTCTAGTGTTTTGGTGTTCTGAACATGCTACGATTGTTGAAAACTTGGGATGACTACACTAGAGTTGGAAAAATGAAATGAAAAGTCCCAACAATTCCAACACTACATCTAGCTAGTTTTTTGAGGTGACTACACTAGGTTGGAAATGAAAGTGAGAACCCAACACCATCTATGTTGAGGGTAGATGATTTCAGTGTAGTTGAGGCTCTATCCTAATAAAAACCCACAAAAATACCAATTTTGGTCATTCCCAAGGCATTTTCATCCTTCGCAAACCTAAATATAGATAGGAGGTACCTTTTTCCACTTGGGAAGTGAAGCAATAACAACTTTTGAGGTATTTTTCAGCTCAAAAAATTTGAAGTATACAAGATTGCAGCTCATGGGCTACAAATCTCATATTTACAATAAGGTCTTGCCTCAAGTTGGGAAAAGAAGGTTAGAATGTGCAACATAAATTTTTGGTGGTGCTTCACCCAAATCGCAAGCAACACCTATTACACAAAACACAAGAATTATGTGGTTCCCCAACTTGGGTAGTCCACGCTCGGAGGGTAAATTCCTTGCATGCCTTTGAACTTTGTTTTTTCCAAAATGTGGTTTAAAGGACACCACAATCTTTACAAGATTTTAGCTTTGCTACAGAGAATTTCATCGTTGTGAAATCTCTTAGCCTTGCAAGGTCCTAACAAGCTCAAAATGTGGTTTGAAGGGCACCACACCCTATACAAGCTCTGAGCTCTGCTCTAGAGTGTTTCATCGCTACGAAACCACTCAACTCTGCAAGGTCTTAACAACCTCATAATGTGGTTTCAAAGATTCCACAACCTTTACAGAATTGAGCTTTGCGATTAAGTGTCTTGATACTTATTGAGAAAGTATCTATATTGAGCATTGTGTACCATCGATGAATTGAATCTACCTCCAATAATCTATACCAACTTTTAGCTTCTCCTATTAGTGTCCTAGGAAAGAGCTTAAGCTTTTGCCACTTATGATATTTTGTAAGATGCAAGCATCATGAAAAGCTTGCAAATGGTGTTGTGGATCAGAATTATAACCTCCCTCAATTTAGGGATGTTATTCATATTACACCGTTTGATGCAGCTTTCTCTAATGCCTGTGGGATATTTTAACTACCTCCATGATCTATATCATGCTTTTGATAGCCAACAAGGATTCATCATTATCAAACATGTCATGATCATAATTTCTATTTCTATTGGTATGATAGTAATGATCTTATCTATGCTTCCTTTGATGTCTTGCATCTTGTCTTTGATATCTATTTCTATCTTAATCACGACCCCTTAGTGGATCTCTATCTCCATAGCTATGATCATCTTTGTCAAAACTAGACATCAAAGATGAAGAGGAAGATGGTGAACTAGGAAAACCAATATCTCCCCCTATGGTCCTTTGATTTATCTCTTCTAAGTTTGAAGGAGGTCCTAGGCCTTGAGGCCCTCCTTGTTCAAGTACTTGCTCCATCCCCTCTAGGATTGTCGACAATAGTCGAATGTAGTCCTTGAATATAGTAAGGGTCAGAACATATGAGATCCTTGCTTATAATGTTTCACTCAAGTTCTCTTCAATATAGCTTCTCCTACTATCAATGTTCTCATCATGTGATGGACTACAAGATGTATGTGAATGAAACATGTTTTTAATTAATAATGTGTATGTGACTTAAAATATTAATATTTCCTAAAAGATAAATTGTTAATGTTTTTATAGCAATTGTTTATAATATAACTAATCTATATCACTAGCATCATCCCCAACAATGGCACCAATGATCAATCTTCATATTGTTCAAGATATGGAAATACCATTTTTTAAATAAAATTGATTCTATTGATAGGGTGGGGGCCTCCTACCCCTCTACTCAATGTTAATCTTTTCATGAAATATCTAATTTCCTACCCTAGAGGGGAAGTTTTTCAAGATTAGTTGTAAGGATGAAAACTTGAAAGACATCCCCAAAACTATTGGGCCTTTTCTTTTTGTTGATTTGGAGTTTCTACTCTCTGCAATAGTCCTCTACTATTCTACTTTGAATTTTTATTTTTAATATCTATAAGGTTCCATATTTGCCCCACCTAGCAAGGTCCATAGCCAAAGCCATACTTCTTGAATAACTTGAGAAACAAAGGTCAAATGTATAATGCAATAGTAAAGGCGAAATTCATCACAAGAGGTATACATATGCATGAGCCAAGAAAAGCTAGATGGCATATTCTCAAGAGATAGTATACATAGATTATTCTCTTCCTAACATATGAAAGTGTCATAAGAAGTTGAAACCGTTTTAACTATCCATTACCAAACATAAAAAAAAATTTCTGGTTATTCCTTTAAGCTAATAAAAGAAAAGCATAAAAATCCCCATTACATCACCAAGTACAAAGAAAATCATGCATAATTTTACATTGTTGAACCAAACTAACTCTTACAAATTTCTCAGCAAACAATATATAATACCCAAATAAACAAACAGCAAAAACAAAACATCAATGGTACAAGGAATCAATAGGTTAAAAGAATTATTTTGACTTTTTAAAGCCACAATTGATGCAGATAAATTAATCAAACTATATGTATAAACTTCAGTTTCAATTTCATAACAAGACACATAAGTTTGACTCTTGTATATGCCTAAACATTTAGAAATGTTAGAAACCGTAGTACATACACTACACGTGTATGAAATTTATGATCATTAAAATTGCACCTCTGGATGAATAAGAAAATTGAGGCATAACTTAAACTAGGAAATAGAGAAGTGAATGAATTTCCACATGCAAGAACCATAAAAGACAATGTGATTACATCCAAAAGAAAAAGGGATCACTATATCCTATGTTAAGACTACTTTTTGATATTCTCTTTCTAAGGATGGGGAAATGTATCAAGGAAAGAAGCTCAATGTAATCTCAACAAATGAAAGCCCTCTCTATCTTTAAAACTAATTAGAAAAGCAAAAGTGTAAAACATAAAAAATACCACTCATTATAGCTATATCTCACCTTTACATGATGAATTGTATTCCGTGGTTGAGTTTCTCTGGTTAGAAAATAACTAATTTGTGTTCTCCAAGCCAAAACTTTCGTACAATGGTATAAAATGTCAAGAAACACCATTACATGGCAAGACACTTAAACTGTCTAATTTCCACTACCTCCACATATCCAACACAAGTATGCATATATATATATATTAGAAGTGAAGGGGATTTAATTTGAGAAGCTAAGAAAATATTAATAAGTATTTTTAGGAAAAGTAGCTTGACAGCTAAATACATCACATAGAATATGGGTTTAAATTATGCAAGCTACCTATTTAAATTGGAACCATCAATTTAAAAAGCCCACCAATATGGTAGGACTCAGGAAAAATTGAAGTTTGGATGTCAATGTATAGAAGAAATAATGCACCGACTTCGATAGGATACATAGGACTACACTAGAAAGGCTTAAGAGTTGTTACAAAGCAAAGATCATATATTTCTTCCCTTTTTAACTTTGACTTATGAGCTATTACAAAGCAATGATCATATATTTCTTTCCTTTTTAACTTACATGATTTGTCCTTGGCCATATTTAAAATTGTTTCTGGTCAAGCTTCTTTGAAGAGCCATTCCTCCAAAGAATTATTTACACCAACATGGCATTACTAAAATATTATTTGCACATTTTGCCACCAAGAAACCAGCTGAAACTATTAACCCTCTCAAAATTTCTGACTCGTTTGCTCAGCGCATTTGGCACTTTTAGCAAAACCAAGTTCATCAGTTGAGGCCAATATGTGAGACAATTGCAGCTTTTCTATCTAATTGGAAAGACTAAAGCTCTCTCTATGACTATTAACGGTACAGAACATACTTCATATCTTTGCCTAGTATAAAATTTGATTGGAAAAAAACCAACACATTTTTGCTCTCAAAATTTTGCCTCCCTGAATCTATCTATTATGTAGTGCTCATCCTTTGGAGGGAATGACACATTTTAGAAAGAGCTTCCAATGGAAGTATGTAAATCCTTGAAAATGGAAAGAATACTTTTTAGTTAGCATCTATCTTGTATGAAATGTGATTTGCTTTTATATGACAGAACCATGATAGATTCGGAACTTTCTTTGTTTTCAAAAATAAAATAAAATACAAAAGAAAATTATGCACAACTTCCATAGTTAAATCAAACCACTCTTACACATTTCTTGGCAAAAAAATATCCATGAACAGCTAATAGTGGCCAAATAAACAAAAAGGGTGAAGCAAAAAGACAAAAGTGCAAAACGAAACATTAAAAGTACAAAAGTTGAAAGAAATATTTTGCTTTTAAAGACGCCATTGAAGGGGATAAAGTAATCAAATTATGTGTATAAACTTCAGTTTGAGTATCACGGAGCACGAGTTTGACTTTTCTGTCTGTGCTGAGACATTTAGAAACGTTGGAAACGGTAGAACATCCCTCAGAATTATATGAAATTTATGATCATTCAGATTGCACATCCAGACGAGTAAGAAGATTGTGGTATGACTTAATCTGGGAAATAGAAAAGTTCACAAGTTTCCGCATGCAAGAACCACATAAGAAAATGTGATAACATCCCAAACAAGTTATGTCCTTGGATGTCAAGACTGCTTTTGGGATTCTCATCATAAATACAGAAAAATGTATCAGGAAATATGCTAGAACGATCTCAACAAATGAAAGCCCTTTTAAGGATCATCATCCAGAGACTTAATGCTCATCCTGCCAAAGAGGCCTCTTTAAATAAAAGCTCTCTATATTTTCAAAATAATAAGAAAATTATAAGGGTAAATTACATCCAAAAATTTAAAAATAACACTCATTATAACCATATCTCACCTTTACATGATAGATTGTATTCCATGGTTGAATTTCTCTGGTTAGAAAAAGACTAATCTGTATTCTGCAAGCCAAAAATCTCATATAATGAATATACAGTGTCAAGAAACACCATTACATGGCAAGACACTTCAATTGTCCAGTTTCTTCGAATTCCGGTCACAGAATTACTTCAGCTCAGCCATTGGTGACTGATTTTCATCACCAGCTACTTGACTTCCCTGGGGTAGATTTCTGAACCAATTCATAGCACTCCAGAGAGTTTGCCATAAAACCCCAGTTGCAAAATGAGGAAGAAGAATGCGCCACCAAAAAGAATAGGTAGGTGCCATAATTTTGATAAGCATACAAGCTGAGGCCACAACGGTAAAAAGAAATGGAAAATGTTTGTCCTGCAACAGGCATTGCTAAATCAAATACCGGTATACGAATAACAAAGGACAAGAGTTAATAGAATAATTCATTAATGCAAGATGCAGATCCTTTACCTCAAATTTTCCTGATATTTCTTGAGCAGTATTTTTTATAGTTTCAGCAACCATACATCCACAAAACAGGGCAAACGGTACAAGCATTTCTTTATCATGAGCCATAGAGAATGAAACCTCTTGAATAAATGTGATAATTAAGATGGAGGTGACCAGCCATTTTGCTGCTCCTTCAATAACACTGGTCATTACTTTCATGAAGGCTACTTTCCATGGAAAGTTTCTCACTGGCGTCGGAAAGATATCCTGCAATCTTGTGTTTGTATGCTCCCATTGCCTATTTTCAAATTTCTGTGAATCTTTAGATATATCTTTTGTCTGTGCAGTAGTTGTAGAAGCATAGATCTTTGTTCTTTTGAAAACACATGAGAAGCAATTGCTTGATGACAACCGAAACTTTTGAAGTTGCGGTGCAAACCCCTGCAAGAAAACATCCAGAAAGCTATAGTCTGAAAATAATCAAGAAAGGTTATTAATTCTGTGCAGTTATAAATAAAACATGTTCTCCGTGACTCAGGAACTCCGACAACTCTCTAACTCTTAAACAAAGAGTCCCAAGCTCAATTCCCTTCTTAAGTATTAGGTTGCATGGGCACAACCAGCGAGAAAGCAGAACTTCTGATAAAGATTTCATTTATGTGTTTGTTTTTTCGAGTTTTTGGAGGATGAAAGCTCTACCTATGACGAATAGTTGTCTGACATTTGAAGTAATTGGGAAGTTAAGTTACTGACAACACAAGAAACTCAACAGTTTTTATGGATGGCAATTGAACTGATAGCTCAATTTGTAATTCAATGGTTGTCAATCCCATAAGTTACGAGTTTAAGTATGACTAAGGCACGAGAGCCCCAAAATAGTATGTATTCCCAAGGCATATAAGGTTGCAAATCCACAACTACCCACGTTGGTAAATCCTCTACAACACCTGTTATTTTAAAGGACAGAACTTATAACCACCTATGCTTCAAGAGTATAACGTTTTGGCAACAACTCCAATTAATGACTGCAGCACATCTCCCTATTTCGCTAAAACAATAAAGCTAGAAAACCTTGAAAAGAGTAATGTCCTAGCAGCTATTGTAAGAGCCATTAGTAACATATTAGATTAAAATGTTATAAACCTTTGAATAAAATGCCATTTATAAATTCATGCCAGATCCCCTCATGACTCAAATCATTTTTGCCTATAAGCCCAACCTTTCTGCACTCAACTTGCAAAGGCTTTCCATTTTTCTTTCCTTTAATCAGCACCACTGAACACACTTGCTCATAACACATCGTATATCATGGATACCCTTTTTGAACCCAATATCTATGATTACTGCAATGGATTATAAGATTTCTTTCAAACCATTAACATGGCTTGCCAGTTTGAGTCTGAGGCATCATTATATTTTTCTCAAGTTCTTCTAAAGTATCATGTTGGTTATATATCTTGGAGTGTACCTATAGTCAAATCATTTTTGACTTTCAACTTGTCAAGGCATATAATCTCACATTTCTGGAACTGAAACTGAATTTTCTTTCCTGACTTTCAACTTGCCAAAGCATGCAATCTCACATTTTAGTCCCCTGAGACCCGCACAGCAATGTCAGCGCTCCTTTTATGTAATTTTTAAACTCAGCATTACCAACTGAAATAGGACTGAAAGTTTCCATGCTAAGACTCTTACCACTAAACTAACAGTTATAGTCCATTCAGCCATTACATAAAATCACATGTAACAACAACCTTGGGATAATCTAAATAATACTATAGAGAACGGCATGTCTGATGCACAGTATATACTGCTTTTCATGTCTATACAGGTTATTTTCTCCTCAAATTTCCCTCTTTTTTGTAGCATATCTTTTGCCAGCATTGCCGGGCTTAGATAATCCTCATATAAAACAATAAGAATTCAGGGCAACCGTTGAGCCAAATAGCATGAAGCTATGCTCTCCATGCACAAGGCATGATAAATCCTCTGAACACTGAAAATAAATATATCCGAAGTGACCACTCTGAAGCTGTATTATCAAACACAAGGAAAATCCACGATTTGACCATAAAGCATGAATCAGTGCCAAAAATACACACGATAGAAATAACACTCCAATGCGAGCCAAATAACTAAAAAGCGATCACACTGAAATAACACTGTCGTCCAAGTATTTAGAATTAATGGTGAAAATGTGTTATACACCCAGACAAAGAAACCCTTGCTTATTACATCTAACAAGCAATCAATCAGGCATAAATACACATCCAACTAAAATATCAAAACCCAGGATACCCAAAATGAGCAAAACCGAAATACTTGCGAAAAAATGACAAACAAATTCGGGTAAGTTCATCCGGACAACCAAACATGGCAAAAGCGTTTTGAAAAATACGCTGAAAACTCAAAATCTGAGCGCGGAGAAAAACCTTAATCCTCGAGGAGGAGGAGGATGAAGAGCAGGTTCGACAAACAGAAACACGGGCAGTAGCCAGTTTATGAGATAACCGACAAGGCGCTTTACACGTAAGTTGCAGAGTTTCCATTGAGATTGAGAAAAGTGAAGCCTCCGGCGGCAGTAATAAGGAATGGTATTTTTCACAAACGAATACATGCACCGCTTGAGAATCCACAGACTGGATGGGATTTGAGTTTCTAGTTAATTGCTTATCATCTTCGTTCTCGCTGTTAAAGAACCACCCAACTCAGATCCAAAATGTTAATCACAGCACAGCATAGCCTCATACGGATATGAAAGCACTGTTCGTACTACTGCTGCACTACCCACTTCAAATCTCATCTGTGGATGCCCCGGCTTTTGGGAGGTTGTTAAGGTGACCTACAAGATGGAGAAGAAAAATTAAAACCAAAACCTTAACAGAGGGCAATGTTGCAAGATGACCCAGTCACTTGCAATACAAAAGCTTAGGTTGGGCCTTGGAAGTCCAAATCCGACGAAAAATAGTTTTCACTGATCCTTAAGATGTAAACTCCAACGTCGATTTAGAGTGGAGAATTAGAAAACTTGCGCATGAAACCAAGATTTGGCTTTAGAGATGCGTAAAGAGTAAAGAGGGGAACTGTCATGCCAAAACCAATCATCATACCAAGGAGTATTAGTATGCAACTTATGCACAACAAAGTTGGAAAGACCTTGCTCTATGTGTTGGTAAATGATAATATCTTGTCTTTGAAACCCCCATTTTACTTTCACATGTGACCAAGAGAGGGTAGGAGAATCATTTCTAACAGTATATAATTGATTAATATGGTGGAGATTGTGGTCAGCAAAATGATTGGCCCTATAAGAGAATTCATCATAAAGACAACCTACATTCTTTTTAAAAATAGGGGACCACCAGATTGAGTGAGTCGACAGAGAGTGCAAGCTTATCTGGGAAGGTTTCCATTGCAACAAACCTCTAAGTTGGCTCCAACACCGCCAAATTTTCTTAAACTAGAAAGAACCTTTGATCTTTTGAGAGCCTCCACTAATGATCCAATTGCTCCAATGAGTATTTTGCCATCTATGGTGAATATCAAGATAAGAGATATTATGTCTAAAAAGGATCTTTCAAGCTTCATCTCCTTCAATACACTAAGTCACCCATTTGGAGGCCAAGAGAATACTCTGGTGCTCAATAGAGGCAAGGCCTAAGCCCCCTTGTTCTTTACTTAAAGTGCAAGTATCCCAAGCTACTCGATGAAAAGCTTTGTGATCATCCTTATCCCCCCAAAGGAAATTCCTAAGAATGTTGTTAATGCAATGAAAGGAAGATTTGGAAGGAGCCATAAAGGAAGAGTAATAGACATGAGTGGAGCTCAAAATATGATTAACTACGATAAATCTACCTGCAAGAGATAAGGGTTTAGAAGCCCATTTCAAAGCTTTATGTTTCACCTTTTCCACCACATTGTTCCATATGGTAGTGGGAGTAGCAAATAAAGCAATAGGGATGCCTAAGAGGGTGAAATTATCAATAGGAGATAGCCACTTGATATCAAAATGATAAGTCCAAGGAGGCCTAGGAGAGAAGCTAGATCGGATGGCTTGCATTTTGTTCCAATTGATCTTAGCTCCTGAGGCTCTACAGTAGATATCTATGCAGTGCAAGGCAGTGTTAAAATTATTATGGTCCTCGATCAAAGTGATAAAAGTATCATCTGCAAACTGGCTGTAAACAAGATCCTGTCCTTGTTGTGGAAGAGAGATACCTCTTAGCCGCATAGATTCATTATGAGATCTAAGAACAGCTCCCAGAGCATCAGCAGCTAGGATGAAAAGATAAGGGGCTAAAGGGCACCCTTGTCGAATTGATTTTTGAAGCTCAATGATCTTAGAGAAGGATCCGTTAATGCAAATGACTGAAGAGGCCTCTGACAAAACAAGATCGATATGTCTCTCAAAAAACATTACCTAAGTTATGGTGTTTGACTATACTTTTTAAAAAGGACCAATCAAGCATGTCGTAAGCTTTAGCAAAATCAAGCTTAAGAAGAATGACGTTTTGATTAGTGGAAGAAGCCCAGTGCAAGCCCTCAATAGCAGTAACAATGTTGTCTAAAATATACTTGCCTTGAACAAAACCAGTTTGTTCCTTGCTTATAAGATGAGGAAGAAAAGGTTTAAGTTTATTAGCTATAGCTTTGGCAACTATTTTATAGATAACATTTAAAAGAGTGATAGGGCACCAATTACTTATGCTCATATGATCTCCTGACTTGGGGAGAAGCTTAATAATACCAGCATTAATCTACTTACCAAAGGATCCTTCCCTAAGAGCTTCCTTATACACTATAGACAATGTCTTGAAGAGTAGGCCAGAATTTCTTAAAAAATTCTATGGGAAGGCCATCCATACCAGGGGCTTTACCCTCGTGGAGTTGTTGAAGAGAATTACCAAGATCCTATTTGGAAAGAAGAGAAGCATCACCAAATATGGAGTGATTAAAAGGAGTAATAGCTCCTAAGCAAGTATTAACTGCAATGGGGTCAATTGCCTCTTTTCGAAAAGTTCGAGAGTAGAACTCAAAGAAGACCTGTAAAATGTCATCCTTGGAGGTGAAGATATTATCTTTGACTTGAATAGCTGGAATTTTATGGGACGGGTTCCCCCCTTTGAGGAGACAAAAAAAGCCATTAGTAGCCTAGTCACCTATGCAGAGTCAAGAGAGACAAGAACAGAGGTGAGCACCTCTAGCTTCATAGTGATCCATTATAAGTAGGTTCTCCTTGGCAAGTTTCAGACGACTAAAGTGAGCCTCAGTAGCTTCATCTTTATTAATGGTATGTTGAAGTAAGGAGATTTCCTTATGAAGGTTGGACTTGTGAGAACTTAGTCGTGAAGGCACCAATTTACTCGCATGTTTGGAAAATCGTTGGAGATGGGTACAAGCATTAGTCCACCATTCAATCCAACCATCTTCACCAAGGGGTTTAGGATGCAAATTCCATATTTGCATCAATAGAGAGCAAAGGGAGTTACTATGAGGAAAGGTAGTGTTAAAAATATAAATACTGTTAGAAGAGTAGGAGTTCCCAAAGTGGAAAAGAGACCAATGAATACGATAATGATATGACAAAACCTGGGTATAATCTGCTTGGACAGGGGCACTATTGGTAGAAGTAAAATAAATAAGGGGATTAGTAGATAGATAAAACTGATCCAACCGAGAAGAGATGTAGGAAGCACCATGTCTAGCGTTACTCCAAGTAAACCAATTAGAAGTACTAGAAGAGGAATAGTTTTCATTAGCTTCTTGTAACTTTAATTGACATTTCAACGAGAGCCACTCAGAAAGCTCCCTATTATTTAAACCATCTCTTTGCCCTCCAAAATTATCCTTTGGATGCTCAGTCATGTTGAAGTTCCATGCAATAATCCATTTAGCTTTGGGTAAGTTGTGCCTGAGCCAATTCCACAAGAGCTTCCGATTAGTTGAGTGACAAGGAGCATAAATGGAGACAATCCCTAAGATCTCATTAGCATACCGTAATCGAATCCAACTACAATGCCCTAAATTATCACAACCGTGATCAAGCATAGACTCCTACCACTTATTATGGAGAAAAATAATAGGCCCCCCTTTACCATGTTCATGGTGAGTAGAAACATAAGAACTATTGGGATAAATGCTCTGGCAGCAAATTTGAAGATTGAATCCTTGGATTTTAACTTCCTGAAGACAAACAATGTCAAAGGAATGTCTTCGAATATAATCTCATACTATATACCGTCTACGAGGGTCTGAGAGGCCCCTAACATTCCTTGAACAACACTTCATTGGGTTTGTGTAGAAGAAAGAGGAGCTTCCTCAACCACCAAGGCCTTAAAAGAATTCATAGATTCAAAGTTGTTAACTAGAGGATGCCGAGCACTTGTTCTTTTGTTAATGGACTAGCTAGCACCAATCGATGATCGATGCCCTTTAGGGAAAGCACTAAAGATAGGGTTATCTTGTGTGACTAAGGCATAAGATTTCTGGGTAACATGCTCCTAGCCTCTAGTAGCATCTTTTGGGGCCCCTTCATGGTTAAGAGGAGTCTTAGTGGCATTAGTATCCTCGACTCTCATATCTTCCATGTCGGATACCTTAGAATCCGAAGAAGGAGATTTAGTTGAGTGAACCTTGACAATATCCTTACCTATGTCCTGAGATATGTTTTGATTTTTTAGTTCTTCACTAACTTGTTTCGCTAAAATTCACTTAGCTTCAAGCTTAGCCAATAACTTTGGACATTGAGCTTTATGGTGGTTCGGATCGAGACAGTAGTAACAACAGTTAGGAAGTGTAAGATATGAAATTTCTAAACAAAAGTCTTTCCTTTCACATTAACTTCCAGTGAATCAGGATGTGGCTTTTGCATATCTATTTTAATGCACACTCTTCGAGTTGGTCGTGGACGGAAACCTGAAAAGGCTTCCATACCGATGACTTCCCCAACTTGTGCAGCAAGGATATCAACATGGGGAGAAAAATGAGAAGGCAGTTCTGGAAATTCAATCTAGACCGGCAAAATACTTTTGCTTGCTTTCTTAGGATCGAAATCCTCCTTCTAAGGTTGAAGGACTAAAAAGGATCCATAAACATCCCAAATTGACTGTTGTTTCACGAACTCTGCCATCGCCTTAGTTTCAAAAGTGAACAGAAAAAAGCCTCTCATAAGATTGGAAGCTAGGGTTATTCTAATATTACGGGGTTCCCAAAATTTTTTAACCCAATCCTGGAACATCGAGGCAGGAGGAATCCTACCAGTGAAGAAGCCAATTGTGTAAAGATGAGTAAAGGTTTGTACAGTTTGGTCAAAGATGTCTTCAAGGAAATCAAAAGATAAAATAGAATCATTAGCATCCATGTTGGTGGAGCTATCAGTAGGTTGCTGTGAGTCAATGTTGGAGAATGCCATTATTTTATGTTTTTTTCCTCCAACATCAAAGCAAGAAGATGAAACAGATTGGGTCATGTAGACCTATTGGGCCTAAGCCTAGCCAATTCAGAAAATCAAAATAGAGAAAATATTTAAAAAAAGAAACAAAACACAATGGAACAAACTCACTAGGTGCTTATTAATGGATGATGTAGGCATTGTAGAAGGCAAAGGGTCCTGCAAAACCTATTCAAGTGCTTGCTGGTTTGGGGCCTAGAATGCGTTAGCACAAGGCGTAGTCAGGAAAAATTGTTTGCAGCAATGATCCAGCCGTGGGATGATATCGATCAAAAAAATGCCTGATTTTAGCCACAAATGAAAAATCGCAAATTCCCGCAACAAAACGCGTCTCTCGCCCGTGCCTTTCCGTAGAACATCCTCGCCTCTCAGTCTAACCGTTACGTATGATTGATTCAACCCTATTTTAGAGTTGCCAATTTGCAGCAATGGTCCATGCCCCAGATTTTATAATAACCATGGACAGATGCATATTTATTTGGCTTCCATTTTGTCGATTTTAATGTTTCATGGATAAAATTCATTGTTCCAGTTTGTTAGGCCTTGGAAGCAGTCCACGAAGAAGGGGGGTGTTTGTTAGGGTATACCAACAAAAGATAATGTTATTATTAAAAAAATTAGAGTATATGAGACCATTGAAAAAAGAGATTAAAGAAAAAGCTTAACAATGCTCTTGCAATTTCTTCTTTACAACTAATTTTGAAAAACGTCTTCTTTATGCTAGGAAAAAGATTAGGCCTTGATCTTATTCAAAGGCACATAGGTTTTCACTTCTTATTAAAGGGTTTTTTGTAAAGAGAAGGAAAAGACTCTTTCTAAAGATAAAAGAATTCATCAATCATAATTAAAAGACAAATACCTAGAAACTAGAAACTAGAAATTTTTATAGCATCTAGAAAATCACAAAGGATTTGTTGAACAGTTACAAAACCTCAACATATTTTTGAAAAAAGTTGAAAACATCATTAATGTACTACTCCAAGTAGATAGGGTCAATTTCAAAGAAAGCAATTAATAGATTACAATTAATGGTATAATTCAATTGAATGTGAGCCAAAAATGGACAAAATAAAAAAAAATGTTCTTCATCTTCTATGCTTTATTTACATAGTTTGCAAATATGCTCCTCTCTTGGTAGCTTGATCCAATGACCTATCTCCATAAGGAGATTAGGAGAGCTCACTCTTGCTTTAACAATCTGATTCTTTAAATGAATAGGAATTGTTGAGAATAGATACTTTTAAGTACTAGATAACAAACCTCCTCTAACAAATATAAATAAAAATGCTTTTTCCTTGATGTGTTCAACCAAAATTTAGCTCTTGTGAAATAGCAACAAAAAGCTAAAAGCTTCCAATCCATAAGTCTCATAAAAAGAAAAAAGAAAAAAAAAAGAAAACAAATTAATTGTTCAGTTTTCATAGGGAGCTTCTTTGCTTGAAATTGTAGCTTAAAAGTGACATCTTTGAGAATCTAGTATTTGACTTCTAAAGAGAGGTCATAGTTATTGTCTTGTTGTTGGAAATAATTGCACACCAAAGCTTCCAAATAGAATAGAGAACAAGTGATCGAACACATTTTTGAATACAAAGGAAGTAGACAAAGCAAGATGATCACAAAAAATGATCCAAAAACTAAAAAAAAATTATATTAATAAATAGGAACAAGATATTCACATTAGACACCAAAGTTCACAACTAAGATAACTAGACACAGATTGTATTACATTATATCTTCAAAACATAATTAACATCATTGAGAGAGGAACGAAAGGCTTAATGATTTTGAGGTGCCAATATTGGTTTTCACCTATAATCAATTCTTAAAAACTTATCCTTTGGGATAAGAAAAGAATCAAGTCTTGCCTTCATTTTTAGGTTTTCATATCCAACAAGAGGCTTCTTATAAATCAAAAACTAGCATAAATTATAAATGATAGAAAATCATAAATTTTAAAATAGAAATTGAGGAATAGCATATGGAGCATTCTTCTATGCACATAAGGAAAAAAAAAGAAAATTAATATCCATAATGATGGGACGTGATATCGCATGGCCATCGTGATATCACATCCCTCACGATATCACATCTTCCCCTTCGATATCGTGTACATGATATCGCGGTGCATCATCATATCTATAAATAAGAGGCAGCTCTCCCTTGTTTCATCATCCTAGGCTAGAAGTAGGGAAACTCTAGCAGATTGATCACTTCAGAGATAGAATATTTTCCATGTTCCCACACTAGGAGTCCTAAAGTGAATGGATCTTTATTCAAGCAACATTGTACCTGAACACAAATTGTGTACGGTAATAAAGATGAACTTCCTGGATAAACCTTGCAGTGCATGGAATAGGATTTTATTTAATGTTATTTATTACTTTCTCTCTTAGTAATGCGGAATGAGTACGACTTGATTACGAGCATCTAAGTGTGACTACTTGGTAACCCAGTGGTGTAATGAGGACCTGTGCTTGGTAATCCCAGTGGTAGTCCTGCACGAAAGATGTGTACGGATGATTAAGGAATAGATGCTTATTGCATTTAGGCTAGATTAGATTCTCTCAACACTTTCCTTCTAGTTAAGTGCCTTAGTACAACCACTTTGAGCACATGCGTTACACGTGGTGATCCCAACAACGATTAGTGTTTGGTAGCCATGGTTGCATCAGTTCTGAGTGTGTACGGTAAGTGGGAATGGATGTTGATGCTAGGTAATTTAGACTTAGTTCATTAGTTAGAGTTAGTAATTAGTTTCTCACCCCTTCACTTTGTTAGCATAGGAGACATAAAACATAAAAGACTATAAAAATCATATACCTCAGACTTACTTAGCCATACACCATGACAACTACAAGTAAGTCTGGGAAGACAACGAATGATTAACCCTAAGTGTTCCATGGGGCGTGTAGGCACTTAGTCTGCGGAGTTCGACCAAATCATGCGTGCTACGCTCATATTCGTATGGTTGAGTGTAGGGATATCTCACCACTCATCACTGGCACCAGTGCCAGGGACTAGGTGTTTGTGCGCTGGATAGAACATAGAACATCACTTACATCATTGGGAGCCTAAACAAACCTTCGGGTTAATTAAAAGAAAAATTTATATAATGGTAATTAGCACACTAATAAATAACAATGTCTTCTTCTAACAAAAGCAACTCACCGCCTAGGGACAATACATGAAATAGTTGGCAATCAAAAACACATAATCGAAACCAGCCAAGTCCTCAACAATACCGGATAGTCTATACTCATCCCGATGAGTATATTCTAAAATTTACCTTTATCCTCCATAAAGATGAAAAACTGTGATGGAGAGATTTGCAAGGTAACATCGTGTTACCCCCAGATCGATCAATCCCGAACATGCTCCTCTGTGCCTTGGCACAGATTGGCATGACAGAATTGTATGCTGAATACATTGCGGAAGACTTTGACATGAGGGATTGTCATCCCACAGCTACACAACATATGAGGGACTCACGGCAGGAGAGCCAACATACCCTATTGAAGGGCAAAGGCCCGCATGTCCTTAGAGAAATAGGAGATGATGAACTCATTATAACGGTTCTCTATCAAATGATGTTTCCCCTTCTAACGATGGTGAGGAGGTGGGGCATCAGAATCTACGATCAATGATACATAACACTGGTTCTGATCCCCGTGAAAGCCAACTGTTCATAAAGGGAACAACAACCCATAACAAGGATGGGCACTTAGATTGTCATCATGATCAGGGCCGAAGAAGCCGAAGAGAAGGTAAGAAACATTGTCATGGCGATGGTTCTCCTTCTTCTTCTCCTTCATCACATCACTCCCCCTCTCCTTCCACATCTGGGCATAGCCATCATAAGCATAATGGAGAGGATAAAAGTAAGAAAAATGAGAGACCTCGACGAGAAAGTTGAGAGAGAGGAAAAGAGCATGAACGAAGGGAAAGTAGGGAACAACGAAGACATCATAGGCATCATGAAAGAGATGATCATGATGAGCCCCTACTTGCAACCCAAAGTATGATTGACATAACAGAGGTAGTAAGAATCCCAACAAGGCATTTAAAAGATAGTCGGGTCAAATGCTTAGATATGAATAGCATGCCACGCTTTGAAGGGGGATACAACGTTGATCCACAGCATCATTTACAAGCATTCCACAATGCCTATGCATTGCAAAATATAGAAAATGAGTGGCAAAAACTTAAGTTGTTTCCCAGGACACTCATCAAGGAAGCAAAGAGTTGTTACCGGTCCTTAGAGCTGGAAACCATCATGAGGTGGAGCACGATGTTAGAACTCTTCAACGATAAATATCAAACGTACTCCAAAGTGTTTAATTTGCATAAGCAGATCCAAGGATGGAAGCAAGGTATTCATGAACCCTTGGATGCTACCATGGCCCACTACTACACATTGTTACATCATTGCTTGAGCCATGGTTATGCACAGCAGGATCAACTTCGCCACATCGTGGATGGGCTAAGGCATGAAACTAGAAAAACCCTTGGGACTTATGCCCAAGGGAGACTATCAGAACTTAGAGCCCATGAAGTACATCGCTTGTTAGAATAGGTAGAAAAAGAAGAAGGTGAGCTATGAAAAAGAGAAAGTGCAGAAGAATACAATCGTGATCCCTCCTTTCAAAAGAACGGAGTAAAATTTTACGATGAAGAGGATGAGTCATCACTTGAAGAGTTAGTGAATAGAAAAACCTTGCCAATTCAAAAACTAACAACAGAAGTATCGGCTAAGATGGACCAATTATGGGATTCCTTAGACTTTAGACTTGAAACTGTCTTGATAATTGTAGAAGAGTCTAAGGCAGAACAAAGTAGTGACAAAGATAAGACAAAGCAGAGAAATTCAAGCCCTGCACATAACAAGGGTAAGGGGAAAATTACTATCTCCAATGAAGTTGTGGATTTAGACATAGATGATGATGATGGATGTGAGATCTGCCACTATGACCATCCTAAGGGATGTTGTCCAATCATCTCACATCTATAGGAGTCTGGGGTGTATGCACTTAACCCAAGACTCAACCAACAGTAAACACCCTGAAGGTTACCTTATCCTCAAGGTAGCCCAAGGTAGTTTCACCAACCACTAACGTACTATCTAAGTGGAACTCCACCACAACCCATCAGACAACATCAATAGTGGAAATACCCATAGTCATGGGGGATGCCACTACCAAAACAACAATACCCTTATCAGCAACCTGATCCTTATGACTATTATGTGTAGTAGCCGGTTTCTCCAAGTGACTCCCCAACATCACTACCAGGTTTGGGAGTACTTTAGGAGGACTCCTTCTCCTCCAGGAGGCACCCCACATACTCACCATCCTCTAACTCCATCCGCACCTCTTCCACCTGTAGTTCCCATACAACCTACTCCAACAATGCAAGGGGAACTCCCTACTCGACTGCATCAACATAACACTACAAGAGCTATAAACATTCAACCTACTGCTAGTTCTGAAAAATGTAAAAAGAGAAGATCTTTCTTCAAAATCGAAAGCCAAGACAAGCTCTCACAATAAGTGGTTGAGTCTAGGTACACTCCTCCACCATCTAACACTTCGGAGCACCTTTCAGTCCAATAGAGCTGTATGCATACGGTTATGTTAACGCATACCGTAACCGACTGGATCAAGGTAGGCCACCTTCATAGGAAACTATCTGACCTTGGAAGTCCCTTAATCTATTTACAAATTGCTAGGAATGAACCACATAAAGCTCTTCTTGACTTAGGTTCCAGAGTCAACCTAATTTCATGAGAGATGTATCAAGCCTGGAACCTACCCCGACTTAAGAAGAGAAACATCCAACTAGAGATGGCAGACCAGTCCATCACCATTCCCTTGAGATTAGTGGAGGACATTGTTACTACTATGTGTGGTTGGTCCTACCTAGCTGACTTCCTGGTGATAGAAGTTAACAGCAACAATGGGGACTTCCCAATTATAATGGGAAGGTCATGGCTAAGTATAGTAGATGCGTACCTAGGGATTTGTGATCTTTCCTTGGAAATTTATAAGATAAACATTTATAGAAAGATTGAGAGGAGGAAAGTTCCATGCATCACATATAGTGATTCATCGGGTGATGACATGGAGGAAATGCCTCCATGTAACAGGTGTGCCCTTGAAACTTTGAAACAAAGATGCCTGTATGTAGCAACCACACAAGTAGTAGACACCCTATGGTTGACAGCTAGTCGAAAGTGCAACTGATAAACATGCATAGAATGAACTGGGGAAATAACCCATGCCAACAACGGAGGCATAGACACATTGGAATATGAGTGTCACCAACTTCCATCCCTTAACCTAAGATTATTAGTTGGGAGGAGTTGGGCACTTCTACGAAATTCAAATAGATGTTCATTATTTTAGATCTCTCCCTTGCAATTAAGTCATGGGGGAGATGGCCACCTATGCTAATCATATGGGGGCCCTCAGTTCTTTTTAAGTTTTTTTTACACATTTTTGTTTTACGCATTTTTGTTTTACACGTTTTTTTCTTACACATTTTTGTTTTACAAATTTCTTTAACTCTTCTTGTTTTTATTTTACAACATCGTTATACTTTTCCATTGTGTGTGTGTGTGTGTGTGTGTGTGTGTGATCCACCCTATAAGTTTGTCACCCAATAAGTGTTCTTCATGATGGTATGAACTATTTTCATGATTGATTGCTAATGTTTGGTTTTTACCTTTAAGTCATGATGTTGATACTAAGGTATGTTTCTTTTGATATGGTAGGCAATGAGTTCACTTCATCCATCCATCCACCAGTTTCTATGGTCTCTCTTGGCTTGGAACTGTATAGTCTCCTTCATAATAAGAACTTTAACGAATCAGTGACTAGGCACTTCTCAAACTAAGGAAGGACTCAAGGTTTGAAAAGGGTGTGACTTCAAGGGAACTTGATGCTTTGGTGTTGGCCATTCTCTTGGGTGCTTGGATGTTTTCTTCTTCAGTTTTTGCGTCGTTCTGATGTTACCCAATTATCAGAAGCTGAGATATTAAAAATAACAAAGTCTTTGCATGGTGTGGTTTTCATGCATAAAAACACAAAATACAAAACACAAAAAAAAAGTGAGAATTCAAAGCACACCCCTTAGATGAAATAAACTTGGGCTATAAGCACTGGTTATGGAACCAAAAGTGTTCCCTCTAACTAAGGCCCTTCTTGCTTCCCATTCTCCTTTGTTTCGTAGGAATGGTGGTGGCTCTTTGAAGGTGCATTCTTGTTACTTCAAGAGGATGGATTGACTGGATGCATTGATGCGAAGTCACTGGATGTGGTTGGTTTGAGGCCAGAGTTGGAATGAGATTTGCCAAGTCACATTAATCATGAAACATACAAGGGGCTGTACACCACCTTATTCTTGAGATTCCATTCCATTCTCTTCTCTCCATCCTTCTCTCCATTGTTTACCTCATTGCCGGTTGTATCATTAGTGTATATTTTGGTAGATACATTGTTTTCTTTTTGGTAAATTCTTGTGGTTAAGACTTTAACTCTTGTTCCAATTGACATTCCTAGAGCCTACAGACTCTTTGTATGTGGGGTTGTCAGGGCATTAAGGGCATGTGCTTGCTTTGGGGAGGACCCACTGACATTCCTCTCTGGTGCACCAGTTAAATTCTTTTCCCTAATATTTTTGCAATTAATTTTATTTTGTTCATTTCCATCTTAACATCCATTTCATCAATGCCATAGTTGTCTTTTTTTTATCTATCTTTCTTATTCCTTTTCTTTCTCTATTCTAACGCTACTGGAGGTTTGCGATTAGTCATGGGGGTACGGGGCCTGATTTTTTTTTATTTTCTCCTAGCCCCGATTTTTTCAATTTTTTTCTAACCCCTACACCTTCGGTAGTCATCATTAATACATCCCCAGATCCACAATTAGCCATACCACAACTTAGCTAATGGACTTTTACCGAAGCAAGGTATCAATTACATGATGATTCATTTACCCTTGCTAATATAAAATTGTGTTGTGTGCATAGATGGTGATCATGCAACAACAGATTGGATCTGGAGGGAGCACTTGGAATGGAGCAATGCTGAAGCAGCTATGCAAGGAGCAAGATTGATGGCGCGCTTACGGATGGACAACGAAAGGTGCAATCTTGGCATTGGTAGTAGCAACACTTCTTCTCTCTTCTGTTTTCTCTCATTTGCCAAATGAGGCCTGATGTTAATGTAATAAGGTGTTCACCCTTGTTGTCATGAACACTAGTTTTGTCAAGTCTTGGAATGATGATCCATTCACATGTCATTCCATTAGTTTCCATTTGAGTCAATAATCCCATACCTTCTCAATATTATTGTAATGAACTCAATATCCAAATGGTTGCCAAGGGAAAATATTAGCATATATCAATTGTTATAGATTGGATATTTTCAAAGAAAGGCTTTAGAGTTCAATAAAGTTAAAAAGAGAGTTGGAGAGTTAGAGTTAAGTTATGTGTCCAACAATTATGAGAAAACAAAAGCTAGCTATGATTGTGCTCTTGATAAGGAAACTCCTCCTTTTCTTTTTAAAATGAAGTTAAAGGACAAGTATCTTCACAAATTTCTAGTTGATTCTAGAGCTACATTCACTATTATGTCATTATCTATATGTAAAAAACTTGGTCTGATTCCTAAAAAATCAAATAAAAGGATGGTTCACGTGGGAAAAAGTAGAGTGAAAATTGTAGGTCAATTACCAAACATTTTATTAAAAATTGCTTCTAAACCCCACATAAAAAGTACAGTATCTATTCAAGTCATAGATATACCAAACTCACATAGTCTTTTGTTGAGTAGAAGTTGGAGTAAAAATTTCTTAGGTTACATATCGACAAATTACTCACATATGTGGCTACCTTGAAAAGAAGAACCAAATCAAATATATATATACAATGAACCTTTGATGAATGAAAACATTACTTCAAATGAAAAGAATAAAGTTTTGAAATAAGATCCTTTGAAACTAGAATTGGCACACTTCAAGAAGTCAATAATTTGGAACAAAAATGAATCTCAAGATGAGAGGAAATGGGAACTATACTTTGATGGTTCTTATAATTCCAATTGTGCAAGAGTTGGAGTAGTTCTAGTAAAAGATGATTTTCCAAAAATATTCAAGGCAATTTATGTATCTTTCTCTTCTAGTTACAACAAAGCTAAATATGAAGCTGTAAGTATTGGAATTAAAATAGCATTGGAAAAAGGAGTCAAGGTAATCAACATAAAAGGAGACTTAAGATTAGTTTGTGAATAGATTAAAGGTAATTATGTAGTAAAGAGTTCATTCTTGCGATCCTATAAATAGCTTGTCTACAAAATGTTGGATCAATTTCATCACTACCAAATAGAAAATATAGGTAGAGAAGATAATTATATAGTAGATGAATTAGCAAAAGTAGCTTCATCATTATATGTAAAAAGGATAGAAAGTTATGAAGGTGTAATGATCAAGAATGAACATCAGCCATTAGTACTAGATAACATAAAGCATTTACAAGTATTCAAAGATGAGATCAACTACTTAGAATCTTGAGAAATAAACAAGAATTTAAAAGTCATATGATACTTAAAACATTGTCAAGGTTTAAGACAAATTTCATTCCCAAAAGGGTGATTGCTTATGAACATGAGTTTAGCAAAACTGTACTTACTAGAAAAGATATATAGAATTCAAATGATCAAGATTATGGAGTAGTGAATTTTGGATCTACTAAGATATCAAAGATGTTAAATTTCACAAATGAAAAAGATCAAAATTTATTATTACTCTTGAAAAATAATTTGAAAAATTTTGGTTGATCTTAGGATGATCTTAAAAATTTTAGACTAGATGTGATGACACATAAAATACCTTAATGGAAGGCTGTAACATAATTAAAAAAATAAAGGAAATTTAATTCATCATTTAAGCCAGTGATGGAAGTTAAGATCAAGAACTTATTACAAGCCCAAATTATATATGCAATTCAATATTCGACATGGCTTGCTAGCCTTATGCCTATAAGAAAGAAGAATGGTGATATTAGACTTTGTGTGGATTTTAGAAATTCGAATGAAGCCTCTAAAAAAGATAAAAATACCAACTTCCTAGAATTGATGAGATATTGATCAAAGTATTAGGTTGTCAAGTATATTCTTTCTTAGATAGTTTTACAGGCTATAATCAAATTATGATATATAAGAGTGATAGATATAGAAAAAAAATTTATCACCAAATGGGGAACTTTCAATTACCAAAGAATGCCATTTAGATTATCAAATGTTGGAGGTACTTTTCAAAGAGTAATGGATTTAGCCTTTAAGGGTTTAATAGGTGAGTTAGTTGTGGTTTATTTGGATGATATCACTATCTTTTCAAAAAAGAATGAAGATTATATTGGTCATCTTCAACAAGTTTTTGACAAATGATGTGAGTATGGTATTTCATTAAATCCTAAGAAATGCATCTTCAAGGTTAAATTTGGAAGTTTACTAGGTCATGTAATTTATCAAGAAGGAATTACTATAGATAACTCCTAAATTCAAGAAGTATAGAATATCAAACATTCCACAAGTAAAAAGTCTCTTAGATCTTTCATAATCTAGATGCATCAAAAAAATCCATCTTTCGATAGTCTCTTAGATCTTTCATAAAAAGTCCATGATCTTGATCATTTGAATTTTAATCAAAGATTATAACATGGGCAACAAAAAATCCATCTTTCTATATTCCTTGTCAAATTATTATCCTCAAGGGAATGGCTTAGTTGAATCTACAAACAAAAAACTTATTTTCTACATTAAGAAGTCAATGGATAGAAATCCAGAAAATTGGATTGATTACTTGCAATTTACATTATGGACTAGTTATATTAGATTTAATAAGGCTATTGGAACATTAGTTTATATCTTAGTCTATGGTTTACCTATAAGAATTACGAACAAGATTATAAGTTTGACCTCAGATTTTGTACAAAAGTATAGTGAGAAAACCAATAAAGATAGAAGTTTCATAATCTTGCTCATCAAAAAAGAAGCTAAAATGGATGAAGCTAATTAAAGAATGCTTTTCAAGTTAAAAGGTGGTTTGATAAAAATTCTTTGAAAATAATTTTTAAAGTCAGTGATCTAGTATTATTATGGAATATGAAGAAGCCAAATAAGTTTTCAACAATATGAACAAGTCCATTTTAGATCAAGAAACAATTATCAGAAGACACTTACAAGTTATTGACATTAGATGGGTAATTTACACATAAAACATTATTTTGGAAAATTTCCCACAACTTAAATCTATATATAAAAATTAATATATGTATATAGTATAGTAATTTATATATGTAGGTAACTATAATAATATTTAGTATACATAGTAATAAGTAATAAAATTTTAGTAGTAATATATATAATAAATAGCATATATAGAGAGACTTATATAATATTTAATCATAACACATATATTCTACATGTATATTAGATGAGTCTATATAATATTATAAAAACATGTGCACGTTATAGTGTTAGTTTAAATATATTTAATTTAAATTGTTAGTTGAATTCTTAAATTTATATTATCCTAAGTAATCATTACTTATGATGAGTATAAGTGGGAGTGATAGTTAGATAACTACATAGTGGAGAATTAATTTCAACAACCAAAGAGTGGATTTCAACAACCAAAGATAATTAATTTTGGAAAAGTGGCAAAGTTGGTTAGTGAATTTTGTGGGAATTTCAAACTTTCCTTACACTATAAAAAGAGATGTGGATTGCTTAGAATTGCATCATTTCTCAATTAAAAGTTTAAGTGGGAAGGCAAGTAAAATATTTAAGTGTCAAGTAGAAAAATGGTTCTTGGAGAGAGGATAACAAGAAGGCCTTTTATCCCATATGTTATAGAATGTTTTCTAGAGCATGTCTTAAGAGCCTAATGTAAGGCAATAGCCCATGGAGCATCTAATGAAAGCCGTTTCCTACTTTGTCTTTCAGGTGAGTTTAGCTTTATCATTGGTGAACTTTCTATACATTTCAATGTTTGGGGCAACTTCCATGAATGTACCTCCCAAGTTGAATATCAAAGAGAGTTTAATAAAGATGATTCTTAAGGAGAGGCTTTCATGTCCCAAGACATAGAAGCAACTAGTTGGAAAGAACCTCAAAATTTAACAACTAAGGAGTTGAATGCTAAAGAAGCAAAGACAGTTGTTGAAGACAAGGGTGAAGACCAAGTTGAGGCTTCAACTAGGCAAGAAGAGGAAAAAAGAACATTCATCACTACTAAAATCATATATGACAGGATTCATGAAATGAGAATCCCTAAAAGAGTTACTTTAACTATTCTTTTCCCTCCTATAGAATAGTTTCTAAAAGAATGTGTTGTACAGTTTCCTAAGTTTTATTAGGAATGAGGTTTTTATTTCATCAAACCTTAAGTTTGATGAAATTTTTTCTCAAAAAAGATTTCTATTTCTACATAAAAAGAAAAGTTTCCAATAAATTTTATGTTTCTCAGTTAGAGCACAAAAGGGATGGGGGTATTTAAAAGATCAGGATGAAGATGAAATTTCCCAATGTAGTTTCTACTAGTGATTATAAAAAAATTCTAGTACACACAAAGTTAGATTATTTGTACAAGGGCAATATTATGAGGCATGATTAAATCATGAATAGTGTTAATAAGAAAATGAATGGAAAGTATTCTCAAGGTTACACTTCAAGCTTTAAGTATTTATAATGCCAAGGTAGAAAAAAGTAAGAGTTTAGATTATGGAATTTATGAAAGTTTAGTGGCAAGCCAAAGGTTGCAAAATTGGTATTTTTCTTGTGAAAATGTTATGAGATTTCATATTGGAATTCATGTCTATAACTGAAATGCACAAGGTATTTTATTCCCTTGATAGGATGGCTCTGCACAAGCCTATTAAGTGTTTGATATTTTAACATTTCAAGAATGTTCTTGCCTTTAAGCAATAGAGATAAGGTTGAAAATTCTTCCATTTATAGTAGCTTATAAATGATGGATTACTACTATAGTTAGCAAGGTTGCTAAATCATAATAACAGAAGGAAAAAAATCAATCTAATACGGCCATAAGAAAATAAAACAAATAATGATAAAATATTTAGAAGCCTTTTATTTAGCCAAAACTATGCATAGACCCTACAAATTAGAAGAAAATGCCTTAAAAACTTAAGGTTATATGTTAACAGTCAATTCATGAATCAAAAATAGATGAGATTGTATCAACAAGAAATCATAGAGAAATTTGGAAAAAAAAATTTAGGATAAGCATTTCCTTAGGTCATCAAAAAAATAAATTCATATTTTGATCACTATAGATTCATGTAGAACATATTATCCTTAACAACAATCAAACCGTGGTAAGGGTTTGGAAGGCCACTACTGCCATGATAATGTTAAAGGCAACATAAACAAGAAACCCTTTCAAAACTTGTGTTCAAGATAGTAGCACAAAAATGCTTCATGATGATCTAGAGATAAACATCGACAGGGCTTGTTATGGTAATGAAAATAGGCCATAAGGCATATTAGGAAGATGACAACTAAGGTGGTGAAGGTGTATAGATGGCATTGTTGCAAGAGCAGCATATTCACTAGTGGTAAGATCAAATGACAATTATGCAACTCTTCCTATGCCATTGCCAATGGGCACTTAGGGATGAAATATACCATTAATGATGGCGGCATGGTTTTGAAAGTCCATCAATAGAAGGTTCCATGAAATTTGTGGCTATAGGGTAGAGACGATGATGGAATGAAGAAAAATGGTAAAACTACCTCTTCACATAGAATGAAGGCAATGTGGTCTATGCTATAATAGATGTGGGACCTATGAACCTTACAAAATGAGGATACATCAGACATGATGTATAATGATGCATGGCATCAAAGATACATGACCTTCATTACAAATATTTTCAAAAATTAAATTACATTTTCCAAAATTTTAAATATAAAAATGATGATAGGATTTAATGTTTAACAAAAAAAGGATTTATAGATATCTAGTAAATTTAATTTTTGGGAATTTGAAATTTTCCATAGATAACTATTCCTCCTTGATATTTGTGATGAGACACATGCCAAATATGGCATGTTTTTCTCTAATTTTTATAACTTATGATATTTATTACCAAGGAAACTCTTGGTAACCATAGCTTAAATTTCTAATAACTTCCTATGGAAGTTATAACTTCTAGTGTGGTTCTAAATTAATTGCCTAGATATTTGTAATACTCTTAACTTTTCATGATTACTGTAACTACCCAAAGCCACTATAAAAAGGCTTCAAAGGTAGAGTGAAAAAAAGAATTGGGGAAATTGGGTGAAGCAACTTAGAAGAAGATTGAAGATTGTAAAAGCATGGCTTGTTAAAGACATCAATTAAGCTTCTTTGTTTTAATCCTATGAGTTCATTTCTTTCCACTGTTTTTTAGTTGCTTAGCTAATGGTTTAGATAGTATCATTCTTGGCATGTAATTTTGGAATTTTTCCTAGGTTTCTTTTATAGCTTTGTTTCTATGGAATATTAGACATCTATGAACGTTTACCATAAAAGAGCTTATGTTGTTGAAAAGCCTCTAGAGTAATTTAATAGTATTGTCTTAACGAAATTGCCTATTTTGAGCATAGACTATCTAGGAAAATATTTGGTATTTTAAGACAACTAAAATAGCTTCGTTATTTTAAAGTGTATTACCTTGGTGTTTCAATCCTAAAATTGTCAATTTTTTGAAGGCTCTATTGAATGCAATTCTTGACAACTATTAACTAGCCAAAATAGAAGCTCGTACTTTATCATTTACCATTTTGATAGTGTAATAATAATGTTCTTTACAAAATTTCTTGTTGAGCTTAGAAAGTTTGGATAATTCATAGTTATTAAATTAGGGAAAGCTTTATTATGAATTGTTTTCTCATTTCAATTTATCTTACTTAAATATTTGATATTTCATGTAATTCTACTTTCTTTTCTTTATTTTTCTAAGTCCATTAAATCTTTCTCTATTTCTAGTTTTCTTGTAGAACTTTCTCTCTAGGGGGAAATTAGGAGTAGATTGGTAGAATTGTGCTCTAAGGTTTTTACAAAATTTTATTTGTTAAAAGTATCATACTATAGGGACGATATAGACTAAGTGATTGAACAAGATAGGAACCTTCAACAACCCATAGTATTTGACAAAGATAGTCAAATATTTCTTATGATTGTTGATTATAATTCTATACATAACCCAACCATTTCAAAATTTGCAACAATAAAACACATACTTACATTTAGTACATTTCATAACTACTAAGCTTATTTGGAGGTACATGGGTCTTGGCATTGCTAGAGACTAGTATTTCAAGAACCCCTTTGATCCCATGACTTCACAAAGTCATGAGATCTATAGTACAATCCCAAATAGTTGCCAATACTTTCTTTGACACAATCACAAGTTGACTAACCCACTCACTATCTACAATGGGATAGATAAAACCTACTTTGAGGAGTTGTTTAATCTCCTCCTTGATAATTTATTTGAGTTTGGCATTCAACCATCATTATGGCTATATCTTTGACCTTATTGAAGGATCTATATAGATGAGGTGCTAGTGTATCCTAGGATTAATCCTAGTGAGTTGAAGGTATGACCAAGTAAAGGCTATTGGCCATTTCTTGACCACCTTCAATAGCTTCTCTTTTCATTCAGGAGTAAGATTGACATTAATTATCACTAACTATTCATTATTTAGAAAAGCATATTCCATGCGAATAGGTAGAGTTTTCAACTCTAGGGGATCCTATTTAAAACTTTTAAGGATTTCCAACTCTCTTCAATTGGTGTCATTAGGTTCTTCATTGCAGAGTTGGCGAATTAGTATGCAATGTGTAACACATAGCTGTTAGGTACCTTGTCTTGCTAGTGGTTACACTTGACTAGGCTATGATTATGGTAGATTGATTCCTTTAGGAGTGTTAGCAGAAAGGCTAAAAAATAGGGTAAAATAGATAAGTAGTCCATTAAATTGAAAAAAGTTAAAATAGGATGAAACTGCCTATTTTGAGCATAGACTATCTAGGAAAATCCTTGGTATTTTAAGACAACTAAAATAGCTTCATTATTTTATAGTGTATTACCTTGGTATTTCAATCCTAAAATTGTCAATTTTTGAAGGCTCTATTGAATGCAATTCTTGAAGACTATTAACTAGCCAAAATAGAAGCTTGTACTTTATCATTTACCATTTTTGATAGTGTAATAAAATTTTTCTCTACAAAATTGCTTGTTGAGCTGAAAACATTTGGACAATTCATAGTTATTGAATTAGGAATAGCTTTATTGTGAAGTGTTTCCTCATGTCAATTTATCTTCCTTAATTATTTGATATTTCATGCAATTCTGCTTTCTTTTCTTTCTATTTCTAAGTTCATTAAATCTTGCTTTATTTCTAGTTTTCTTGTAGAACTTTCTCTCTAGGGGGAAATTAGGAGTAGCTTGGTAGAATTGTGCTCTAAATTTTTTACAAAATTTTATTTGTTAAAAGTATCATACTATAAGGACCATATAGACTAAGTGATTGAATAAGATAGGAACCTTCAACAACCCATAGTATCTAACAAAGATAGTTAAATCTTTTTTATGATAGCCGATTATAATTCTATACACAACCCAACCATTTCAACATTTGCAACAATAAAACACACTCACATTTAGTACATTTCATAACTACTAAGCTTATTTGGAGGTATATGAGCCTTGGCATTTCTAGAGACCAATAGTTGAAGAACACCTTTGATCCCATGACTTCCCAAAGTCATGAGATCAGTAGTACAGTCCCAAATAGTTGCCAATACTTTCTTTGGCACAATCACAAGTTAACTAACCCACTCACTATCTATAATGGGATAGATAAACCTTGCCTTGAGGAGTTTTTTAATCCCATCCTTGGTAATTTTTTTAAGTTTGGGGTTCAACCATTGTTGTGGATACCTCTTTGACCTTATGGAAGGATCTATATAGATGAGGTGCTAGCGCATCCAAGGATCAATCCTAGTGAGTTCAAAATATGACCAAGTAAAGACTATTGGCCATTTGTTGATCACCTTCAGTAGCTTCTCTTTTTATTTAGTTGTAAGATTGACATTAATTATCACTAACTATTCATTATTTTGAAAATAATATTCCATGACAATAGGTAGATTTTTCAACTCTAGGGACTCCTGTTTAAAACTTTCAAGGATTTCCAACTCTCTTCAATTGGTGTCATCAGGTTCATCATTGCAGAGTTTGTGAATTAGTATGTAATGTGTAACACATAGCTATTAAGTACCTTGTCTCACTAGTGGTTATACTTGGCTAGGCTGTAATTGTGGTAGATTGATTCCTTTAGGAGTCTTAGCAGAAAGGCTTGCAAATAGGGTAAAATAGATAAGTAGTTCATTAAATTAGAAAAAGTTCAAATAGGATGAAATGCTTGAAGAGGGTGTAAAAATTCACAACAATAAAAATAAAAAGTTTCACTAAAAAACATTATGCAAATGCACACAATTGGATGTCATTCATGAGGTAAGAAAAAGGATTTGATTATAAGAGTATCTAAGGATAAAGAACTTAACTAATTCAACCAAAAGATATGCAAGTGGATCCTCCCCAAAGTAGGCACAGAGCTTTTATTGCCCTTGCATAACTTCAAACCGAGGAGTCCATGGGCCCCATGGATGATTAATGGTTATGGAGGGTTAATTAAAAAAACCTAGAAGATAATACCTAAGAATTTTGACACATCAAACCAAGACATCAAACAAGAATATGAAATTGGAAGTGAGGTGAAACATGGAAAGCATAAATGGATGAGAGAGAGTGAAATGGAGTTCTTGATTAAGGTTACATGAAGTCCCTTGTGAATTTTATGGTTAAATGACTTGATAAGATCCATCCTTAGTCTAGACCAAAACCAACCACATTCAGTGACTTTACATCATCATTCTAAGGCTAGTTCATCCCCCTAAGATACAAGAGTGCTGCCATAGAACAACCACCATTCCTTATTAGAGAAGAAAAGAGAAGTAGAATGTGAGGAAGGGCCTTAGTTAGAGGGGATGTTCAAGAATAGGTAACATATCTTTCTATTCCCCTAACTAGTGGTTGTAGATCTTTTATTTTGTCTAAGGGATCTACTTTGAATTTCCATCAGTTTTTGTTTCTGATGAGAACCACACCATGCAAAGACTTATTCAAATTCCATTATTATTCAACATGGAATGGTAAGAAATCCATAAAAACAAACATACACCCAAGTAAGTAGGAAAGCACAAAGAATACGAAATCCCTTTTAAGTCACACTATATTCAAACCTTTGAATCCTTTTCAATTCCAGAAACTACCAAAGTCACAAATTCATTATAGTTTTGTTAATAAAAAAGGGACTATAGATTTCCAAAATAAGAGAAACCATAGATTTTATGAATGGTTGGATGTTGTGGAATTACTAATTGTTGCACAAAAAAGAAACAATGTCCTCATTATCAGTAAAATAAAGAATGTGTAAAACAAAAAGTTGCAAAACAAAAATGTCTAAAACAAAAATGGTGAAAAAATAAGGATTCACTGATATAGTTAACATGGACAACCATCTTCCTCATGACTAAGTTGAAAGGAGGAGATCTAAAATATTGAGTGTGGTTGTCCATCCAATGAGGCATTTTTTGTATTTGCTGGCTTATGCTTATGGAAAGGTTTGACTTGTTGTATGTTGACCAATTGTTTCTTGTCTAGGCTCTTAGGTTTGTAGATCATCATGACCCCAAAAGAAAAAGTTTCATAAATTATATAAGGTCCTTCCCACAATGTCTAGAACTTACTTTGTTGAGGTACATGTGTGAGATTCTAGTAGAGAACCTTATCTTCTGGTTGAAGTTTGACTTTTCTAATTTTAAGGTCATGGCACTTTTTTGTAGGCCTTATGCAACTCATTAGATGATAGGGCTACCAATTAGTTTTTTTATAGCAAGTTGAGATTCATCAATCTTTCTTTTTGTGCCAAACTCAAGTCAAGGTTGAGATCATAGGCTATTAAAAGTATATAGAGCTTAGATTGAATAGGAAGGGTAGGTAATTTGCTATACACAAGCTCATAAGGAGAGTAGCCTATAGGAAGTTTCCATGTTAAGTGGTAGGCCCAAAGGGCATTGTTGAGTTTCATGATCTAGTCTTTCCTATATTTGCTAATAGTTCTTCTTAAAATCCTTTTGATTTCACTATTAATAAACTTAGCTTGACTATTGGCTTAGGGGTGGCAAGATGTTGTGAGTTTATGTTCAACCCCTAGGTGTTGCATGAGCTTCCAAAAGGTAGTGCTTGTAAAGTGAGTTCAATTATCAAAACTTAATGCACATGGCACACCAAACCTATTTTCAACATTTTTTTGTACAAACCAAGTAGCATTAGAAGATGTAAAATCGATGAAGGCTACTACTTTTACCCATTTTTTATAATAGTCAATAGTGACTATGATGTACACCTTTCCATTTGACATGGGAATGATGGAACCAATGAAGTTAATGCCCTAGATGTTGAAGGGTTCTAATGGTTGAATCCATTGTTGAGGTTCTTCCATTTGAGTAGTTATTCCACCATCTCATTAATATCATTTACAAAAGTGGACATAATGATAAGCATCTTTGAAAATTGTTGGCCAATAGTACCCTATCATCAGGATCTTAATGACCATGTGTCTCCTAGCATAGTGGCCTCCACAAGGACCTTCATGAATTTCTTGAAGAATGTGTAGTTGATTAGCATCAAGGACATACCAACAAACTAGTCCATTGATGCACACCTTGTAGAGGTGTCCATTGATCTCCATGAAGCATTTTAACTAGTAAAGAAAATGTTGTTTCTTTTGATGGTCCAATACTTGTGGCATCTCTTAAGTGAGAAGATAGGTGAGAATTTCATCATACCATTTAGACACATTAGAAAATTGTTCAATTATAGCCCTAGCAAAGAGGAGTTCATCAGGAAACATAATAGAAGTCAGCTTTCTTCCTCTTTGTTGTTCCATTGTAACTGAGACAAGAAATCAACAACCACATTTTCAATGCCCTTTCAATATACCATCATGGGATCAAACTCTTGTAATATCACCAGTCACCATATGACATGGGGGCTCATTGTTGGCTTATTCATCAAGAAGTGGATGGCACTATGATTTGTGTGCATAAACACTTTGTATCCAAGCACATAATGTTTAAACTTTTCTAGAGTAAACACCACTACCATCAATTATTTTTCTATGGTGGTGTAGTTCAGTTGTGCATCCATAATGCTTTGGCTAGTACAGTGAATGTAATATGAATGTTTCTTGTCATCCATCTACATAAGCACAACTCCATAATTTGATGCATCCATCATAACATGAAACCATATGGATTAGTCAAGTTCTTGTAGGATTGTAGTTTCTACATGTTTCTCTTTTAATTGTTGGAATACTTGTTTGCATTCTGCCATCTAGAAAAATGGAGCATCTTTCTTTGCTAGCTCTACCAATGATTTTTCAATTTAGAGATTATCTTTATGAATCAATGGTAGTAGCTAGTATGTCCAAGGAATGATAAAACATCTTTGATAGTTTCCAGTTGATGAGTTATTCCTTGGATGATCCTTATTTTTTAGGATCAACCTCAATTCCTACTTGTGATATTTTATGCTCCAATATAATGCCTTCCTAGAGCATCAAGTGACTCTTTTAATAGTTGAGCCTGAGGTTTGTTTCAACACATCTTTTTAGCACTTGTTCAAAGTGGTCTAGGGCTTGCTCAAATGTAGCTCCATAAGTGGAGAAGTCATCCATGAAGGCTTCCATATCATTACCAATATACTATTGAAAAATTTTTAGAACTAAGCATTGAAATGTAGTAGGAGCATTGCATAGCCCAAATGGCATCTTGATATATGCAAAATTTCCTCAAGGACTCATGAATGTTATCTTGGCTCGATCCTCTAGTGTAATTTGAATTTGGTTATAGCCACTATAATGATCTAGAAAATTATAGTAGCAATGCCCAAATATTATGTCTAATACATGATCAACAAATGGCAATGGAAAATGGTCCTTAAATGTTACCATATTTAGCAACCAAAAATTAATGTAGACCCACCACTTGCCACCATTCATGGGCATAATCACGAGTGAACTAACCCACTCACTATCCACAATGGGATAAATGGACCCTACCTTGAGGAGTTCTTCGATTTCCTCTTTGACGATCTACTTTAGTTTGGGATTTAATTGCCTCTGTGGCTACTTCTTTGGCTTCATGGTCGAATCAGTGTAGATGTGATGTTGGCATATCCTAGGATCAATCCCTATGAGTTTAGCATATGACCAAGAAAAAGTTGCTACCCATTTTTCAACTACATTCAACATCTTTTTCTGCTCTAGAGTAAGATTTACATTGATTATGACTAGCTTCCCATTCTTTAAGAACATAAATTTCATGCTAGTCAATAAAGGTTTTAGTCCAAGGGGCTTTTTCTTGAAATTTTTAGGAATTTCCAACTCTTCCTAGTAGGTATCATCATTTGCATCATCAAAGAGTTGGTAATGAACTTGCTCTAGTTCATTCATGCTTGTGACATCTGCACATGTCAAGATCTTTATCAATTTTATCCAAATTGTGTTGCTTTTAGAATTAGTGGTTAGCCACTAGTTGCCCTCCTATTTTGTGGCTAATGCATAAAAAACCTTTGAATTTTTTCTTCTGATGCACATTGCTTGCATGTAGAGACAGATGCTCATCTCATACCTAGAGTTTTTGAATACAATTGCACCATGTATTGCTATATGCGATGCATGGAACTTTCTTCTTCTTGATCTTCCCAAATGTATTTTCTTTAGATATTTCCAAGGAAAGATCTCTGATGTCCATTCTTGCAAAAATAGTGCTTAGCCATGCCATTCCCATGATGATTTGGAAGTTCCCTTTACAATTCACTAGGAAATTAGTAGGGTAAGACCACCCACAAATAGTGATCATAATGTATTCTACTAGTTCTAATGGAATAGTAATGGACTGGTTTGCCAATTTTAATCTAATATTTCTCTTCTTGATAGGAGGTAGTTTCTATGTAGTATAGATCTTATGAGAGATCAGGCTGACATCGAAACTAGAATTAAGAAGAGCTTTGGATGGTTCATTCTTAGTAATTTGCAAATAAATGAGAGGACTTCTAGGATTAGCTAATTTTTTGGACATGTTTTCAACATAGATCTAATCAGATATAGCATGAGTAAGCATAATAGTATGAATCCTACATAATGTTTGGGTTGAAGGGGACTCGAAGGAATTTGATATAGAGGAAGATTGAGGAATAGGGTTGTCAACTATAAGTGTATTTGAGGGCTTAGGTGGACTGCATGGTTGGAAGAAAGGTCTTTTCTTTGAGTGACTACCCAAACCACTCGATTGATGAACTAGTTATAGATCAATGGCTTTGGTAGTGTTGCATTATTCCAATTGAGCAGTGAGTTTACCCTACATAGGTGGAGTAGGTGGTAGCTATGTGGCTGGAGGAAGGAGATGTGTAAGAATAAGAGGAGGATAAGGGTAAAAGATGATCTCCCTTCTTGCATGTGTAGAATGAGTTCGATAATAATTAGAAGGGTGGTAGTGAGATTGGAAAGTAGAAACATGACTAGAGGAGTCATGTGGAGATAGGGGTTGTTGAACATAGTACCCATATGGATTAGGTTATCTATAAGGGTATTACCATTTTGGTGGTACCAATGCCCATGACTATGGTTTCTTCCATTGTTGATATTATTCATATGATTGCAGTGGAGTTCCACCTGGATAATATTATTGTTGCTAGTAGAACTACCTAGAGTTACCTTTAGCATTAGATGTTTACCTTTGTGTTAGTCATGAATTCAAAGCATACACTCCTAGACTCCTATAAGTATGACACTATGAGGCAACATCCCTTAGGATGTTCATACTAGTAGATGTCACACCCACTATCATCATCTGATTCACTTTTTGTAACTTCTTCTATTATAGTAATCATTCCCTTACCTTTTTGATAGGCATATTCAACTTCCCTATGCCTCCTGCACTCATGATCACTACTTTGTTCTTTGGACTCTTTTAGCAATTTTTAGGATAGCTTGAAATCTACTATCTATGGAGTCTGATAACTAATCAACCTTGGTCATAATTTTGAATTGAAATTTTTGAAGTGGCAAGGCTTTCCTATTCATCAACTCATCAATTGCTAGTTCTTTCTCATTATCACAAAATTGAACCTCCCTCTTGTGAATGGAAGGATAATGATTATACTCTTCTACGCTTTCTTATTTTTTCAATTCACCTTCCTCTTTAGCTACCTACTCGATCAATCTTTGGATCTAATAGGCACTTAACTATAATAGTTGTCCTTGGGCATAGATTCCAAGGGTTCTCCTCATTTCAAATCAAAGCTCATCTACAATGTGACGAAGTTGATCTACTTAAGAATAACCATGGCCAAGACATTTGAACATTAAGGAATAGTATTGGCCAATGGTAGCATCCAAGGGTTTGTGTATTCATTATTTCCATCCTTGGATCTACCTTCTCAAGTTGGACACTCCAGAGTATATTTGATATTTATCATTGAACAATTCAAGCATTGTACTCCATCATCTGATAGATTCCAGTTCTAAGAACTAGTCATAATTTTCTACTTCTTTAATAATTGTCCATGGGAACAACTTAAGTTTATGTCATTCATTCTTTATGTTCTGCAAGGCACATACATCTTGAAAAGCTTGGAGATTTTTTTTTTTGCAGATCTGAGTTATCTCCCGCTTCGAACCTAGGAATATTATTCATATCTAGTCTTTTGATCTAACTATCCTTTACATGCCTTATTAGAATTTGTAATGCCTTTGCAATGTTTAGCATACTTTAGGTAGCAAGTAAAGGCTCATTAAGGCCTTGATTTTGGTGCTTATGTTGCCCTCTACTACCCCTTTGTCCATGGTGATGTGCCTCCCTTAAATGTCCATAACCTTGGTCTTGCCTTGCCTGATGGTCCCTTTGATCATTTTAGTCCTGTTGGTCACCATTATCATAGTCGTGCCCCCTATGGTTATGATCAAAGCCAAAAGTAGAAGAGGATGATGATGAAGGTTAAGAGGAAGGAGGACTAGAATCATCACGATGCCTACTACCACCTCTTTGGTGATCACAACCATGATCACAATCTTGTTTCTTATTCGCATCCCTACCTTAACTTGCCTCTTTGGATCCTTCTTTGTTATTGGATCCATTCTTACCAAAACCAGGATTGTGATCATGGACTACAAGTTCTATTTTTGACCTCCTTCATCAAAGTCAAAGAGAGGAATTTGACTACATGGAAAATCCCTAGAGAAGGGTTCTCCATCATCTTTTTGGTATAATAGGAGTGGAGAATTATTAAGTCCTTCTCCCTTCATAGATTCATAACATTGTTCTAACTAGAAATCCCTAAGATGTTATGTCTCAGTGGGATGATAGTCCTTGTCATCACTATCCTGCACTACGTACTTAGCATGAAGTCCTTGGAGACCCCATCATATAAGCATTTTTTGAATCATTATAGAAATGGATCAATCAAGTGACAACACAATGTTGCCCTCCATGTCATCCCACTACAGATGTTCATCTTGGTGTAGGATGAAGGTGAAATTTGGTACATACTCATTAGGATGAGCATATACCACTTGGTATTGTTGAGGGACCAGTGAATGTACTTTGTCTGACTTGGATGAAGAATTAATTCTATGAGAAGAAGACATTTTATGTTAGAAAAATAAAAATGTATTGTGGTTCTTAAAATTTTTGTAGTAATCTTAAGATGTGAGATGACTTTAAGGTTTGTTCCAACGATTTGAATAATTTTTACTAAATCCTAGATAGTGCATGAAACAACCAAAAGGTCCCTAGCAATGGCACCAATAATGAACAGTGAGGTACCCCTACATACAACGATATGAATCATTAAGGCGTTCACACGTGATCTAGTTGAATTTTATGGACCTATAGTTCTCTAGTGCACTAGTTTCTCTAGGAAGTGAAATGGGCATTGAGAAAATTTGTTGTCTTCTTAGTTCTACTTGTGATGTACAAGTATATGATTAAGTGCAACCAAGGCATGTGATTTTTATCATTTTTTATTTTATAAGTTTAATTTCTTACAACAACAATGAAAGGTAAAGTAATTTAAGATCTAATTCATCTACTACCTAGCTAGCCTAACAAAAGTACCTATCCCACTTTCCTAAACACATCTTGAACACACATATCCCTATTAGATTACCAAACATTAAGCATTTTTGGGTTACCAAGTGCTACACAGATGCTTAAGATGGTTGTGCTTGTGTCCATTAACAATTGGGAATTAATTGCATAAGTGCATTAAAGTGAATTGCATGAATATTAAATGCATCAAGGAAACATTAATCTATTCACAATTTTGCAAGGATGATCAAAAGGATTTATTTTTATTCCCATCACATTGATATGCTTAGGTACATCAATGTTCAAACAAAGATTTGTACACACTTAGACTCCTACTATGAGCACTCAACAATATTCTAACTCTAGAAAAAACAAATTGCAAGAGCTTCTCTACTCTATGGAAAAGACTATGAAAAAATCAACCAAAGACTTATGAAAATCATAAGCCTAAGTGCTATATTTATAGGTCAGCATATACCCTACAATATTGGATATCCAATAATGCATCATGAGCTCCAATATCAAGTATCTAATATCAAGGCTTTGATATTAGATATATTTGATATCAGAGCCAATGAAATAATGACTTATCAAAGGTCCTTATGAAGGCCACTATACTGGGAGATGCAAAATCATTAAAATCCTAATGGTAGGATATTATTGGCCAATAATTTCTAGGGATGCTCACCAATTCATATTCTCTTATGAACACTGCCAATGAGATGGTGGAATGACTACTCAAATGGAGGAATCTAAATAATGAATTCAACCACTGAAACCCTTCAATAGCTAGGGCATTGATTTCATGGGTCCCATCACATCCATGTCAAATGGAAAGGTGCACATCATAGCTACTATTAACTATTGTACAAAATAGGTAGAAGCAACAATCATCACCGAATATACATTTTCTACTATTACTAAATTTGTACAACAAAATGTTGTAAGTAGGTTTGGTGTGTTGTGTGCATTAATTTTTGATAATAAAATTCACTTTACATGCACTACTTTTCAAAAGCTCATGCAATGCTTGGAGGTTAAACATAAACTCACAACACCCTACCACCCCCAAGCTAATGATCAAGTTGAGGTTACCAATAGGGAAATCACAAGGATTCTAACAAGAACTATTAGCAAAGATAGGAAAGATTGGAACACAAAACTCAACGATGCCCTTTGGGCCTACCTCTTAACATGGAAACGTTTTATAGGCTACTCTCCCTATGAGCTTGTATATAGAAAATTACCAACACTTTCTATTTAATCCAATCTTTGTACACTTTCAATAGCCTATGACCTCGACCTTGACTGAAGTCTAGCACAAAAAGAAAGATTGATGAATCTTAACTTGCTAGATGAAAACTAATTGGTGGCCCTCTCATCTAATGAGTTGCACATGGCATACAACAAAAAGTGCCATGACCTTAAAATTAGAAAATTTAAATTTCAACCAGGAGATTGGAACCTCACACATGTACCTCAACAAACTAAGTTCCAAACATTGTGGAAAGGACCTTACATCATTTATGAAACTTTTTTTGTTGGGGCCATGATGATCTATAAACCTAAGAGGTTAGACAAGAAATAGCTAATCAACATACAAGTCAAAACCTTTCCACCAGCATAATCCAGCTAATACAACAAACACCTCATTGGATGGACAACCATGCTCAATATTTTGGATCTCCTACTTTCAACTTAGTTGTGGAAAAGATGGCTATCCATGCTAGCCATATAAGCAGCTCCTTAGTTTTTCATACACATTTTTGTTTTACACATTCTTTATTTTACACATTTTTTTTCTACAGTATTAATTTTTTAAAAATTTGTTTTATAACATCGTTAGTACATTTTCTTTTTCTTTAATATTTTACAATTTCTTATCTATTTTTCCTTATTGGGATGTGATTTTTTATCTTGTTCTAATAATAAGAATCTTATTGCCAACTAGGTATAGTATGATTTAATTAATGTGGGCATGTGCTATCCAGTTATTTGATTGTTGGTGTCTGGATTCTAGCTTTAAATTTTGTTACAAATAATTAGGACATAATTTCTAGTTTATGTAATAGGAAATGAGTCCACAACATCCACCCATCCATAAAATTTATGATTTTCCTTGTTCTGGAAATATGTAGTCCATTTTTCATTAATAAAACTTTAACAAATTTGTAAGTTTGGTAGTTTTTGAATTTGGAAAGGATTCAAAGGTTTGAACAGGGTGTGAATTCAAGGAGATTTAGTATCCTTTGTACCTTTCTTCTTTCCTAGGTGCGTGTCTATTTTCATGGATTTCTTACCATTTCGTGTTGACCAATAAAGGGAGTTGAATATGTCTTTGCATGGTGTGGTTCTCATAATAAAAAAAAAAATGGAAATTCAAAGCAAACCCCTTGGAAAAAATAAATAGGCTACAAGCACTAGTTATGGGACTAGAAAGACATGTTACCCATACCTAAAGGTCCCCTCTAACTAAGGCCCTTCCTCACTTTCTACTTCTTTTTTCTTCTTTAATAAGGAATGACAGTTGTTCTGTGGATGTACTCTTGTGTCTCAAGGTGGTGGACTAGTCTTAGAATGGTGATGTGAAGTCACTAAATGTGGTTGGTTTTGGTCTAAACTAATGATGTATTTTATTAGGTCATTTAACCACAAAATTAACAAGGGACTTCATGTGACCTTAATTAGGAACTCCATTACACACTCTCTCATCCATCTATGCTTTCCATGTCTCACCTCATTACTGGTTTCATGTTCTTGTTCAATGTCTTGGTTTGATGTGTCAAAATTCTTAGGTAGTTTCTCCTGAGTTTTTGTACTTAACCTTCAATAACCATTAACCATCCACGGAGCCCACAGACTCTTTGGTCTAAAGTTATGCAAGGGAAATAAAGGACTATGCCTACTTTGGGGAGGATCCACTTGCATATATTTTGGTTGGGTAGTTAAGTTCTTTATCCTTAGACACTCTTACAATCAAATCCTTTTGTTTACCTCATCAATGACATTCAATTATGCATATCTTCACAACATTTTTCATTGAACTTTCCTTTTTATTGCTGTGAATTCTTACACTCTCTTAAAATATTTATTTGTGTAGACCTTTTTTAAATTTAATGGACCACTTATCTATTTTACCCTGTTTGTCAATGTTCCCATTAACACTACTAAAGAAATGGATTTACCACAATTACAACTTAGCCGAGTGTAACCATTCATGAGACAAGGTACTTAATAGCTATGTGTTACACATTGCTTACTAATTTGCAATTTTGTTGTGATTGTAGTGGGAAGCATGGAATGGAAGCGGGACTATCTTCACCAAGGATGATGTAGCAGCACCTTATAATAATGATCATTCATGATCATTGGATCTTCTCCCTTGCTCTTTAGCTACCAAGAGGTGTTGGATGTCAATTTTGTCTATGGTGTTCTCTTCTTTTTTCATGAACACCTAATTTTGTAAAAGATTGTACATCTGTATACTTGGACACTCAAAGTCCGTCTATTCCATCTTAGTCAGTTTTTGTGTTAGTCAATAATCCCATACCTACCTAATATTTTAGTAACTTGTTCATCCTCTTCTTCACTTGAGGATGAGTTTTCATTTAGTCATGAGGGTATGATGAGTCATGATTTGATTGGCTTTGATATTTGATATTAGAACCTTGACATTGAATAACCTAATGTCAGAGCCCAGGACGTGATGTTGAATATTCAATATCACGGGGTATAATCCAACCTATTTTAGCGACCAAAAATGTCAGTGGCTAGAAACATTGAGAGATTGCTGGTTGAGATAATTTAACACCGGATTCGTGTGAGGGTCGTGCTAGATAAAACGGAAATGGGGTGCCCTGAATGATTTGGTCGATCAGATAGGCACTTAATCGGTGTAACTTAACCTTTTATAAATGTTGTTTTAACTGTTAAATATGTAAGGTATAGCTGATGATTAATAAATGTAGGAATGAAGAAATAATGTTAAATAGCAATAACAATGAAGAAATAATAGAATAAGCTACGATTGAAACACCCCAAAATCTGAAGCCATGCTTGCTTCACTAGGATTTTGCAATTCATGCAAGTTTTCTAAGTCATGGAGTTTCACTATGCTACGCTATGCTATGTAGTGTAGCAAACTTCAAAGGATGTTTGTAGGAGCAAAGTGCTATGCTACGCTATACGGAGCACAACGTAGCAAAAGCTACACGGTCGGTTCCCTCGCCTAACTTCAAGTCCTTCGATAATGTCTCCTTCCATCAAAAAGTAGCGGACCATGTCTACTACTACACTACACTGAGCTACATGGCGTAGTGAGGTGTAGCAATTCTACAAAAGTGAAGAAAGGTAACTCAAAGGATAGGGTCAGCAAGTTCGCAAGTTTCGCAATGTAGAAGGCAAAGTTGGTAGATTGGCAAAGTTTTTGCGACTAAGGCTAGCTGCTACGCTACGCTATGCTGCATAGCGTAGCAAATATGCAACACATGTAGCGAAATGCATAACAAGATGCTATGCTACATCAAACATGCTATGCTACAAAGCACAGGAAAGCATGACGGGTGGTTGTGTGACATCAATCCACTTCACCTAATTGCACCATTAGCACACATCTTTAGACACTGACAGAATAATTACCGTGTGGCAGGCTCGCAATTACGGCATGGTGGGCTCATAATCACAATGGTCATGTAGGCATGTGCAGTGTAGACAAGTCAACGTGGGCCCAAGGCATGTGGTGTCCAAACTACCCATTTTGTGTGTCTTTGGTCCTATAGATACCCCAACGAGCAACATTCAAAGAGCTTCTTTGGCTTTTTCTTCTTCTGGCATTTTTTGGCACTGTAACCTCAAGCATTGTAAGCTTTCTGTTTGACACTATAAATAGTTAGCACTCTTAGTTGGCATTTTTTTCTACTCTTTTCTACCACCTTGGTAGAATTTTCGCATTTTCAGCCCCTGAGTATACGCTCAAGCGCATAGCCATCTTACTCTACATGTCTTAGTTACTCTCGGGATCTCTGCACTTCCCAGCGCTGTGCAATCGACTGTATCCACCTTGATAGAGCAACATTGTAGCTTTAAAGAGGTGCATTTTTCTAACTACATTTTACTTTGTTTCCTGCTTATTACTACATTTTACATTATTTTATGTCTCTTTTCCATTTAAGCATTACTCTGCGCTATCATTTCTGCTTTCAAATCACACATTGAAAAAGGTTATATAGACACCAACTAAGTCCTTATCTGATTGACTAGATCATTTAAGGCTTCTCATATCCATTCCATCCAGCATAGCCCTCCCGTGGATATGAGGTTGAGACTATACGTGACTACCAACCCCTCGATGTTTTCCAACTGCCAACATTTTTGATCACTATAGTTTTCTCACGCTAGAAGGAGGACCTTTTAGTGCCCTTTCTACATGTCACGGGAGTCTTGTAAGCCTTCTGCACTATGATACACATTAGCAAAAACTTGACACCCGCCTGTGATTTTTTACATGTCTTGTGGTGCAGATTAGTCACCTCGATGGTTCCTCAGGAACCCTACAGGACATAAAGCCTCTGATTACTAGTTGACTTGCCTATCTTACGATAGTCTCACACATGCTCTATACCCTATCGCACACTAGTGTAAATGTGACATCATTTTGTAGTTATTTACACATCGTGTGGTATAGATCAGTCACCTTGACGGTTCCTCGGGAACCCTGCAAGACATAAAGCCTACTTCTTGCCTATCTTATGGTAGTCTTGCATGCGCTCTGTACCCTATCATGAACTAGCATAAATGTGACACCCTTTTGCAGTTGATCATGCATCGTGTTGTACAGATCGGTCACCTCGACGGTTCCTTGGGAACCCGGCAAGACATAAAGCCTCCTTTTTTAATTTCTTTCCAATTCCTACAACTTTTTCATCTGTAAAACTATTTAGCTTTGCAATTTCTCTACTTTCTTCCATTTGCAAAACTTCCTAGCTTAGTAATAATGAATTCCACAACTACTGCTGCTAATGCCTTCAACATTGAAGTTGCCATCTCGGTTCAAGGCATCACAGATGCTGAACAACCGCTCAACTCGACGCTGGAAACATGTCGATCCCTCAGGATTCAAAATTAGGGAACTAAGGGCTTGGCCCAGCAACATGAGTGTTACAACTTTCTCTATGCAAAGGTGCAGGCAAATTTGCTCTTGGATATACACAAACTCGAAGACAAACATAGCTTTGAGTTCGCTTATTGTAGTAGGAAGGAATTTTTTCCCACTCTCGAAGCTTCCATACCTTTGACACAGATGAACCAATGGCTTCTAGACTAGCTAATCCACTTGGCTAGGCATAGGGAGCAATAAGACACAACATCCAACCACAAGGATGTCTTCTAGGATGGACAAGAGGATCTTGATTCTCAGTCCGATGGGGGAGGTCAGGCCAACGCTGTCATGGTCCCTTCTACCCAGGCCTTCTAGGCCAATCCATTTTCTATCACTTCTCCCTCTATGATCATGCCTACACCTCCACAACCCACGATTACAATTGCCATGGGTAGCCATGTCAACCCCATGGTGTTTCAATGCCCTTTCTCACCTATTTCACCTATCTCATTTGTAGCCACTATCCCTTCGCAAGCTGTTTAGCATTCCATTCCCATAGCACATCATACACCAATCATGGCTATCCTGCCATATGTTCATACTGTGCCTACTTTGTAGTTGTACGCAACTTCCATTTCCATTCCTATGTTCACGTCTTTTCCATCCACCACAGCGGGCCCAGGCTTGTCCACATGGTGAACCCCATTCTCTTCTTCACCTATTTCACAACAGTCGTAGATGTTTGATTATGTTAATCCTTAGGCCTACCAAACCCCAAAAATGGTACAACCTAACACGGGGCTATGGTCTATGTCGTTGGTGACACAAGTGGTCTATTCGATAGTCCAACTCACATTCATTGCTCCACCGTCACAACCTGCCGAGTGGTGGACAACACAAGCAGCATCATCCGTGGGGGTTATCCCAATGGTACCGCTGATGGATCACATCACCACCCCCACCATGCCATAGGTGGGAGATACCTCCGTAGTTTCCCAACTTTCCACAACATCGTAGGGTCTAGACTAAGCATTCCAGCTCATCCAAACCCTTACCAAGGAAATAAAATGCCTCAAAGTTGTTGGGTCTGACATGGTACAAGTCATGGACTTTTACTAGGATGACCCCATCAGCCCTGCAATCCCTGCTCTAACACTACCGCTAGGGATGTCCCTCCCATACTTCATGAAGTATAATGGGAAGGGAGATCCCAATGCACATCTTGTTACCTTTAGATCTGAATCCCTTCTGCTACAACAATGGCCACACACAATTATTTGTGTCTTTGCCATGTCCCTAGCTAGGAAAGCCTTGGATTGGTACCGCGTGCTACCATGCTCATTTATTTCAACTTTGGAAGAGCTTCCGACCTAGTTCGTGACACGCTTCAGGTACAACTTGAAGCCAGAAACCACGCTGGATCAATTGATGAGCGTGAAGCAAGACCCTCTAGAGCCAGTCCAAAAGTTCATTCAATGTTGAAGCACAACCCTTAACGAAATCTACGAGCCCATTGCAGAGGCCCACTTGCTGGCCATTTTCAAGGGTGTAGTGAATGACTTCATCAAGTCCAAACTGTACTACCTCGCTCCTTGCACTCTTAGCCAAGCCTTCGCTTAGACTAAGAGTATACAGGACATGGCTAGGGCAAGCAAAGACCTGACCTACATTGCCTACAAAAATACCTTTACAAAGAAGGATAAGGGTAAGGCCCCAATAGCCACAATGGCCATTGTGGCAACCGAGGCCAAGCCCAAGCCTAGTAACAATGGTAAAAAGAATGCCAAGAAGCTAGCTACACCTGCAACTAACCTTATGCCCAAGTAGGGCCATGCACTACAAAACTACCATACCTATGCCCGAGACATCTGCACAACCCAAACCCAACTTTGAGCGTAAAGATTGTTTAAAGTACACCCCGCTTCCTCTCAAGCCTTTAGACCTTCTGAAGCAGCTACTAGCAGCAGGGTATATACAACACAAGCATATGTCAGAAGAAGGAATTAGGAAACATCAACACTACTGTGAGCTCCTTAAGAACCCTTCTTTGGCCTTGTCCAATGAGCCTATGATTCCTAAAGGCTTCAAGCTGGATAGGTTTTGTGACTATCACCAACAGTGTGGTTACAACATCAATTACTGTCTGGCATTGTAGGATGACATCCAGAGACTAATTGATCAGGGGAAACTGGTGTTGGATGAAAGCAACCTAGTACACCCTGAAAACCAATCTATGCATGTCTACATAGATCCCCTCAACACTAACAATGCCAGTTACGTCATCAATGCCATCAGTATCAATAGTGATCCTAGGCCACCCTAGTAGCCATTTGTGGTCTGTGTGCCTCAGCATAGTGCACCAACACCACCAACAACTGGCTGAAGCTTGCAACAACTGTTTGTTCTGAGAGTCCCTCCATGGGCATCCATATCCATGCCACCTGTTAGCAAAACTGTGCTACCCCACTTGTTAACGCCTCTAGCTCCATTTATCATTAGGGGGCCAACTCCTTCGACATCCCCCATCCCACGCAAGACAGCTAAACAGCCTTCTCACACTAAAAGGAAAGAAGTTCATTTCGTAGGCGAGACGTCGAAGGGAAGTACCACCCAAGTTATTCCCAAGCCTACATCTTTGTCCCCTGCATTTGTTCCTTCGTCACCAAAGAAGAACGTTTCCATGACCACATAGTCCACGCCACCTTGCCAAAAAGGGTCTGAACTCAAATTTGAAGTCGCTCCTCCTCAGGAAATTCATCTTCTAGGATGAATAGAAGAGGAGGAAAGCGTTAAATAGGGGGATGACCAAGACCTCTTGGATGCCCTCACTCAGGTCAAACAAGCTCTAAAACAAAAAAAAACACTACATTGAGCTTGTATGACCTAATCATGATGTCCATCACGCATTGTGAGGCTCTGATCCACATTGTTGGCACATTTTGGCCATTTCATGGAACAAATAGGTCCTGACAAGACATTTGAGGAGAGATCTAAATATTGCAATCGCCTCAGTCTACCAATCTCTTTGGGATAGGTCCAAAGAACTCACTATTGGAGAGATTTATACATGTCAGAAATGTGAGGTTGCATAAAAATGGGGAATGCAAAATTGAAAATGCTAATGATGTTGTAGAAGCTATAGCAGCATCAGAGCTGCATATAATTATTCTCTCAAGGCCCCCATATTGCCCCAGCCTCTCTGTCAGCCTATTTTTAGTTTCTTGAGGTAAAAAGATAATTAGCAACTTACTGCGGATAATTGTGTGAGAGAAAACATGTCTTTGTTTTAAGCGTGTTTCCATGGCTATCCAGACTCTGTGATTCTGACCCAAATCCTAGACCTCTCTCCTCTTCTTCTTCTCTCCTTCCTACAAATCCAAGCGATTCACTTCTTTTTCTCCAATCTTCCAACCTTCCTGCTGCTGCAGCCACCTCTTCTCTCAACAAATCATGATCATTATGAGAGAATGAATGATCTGTGCGGGTATTTGACTTGGTGAGGGCCGCACTTTTTGGACATGTCTATTACAAAACAAGAGCTGAGGGAAGCCATGGATGCTAACGAGGCAACCAAGATTGTGTTCTCGAGGATTCAGAGGCTGGAGTCGGAGAACGCCACCAAAATCATTGGATACCTTTATTTGCAGGATAACACCGATCAGGATATGATCCGACTGGCCAAGGACCAAGAGAAGGACGCGAGTAACATTTAGAAGCTGCTGGTGTGGCTCAACTTGGCCATCTGTCCCGAGGGTACGACGTTTCGTGAGCCGTTTCTGCTGTGCTTCAGTGCCCTGTTTGTGGAGCCGTCAGACTGCATCGTGCCAGTGGCGATTCACACGTGGCCCACACTATTTCGTGGCACCACCGTCCGTGGATGGAAAGGCCTTGATTGCTTCTTCTTTTTTCTAGTGCCCACGTATGAGACAAACAAATGATCAACACATAGCCATGGCAGACGCGGAAGATGTGGAGAGAACAGCAGCAGCAGGACCAAGCGTAGGCAGCTAGTGGTTAGGGTTTGTAGGGTTTCATATCAAAATCCAGATAACAACAATGACATCAACAGCAGCAAAAAGGCAGAGCCTCAAACCATGGAGCCTGTAGCACAAGAGAATTGCAGTGTGGTGTTCAGGTTTCATGCCCATTTCAATCGTAAACCCAGAATGTTGTTTCTTCGTCTGCTAGTACCTTGCATCAATCAATAAATGAGGAGTTTTGAACTCTGGTTTCGTAAATTATTGAGTTGGTGGTGGAGAAAGGGTGCACTTTTAACCCATCTCTTAAAAACCCTGCTCAGAGACTGATAATTGCCCATGTTGAGAGGATTTTGGGCATGCTGAAGGATCCAAAAAACACCCTAGAATTTTTTACGTTTTATGAAGGGAATCCCTTGTTTCAAACGCAGCATAGTATGTCATGGGATTCTTATGATGAAGCTTTTGGAAGGCAGGGATTATGTTCCAGGCGAAGATTACTAGGATTTCAATTAAATCTTGTGCTGATGCTGCAAAGATGGAGATGATCATGGAGTTAGTAGAAAGATTGCAAAATGCTCAGAAAAAGATGTAACGTCATTTGGCACATGGCCAGACAGAGATGTCATAGACCAGGGAAGCATTTAATATTTTTAACGACATTTTGACCAAGTATGAAGATCATACGTGGTTTGGAATATGGATTAATTTCATCAAGTTAGGGGCCAAAGATTTGACTCCCCAATAGATCCTAATAAATCTATAATATATATATATATAACAAGTGACTTTTGTATTTTTATGATGATAATAACTTCTTATAGAAGTCATAACCTCCTATGGTAGTTATAACTAATTTTCTAAATGTTTGTAACCATTACAAAAGACACTTGTCACCCTCAGCTTTTTTGTCTCCACAATGGCCACTTGTCACTTGCATGGGACACTTGTCACCTACAACTTGTTTATCTCCATGGTGACCACTTGGCAACTGAATGAAGACACTTGGCAACTACATGAAGACACTTGGCAACTAAATGAAGACACTTGGCAACTACATGAAGACACTTGGCAACTGAATGAAGATACTTGGCCATGGAATAGGACACTTGTCCATTGTAGCTTTTTTATCTCTATGGTGGTTANTTGGGAGAGAAGTTAGGTGAGATATTTTTGAATATGTAACTTCCCTACCTACCTTTGAATCCTATAAAAAGGCTTCAGGGGTCAAGGGGAAAAGGAGAGGAGAGGGAGGATCATCACTTGAAATCATCATCATCATCACATTGGGACTTTTGGGAGGTCTCATACATCACACTTTGGAAGGCTACTAGTTAGCACTTGGGCTCTCACTTGGAGACACACTTGGGGTCTTGAGAAGAGCTTTGTAAAGAAGAAATTGTGACAATTGCTTGTAAGATGGCTTGCTAAAGAAAAGATTTTAGCCTCTTTGTCATGGTCTTGTGAGCTATGCATTTCATTTTTTGTTTTTTTAAAATTGTTTAGCTAGTTGTTTAGATAGTATCATCCTTGGCAAGTAATTTTGGGATTTTTAGATTGCTCTTATTGTTCTTGTTGCCCAATAGGAATTTCTGTTAAAATTTTGCCATAGAAGCGCTTGTGTTCAAAAAGCCTTGAGAGCATTTTAGTAGTAAATTTCGTTATTGTGCAACGTTTGGGAACTGCTATTGGATTGTTGGAAGAGAGCCTCTGTTTGTAGTCACGCCGTGGAACAATTTGGTAGTCGAGAGGGTTCAGAAAATCTTTGGTATTTTGATGGGACCAGAATAGCTTCTTTTTATCTTTAGAGTGATTTTCCGTGTTATTTCAATCAGAAATTGTCAAGTCTTTTAAAGGTTCTGTTTAAATGCAATCGTTGACATCTACTGTCTAGCCAAAATGGAGTCTCGTACATGGTAGTTTACGCAGCAATTTTTGGTAGTACAGTAGGATTGTCTTGAAGATATTGCTTGTTTGAGTCTTGGAAGTTTGAACAATTCATAGATATTGAATTTGGAATAGCTTTATTGCGAAGTGTTTACTCGTGTCATTTTACCTTGTTTAAATATTTGAGGTCCACACAAATCTGCTTTCTTTTCTTTCTGTCTATTTCCTTTGAATCTTGCTCTATTTCTAGTTTTCTTGTGGAACTATATATCTCTCTCTGGGGAAAATTAGGAGTAGATTTGCGGAGTTGTGCTCAAATGTTTATGCAAAATTTTACTTGTTACAAGCAGGTATTATAGGGACCGCATAGACTAGGTAGTTTGAACAAAATAGGAAACTCTCAATAACTCACAGTACTTGATAAAGTTGGCTGAATCTCTTAAAGTAAGTCATTTGTATTTCACACACACGCAATCGTTACATTGCACACAACCGCACGCCGCAACAGCACACACACATACTCACATTAACTACTGAGTTATTTGGAGGTATCTGGGCCTTGGTGTTGCCAGAGACCAGCAGGCACCTAAATCCTGTTCGAGGACACTCGTTGGCGGTCGCGTCCCAAACGGTCGCCAACAGTTCTTTTGGCGCTAGAAGGAGGGCTGAAAATTAAGCCTCTAGGTTCATAAGCCTTATACTTTTAGTACATCAACAATTATTTGTAAGGCTTAAGAATTAGATACTATTTTCAGTTCATGACCAAGAAATTTGATAGTTTGGAAAGTTTCAAAGTTTCAAAAGATATTCTAGATTCTAAGACTGATTCTTCATCAGAAGAAGAACAAAAGAAAGTTTCTGAATTGGGAACAAGTAGTGGAGTGAAAACTAGAAGATCAAGAAGATCACCCATTATCTCTGGTTTGTCAATTCGTAAGAGAAGATCTAGAAAGTCTAAGAGTTCAACATTTCAAAGGAATAGGATGGCAAATCCTTGGCAAGGAGTTACACCATTAGGATTTCAAAATTACAATGATATTCCTAAGGTAGTTTACAAATATTTGCCTGAGCCTTTCATTCCTGGAAAAGCTTATTTAGCTGAAGAATATATTCACATGTTTGAGTTAGCTTTAGCTCATGCAAATATTCAACATCAAGATCAAGCTTGTAGGTTGTTTGTATCAAATCTAAAGGATATGGCTCAGATTTGGTATTCGAACTTACCAAGTAATAGTATTACAAGTTGGGATGACATGAAGAATCTTTTCTTAGCCCAGTTTGGTAATCAATTAGATCAACAACAACTATACTGTGGGCTGATACAAGCTAAGCAAGGAGTTAAAGAGTCAATTAGAGATTTTAACATCAAGTTTCAACGAATTTGTGGACTCTTTCAAAGACAATATAGGCCATCAGAAGAAATGCTTAAAGAAACTTATCTTAAGGCTGTCAACCCCAACATTTCAATTTGGTTAAGGAGAACTCCAAACTTAACTACACTAAATGACTACTTTAGTGAAGCTATACAGTTAGAAAAATAGTTGAACTTGAATCCTGAAGAAAATATTGCAATTCAAAAAAGAGAAGAAAGAGTTATGATTCCTATGCAAGATTTTGCTCAATTTAAAGCTTTACCAGGTCCATCTCATGTTAAGATAGAGCAAGAACATGAAAGAGTAGGATCTGAAAAAGGACAATTAATGAGAGATATGTCTAACAAAATAGTGAAGCTTGAAAAAGCATTGGCAAGAGTTAATATCAAGGAAGAAAGGAAAAATAGAAAGCATAAACATCAAGACACTAAGTTAGTAGAAGATGAGGATGAAAGTGATCTTATTATGTCCAACTTTCTTGATATTGAATCTGATGATGCGTTATCTAGTGTCCACTATGCAAGAAAATCTTCTAGCAATGGATCTAGTGATACTTCTTCTCTATCAAGTTCTGAAGAAGATATGTCTTTAGATGAAGAGTGCAATAACAATGAAGAAAATGGATATAGTCTTCGATCAAAAGAAAGATTAACTACTTCTAGATCCCCAAATGTTATTACTGATCCATCTACTAAGAGAAGAGCTTTTGAGCCAAATAGAAGAGATAAGAATAAAGGTAAAGATAATCAAGTGGAGCAAAGCACTCCAAATCAGTCTTTTAATAAATGGATAAAGAGATCAAGCTTCATTGGTGATGGAGAATATGATTTGATAGAAGACCTTAAGAATGTCAAGGCCAATATTAGCCTCTATCAGTTGCTTCAAATAGGAGATCAGCAAAGAAAGGCTTTAGAGTTCATTAAAGGTAAAAGGAGAGCTAGAGAATCAGAGTTAAGTTATGTGTCTAGTAATGATGAGAAATTGAAGACTTCACATGATAAGGAAGCTCCTCCTTTCCTTTTGACAATGAAATTAAAGGATAAATTCTTACAAAATTGTTTGGTTGATTCTGGAGCTACATCTACTATAATGTCATTATCTATATGTAAGAGACTTGGTTTGATTCCTGAAAAATCAAATAGAAAGATTGTTCAAGTGGATAAAAGTAGAGTGAAGATTGTGGGTCAATTACCAAATTTCCTATTGGAAATTGCTTCTGAACCTCGCGTTAGAAGTAGAGTAACTATTCAAGTGGCAGACATACCAGATTCACATAGTCTCTTATTAAGTAGAAGTTGGAGTAAGAATTTCTCAAGCTACATATCAACAGATTATTCTCACATGTGGTTACCTTGGAAAGGAGAACCAAATCAAATCTACATCTATAGTGAACCATTGATGATAGATAATATTACTTCAAACAGAAGAAGTAAGATGGTTGAAAAAGAAGGTGTTGAAAACAAAATTTGTACACTCCAAGAAAGTAAGAATTCATTTGAGAAAGAAGATGAGAGAATTGCTGAAGACAAATCTCAAGAGGATCAAGTTGAAAGCTCCTATGAGCCAAAAAATAATAGAGAGATTGCTTACGAGAGGGTTAGAGATATGAGGATTCCTACTAGCATAATCCTCCCCATTCTCTTCCCATCTCAAGAATAGTCCATGAACAAAGGACTTAATAATGTACAGTTTGTTTGTTTTGTTAGGAATGAGGTTTTTATACCATCAAACCTTATGTTTGATGGAAATTTTCCTCCAAAAAGATTTCTGTTCGGTTGTAAAAGTTCAATAAAAGCTACCAGTATAGTTCAGTTTTAAAATGGGGCTTGCATAAATTTCTTTACGCTTTTTAAAGGGGGTAGAAATGTTGGCACATTTTGGCCATTTCATGGAATAGATAGGTCCTGACAAGACATTTCAGGAGAGATCTAAATATTGCAATCGCCTCAGTCTACCAATCTCTTTGGGATAGGTCCAAAGAACTCACTATTAGAGAGAATTATACATGTCAGAAATGTGAGGTTGCATAAAAATGGGGAATGCAAAATTGAAAATGCTAATGATGTTGTAGAAGTAGTAGCAGCATCAGAGCTGCATATAATTATTCTCTCAAGGCCCCCCTATTGCCCCAGCCTCTCTGTCAGCCTATTTTTAGTTTCTTGAGGTAAAAAGATAATTAGCAACTTACTGCGGATAATTGTGTGAGAGAAAACATGTCTTTGTTTTAAGCGTGTTTCCATGGCTATCCAGACTCTGTGATTTTGACCCAAATCCTGGACCTCTCTCCTCTTCTTCTTCTCTCCTCCCTACAAATCCAAGCGATTCACTTCTTTTTCTCCAATCTTCCAACCTTCCTGCTGCTGCAGCCACCTCTTCTCTCAACAAATCATGATCATTATGAGAGAATGAATGATCTGTGCGGGTATTTGACTTGGTGAGGGCCACACTTTTTGGACATGTCTATTACAAAACAAGAGCTGAGGGAAGCCATGGATGCTAACGAGGCAACCAGGATTGTGTTCTCGAGGATTCAGGGGCTGGAGTCGGAGAACGCCATCAAAATCATTAGATAACTTTATTTGCAGGATAACACTGATCAGGATATGATCCGACTGGCTAGGGACCGAGAGAAGGACGTGAGTAACATTCAGAAGCTGCTGGTGCGGCACAACTTGGCCATCTATCCCGAGGGTATGACGTGTTGTGAGCCATTTCTACTGTGCTTCAGTGCCCTTTTCGTGGAGCCGTCAGACTGCATCGTGCCAGTGGCGATTCGCACGTGGCCCACGCTGTTCCGTGGCACCACCGTCCGCAGATGGAAAGGCCTCGATTGCTTCTTCTTTTTTCTGGTGCCCACGTACGAGACAAACAAATGATCAACACATAGCCATGGTGGACACGGAAGATGTGGAGAGAACAGCAGCAGCAGGACCAAGCGTAGGCAGCTAGTGGTTAGGGTTTGTAGGGTTTCAAATCAAAATCCAGATAAAAAAACGACATCAACAGCAGCAAAAAGGCAGAGCCTCAAACCATTGAGCCTGTAGCACAAGAGAATTGCAGTGTGGTATTCAGGTTTCATGCCCATTTCAATCGCAAACCCAGAATGTTGTTTCTTCGTCTGCTAGTACCTCACATCAGTCAATAAATGAGGAGTTTTGAACTCTGGTTTCGTAAATTATTGAGTTGGTGGTGGAGAAAGGGTGCACTTTTAACCCATCTCTTAAAAACCCTGCTCAGAGACTGATAATTGCCCACGTTGAGAGGATTTTGGGCATGCTGAAGGATCCAAAAAACACCCTAGAATTTTTTACGTTTTATGAAGGGAATCCCTTGTTTCAAACGCAGCATAGCATGTCATGGGATTCTTATGATGAAGCTTTTGGAAGGTAGGGATTATGTTCCAGGCGAAGATTACTAGGATTTCAATTAAATCTTGTGCTGATGCTGCAAAGATGGAGATGATCATGGAGTTAGTAGAAAGATTGCAAAATGCTCAGAAAAAGATGTAACGTCATTCGGCACATGGCCAGACAGAGATGTCATAGACCAGGGAAGCATTTAATATTTTTAACGGCATTTTGACCAAGTATGAAGATCATACGTGGTTTGGAATATGGATTAATTTCATCAAGTTA
>MNCI01014008.1:369307-399768 GCA_015680685.1 Gnetum montanum
TAGTCAAAATGGAGTCTCGTACGTGGTAGTTTACGCAGCAATTTTTGGTAGCATAGTAGGATTGTCTTGAAGATATTACTTGTTTGAGCCTTGGAAGTTTGAACAATTCGTAGATATTGAATTTGGGATAGATTTATTGCGAAGTGTTTACTCATGTCATTTTACCTTGTTTAAATATTTGAGGTCTACACAAATCTGCTTTCTTTCCTTTTCTGTTCATTTCCATCGAATCTTGCTCTATTTCTAGTTTTCTTGTGGAACTATCTCTTTCTCTGGGGAGAATTAGGAGTAGATTGCGAAGTTGTGCTCAAATGTTTTTGCAAAATTTTATTTGTTACAAGTAGGTATTATAAGGACCGCGTAGACTAGCTAGTTGAACAAAATAGGAAATTTTCAACAACTCACAGTACTTGGCAAAGTTGGCTGAATCTCTTTAAAGTAAGTCATTTGTAGTTTACATACAACACAATCGTTCCATTTCTCACAACCGCACACTGCAACAGCACACACACATACTCACATTAACTACTGAGTTTATTTGGAGGTATCTGGGCCTTGGTGTTGCTAGAGACCAGCAGGCACCTAAATCCTGTTCGAGGACACTCGTTGGCGGTCGCATCCCAAACGGTTGCCAATCCACATGTTGACAGAGATTCCAGTCAACGAAGACATGCTAGAAAAGAAGAAATAAATCTACTCAATTATGCTTTTCTCCACACCTACAGAGCCAGAACCGCTACAACTAACCTTTTGCAATGACACCATTAGGGAAGATCCTGAAAGGGGTTAGGTGACTACAACCCCCCTTTTTATCGTAATTTAGGTTGGCCAACTCCGGATCTGAAGGGTAGACGTTGATGATGGGGCTGCCACGAACATCATCCCCTTCCCTATTATGGACAAGTTGGGATTGGTCGACCAGATCAAACCCAAAATGACGTCATCCCTGAGGTCGTTTAATGGTGCATGGGTCATGGTGAAGGGCATAGTCTACATAGAATTCATAGCAGGGGATCGGTTCCCCACAAACGCAACATTCATCATGGTCGAAGAAATGCCTAGGTCTAACCTGATCCTTGGGAGGTCATGGTTAGCATAACTTAGCAATATTTCCTCACCCATACACTAGGAGATCCACCTGCCTAATGTGCCTCCCACTTGGAGGTCAACCCTTCCAAGTGGAGGGCAACAATGCAAACGAAAGCTCTGGCAGAGCGCCTTGGCCTTATGTCTCGTTCAACCCGCATTGGGTCAAGAAGTAGCTATGCCTAGCATAGCAACCCCACTACTTCTTTCCCATGAACCATCCATGTGCATTTATGCAATGGCCTAAAATGGCCTAAAACTAGCAATGTGCATTTACGCAAAAGCCCAAAATGGCCTAAAACTAGCAACAGCCCGAAATGGCCTAAAACTAGCATCGGCCCGAAACAACCTAAAACTAGTGAAAAAGAGTGAACATTTAGCATACACAACGTATAAGTTAGCATGAGAACCAATTCTTCTTTATTCAAAATTCTTGTCTCCTAGCCAGTGTTTGCAAAGATTTTACAAAAGTTCAAAATTTCAAAAAAGAGAGAGATCCCATCCTGTCATGGGTTGTCCTTGTTCACATCATCTTTGCCACTCGTTGTTGCATCATTTTCAGTTGCATTTCCTTTCCCTACATTGCCCTCTATTGATTCTTCATTCCCTTCCTCTATGGGCCCTATGCCCTCATCTAGAGCCTGCATCGTAGGAATGAAGTAGTTAGCTAAAGCAATGTATTCAAGTTAGAACAGAGCATAAGCATTGATACAATAGAAAGCAACTAACCTGAGAAGGGCCTACGTCCATCTTAAAGGATATTTTGTCTAAACTAAGCTTGACGTGACACCAAACCTCCTCTTCTATGATATCCACCCAACGCCTTTTGCTTGGTATAGCATCTGTAGTAGCTCTCTCCCTTTCGACAGTCATCCACCTTGGTGGCCTTGGAGAAAAGGAGACGGTTGTGGTCTCTCCTATGGGAAGGTCCACTTTCCAGTTAGGAGATTCCGTAACCTTTACCTGCTCTTTGAACTTGGCATAGCCCTCTAAAGCATTGATGGCATTTACAAATGCTTTATATGTAAACGCCTCCACAATAGCATCTTGGTATAGTCTACGATGCGTGACATTTTCCTGTTTATACATATGTTTATGGTTTTTTTGGGATTTCCCTCATTCATAAACCTTGGCATTAAAATCTTTCAAATCTTGACATTTCTAGGCTACCAAGTCCATCTGCATTCATTGTTCTATTATTTCATGGGTGGCCTTGATGTTTAGATGTGCGACTGTCCAAAATCAGGTGTAGTTTATCATAGTCGTACGCTAGTCCTCATTATTAGTATCATGAGCTATGAGGAATTTGTTCCTTGACTTGAGATCCTTCACCTCGGCGGTTAGGTTGGCCTTCTCTTACTCAGCTTTTTGGACCCATTTCCACAAGTCCTGATTGATGCTCTTGTACTCCCACAGGGAGCATGCTGAGTGCAAAGTACATTTGCAAGCCTCGTCGTATGCATGACGAGACACCTCAGTCACTTCAGGTGGGAATCTAGGCATGACATTGACTTTCAAAGGTCGTGTTGGGTCCCATTTGAGTCGAGAGGCTGCCATGACACGAAGAGCATACCAGTCGCGTTAGTATAGAAAAAGTAACAAACTCACGAAATTCTAGCATAGTAACGCAAAAGAAACTAATACTATTGCTTACCAGCTTCAGGGTCCACCTGCTAAAGGTGGCTAATCAGGTGGTCAACAATCCCCTGCATGAACACGAGCTTGTCAGGGATCTTAGCCCATGATTCTGTGTGAATCGAAGGAGGTCCTGTAGCATCAATGGTGGCATCTGTCACATAACTAAACATGTCAGCAATGGTTGAAATGAGTTATAACAAGGCAAACATATTGCTGAACTCACCAGCGTCCAATTGCGATCTCCCTCCTTGCTGATGCAAAAAAATGATGGTAGCCTAGTCAGAGGTTCCTGCTGGGTCCCTACAGACCGCTTCTTCATGTGTTGGTGCCTTTCCTTTTAGGAGACCAGTGTCTTTTTTATTTAAGGGAGATTCTTCTTTGTCAGTAGGAGAATTCTCCCTAATAATAAGAGCCCCTCCCTTAGTGGTAGGATCTCCCTTCCGTTTGACCAAGGCCCTTCTCTCTAAGACTAGGGCCTCTATGTCTTTATTCATCGTCCCTATCTTAAGGGCCGATACCTCTTCACCTTCTTCTTCTTCTTCCTCTTCTTCTTTTGATAGTCTAGAAACATCTTTGCATTAACTCAAGACAAGTTAGCCTAAGGCAGGTGCTACACTATGCTACACCACCTAGCGTAGCATAGCATAGTGGACAATGACAAAGTAAGCATTAAACAGAAGCATTTACTAATAGGGGGTTGCATCCTCTGTAGTTTAAGCCATAGTATTTTCCCCTCCTCTTCCTCCATGTGAAGGGTTTCCTTAGCTGGAGGATCCCTCTTCCACTGCAACTTGCTGGCCATAGTCTCAACTATGAGACGTTCCCCTCGTGACACGCTACCATCTACGGTGGGGGGCGTCTCTCCTATGTTTGTCTTGGCCATGAACATTGTGGGCCACCTAATCCTTAGTCATTACAGAGAATGACTTCCCAACTATTTCTGGGGGAGGTTGGGCTTAGGTGGTCTAAAGGATCTAGTGGATCCATGGTCTGGAAATCTTGTTGCGATTTCACATGATCCAGACTCCATTCTCCTGAACCACTAGGAACTCCATGAAATGCTTTAGAAAGGCTATGTAAAAGGTGTAATGGATATTGGAATGGGACTTCATTTTATTATGAAGCCCTGGCCCAGTTGTAATGGGCCCCCTCCTCCATAACTTCATGCATCACCCAGGCCTACTCGATCCCCATGACCTTCCCTTTGAAGAGCAGCTAGGGGAATGAGCAAGCATGGAAGATAGGGTAAACCCCCTTGGCGGCTCCTTGTTTGAGCTTCTCCGTAGGGAGCTCCTTTCACTCCTTGGCAAGCCCTAACCACTCCTAGATGTCCTTCTTCTGAATGGTTAGCTCCATCTTGAACTTTGACCCAATGAGGATGCCATGGGCAGGGACACCAAAGAGGTCTGTGAATAGCTGGTCATCAATTTCAATGACCACCCATATGCCTTGTATGCACATGTAGAAGCAGCTCACCTTGTTGAAAAAGACATCAACCAGGGAGAGCATCTCAGTGGTAGGAATGTTTGGATTTGGGGCCAGGAATAGATCCATAAACCTAGCCTTTTGGATGTTCTAGACCAAGGAGTCTGAGGCCGCACCATTTATCCAGCATTGGCTCATATGACTATGATGTAAAACTAGCATGTACGATCTGCTGGGATCTTAAACCAGCACAACAGCCCACTAGGACCTTAAACTAGCACATGGTCTACTAAGACCTTAAACTGGGTTCACGTCATGCCCTCAACATGCACCACCACCAGATACCCGTCAAACGAAGGGGCATGATATCGACACATGTGTGGAACGTCGCAGCTCCAAGAAGCAGTTCTCGATGCAAGAAGAATGTGGTCCAGGGCATATGTGTTGCCACCCTTGGTATCATGCTAATCCTTAGAAGACGTTGTATGACATCACATGGGCCCTTCGAACCTACTATCACCACAGCCCATCACCCTAATGGTAGTTCCTGGGCTCATTCCCACTTCTGAGGTGCTGACAATTTTGTGGCCTAGCCACAATATTCTTGCTCCTCAGTTCCCCACCAAGGTTTTGGCTCATGCAATGTTTAGCTATGTGGTAGCTGATCCCATAGCTAAACTAAGCATGCATTCCTTTGGCAGGGATTCCAATGCATTCACACCCACACCAGCTCCCGACACGTTAGAGACTAGTTCCCCCATGTCGGCATTGCTAAGGCAGTTGCTGGCCTTCCAGCTTTGGTTATCTCACACCAGCAATGGTGCCTAAGAGCAACAACAATGCTATCAGCCAGTAATACCTTGTCCCAACAAATGCATCTCGCTACAGTAGCAAATGTTACAGCACCACGAAGTGAGTGCCTCGACTAGCTCAGCTACTTCAAAGTGCAAATTCCAGTACATGCATAACATAGCTCACCATGCAGAAGGCCGTAGTAGGCAAGTCAGAACCCTCCATGGATTTAACGCAACTCATCCTACGGAGGGAACACTTGCCTATAGGAGGTTGAAGAACAACGTCAGCCAAAGATGAAAATGCAAATGATCCCCTTAGAGCACTCCAACGAGGGGCTCGGCTAAACATCATCTTTTCTCTCTACCTTAACCTCTGCAAAACCAATGCAACACTCTCAAGTATGGCCAGGCGATGTCTTAGCACTCACCAAGTGACAACATTAACATTTCACCTTCTAAGGTGTTTTGTATTCTTTGCTGAAATCGATCAAGCCTGCTCTCCAGATGTCAACAAAGAGGGGCCAATGAAACACCCTAAAAAATGTGGGGTCATCCTTACTTTACCAAGCTCTTACAGTCCAAATAGCACTATGGTAGTTCATCAGGAGGAGAACATTCTGAGTCCAAGTTGGCCAATTTGGCAAATTTTCTACTTTGAGCATGGACAGGTTATGTACCATCCTGCCCGCCCACCAAAGTAGCCTAAATAGCCAGCAACCTACTCAGAAATAGTGTGCAGAATTAGTAACAACATTCTAGATCCACAAGAAATAGTTTGGAAATTTTTCTAAGACACGAAGCCTGCTACACTACGCTATGTAGCGTAGCAAGCTTCAGAAGATTGGTGGAACGAAGTGCTATGCTACGCAATGTCGCACAACACAACATGGAAATGACTTCACTACCCACTCCCCTTCCCCAATTTTGAGTTCTGCAATGATGTCGTTTTCCATTAGGAAGTGGCAGGCCATGTCTACTACTATGCTACGCTTAGGTACATTGTGTAGCAAGGTGTAGTAATCCTGCGGAAGAGACAGAAGGTAGTTCGAAAGGCAGAGTCAACAAGGTTTGCAAAAATTCCATCATGGGAGAAGGGTTTGCAAATCAACAAAGCTTTTGCAACTAAGGCAAGTTGCTATGCTACGTAGCATAGCAAGCATGAGACATATAACAGAACGCACGACAAAGTGCTATGCTACGCCAAGCAGGCTATGTCACAAAGCACAGCGAGGCATGCAGGTGGTTGTGCGACATCAATGCACTTCATCTAATCGAGCCATTGGCACACGTCTCTAGACGCTGATAGTTCGATTATGGTGTGGTAGGATTACAATTATTGCATGGCAGGTTTGCATTGCAACGGTCATGTAGTCCCAATGGTCATAGATGATTCAAGTGGCACCAGTAAGACAACGCAAGCCTACAGCACATAGCATTCAAATCGTCCCTTTTCGCTTATTTTCAGTCCTATAAATATCTCGGAAAATATCATGTAACAAGTCAGCAATTTTAAGAAGCACCTGCAATTTGAAAAAGAGATCAACAATTCTTTAAAGTGGGAAACTTCAAAATAGTTTGCATTTTTCTTGAAGAACATAGCTCCCAAGTGGTGAAAACTTTGAAATTCTGAAACAAAGATTTCCCCTCTCTCTAGCATTGTAATATCAAAGTCATCTGTTTAACACTGTAAATAGCGACTCTCTCTCGACTGGCATGAGGTTCCCATCTCCATTTTACCACCTTGGTGGAACCCCTCACTATTTGTACATGAGTCCATGTCCAAGCGCATAGCTCCTTTTGCTTGACGCACCTTGGTTACCCTCAGGATTTCTGCACTCTGCATGCTGTGTAGCCGATTGTATCCACCTTGACCGGATGAATCTGTAGCTTTGGAGAGGTGCATGTTTCTAACCATACTTTACTTTATCTCTCATTTACTATCTCATTTCTTTTACACTGGTTTCCATCTTATTTACCTTTAAGCATTATTTTGTATTACTCTCGCATTTTTATAGTTTCTCCCTTGCTTCATTTATTCTTAAGCATTATCTTCCATTATGCATTATTTACGTTGTAAAAGGCTATATCGATGCCGATGTAAGTCCCTGTCTGATCGACCAGACCGTTCAGGGCACCCCGTATCTGCACACACCCAACATGGCCCTCCCACAGATACAGGGTTGGAACTGTCGCATCCTCCGACCACTGGTGTTCTTCCAGCCACCGACGTTTTCAGTCGCTACAATGATCATGATCTTTTTTTTTGTCTACATCCTTACCTTGACTTTTCCCTTTGGATCTTTCTTTGTCATTAGATCCATTCTTACCAGAACCAAGATTGTGAATCATGGACTGTAAGTTTTGGTTTTGACCTTCTTCACCAAAGTCAAAGAATGGAACTTTACTAAATGAAAAAACTCCAGAGAAGAATTCCCCATCATCTTTTCGGTATAGCAGGAATGGAGAATCATTAAGTCCTTTTCCCTTCATAAATTCATAACATTGTTCTAGCTATCAATTTTCTAGACGTTGTGGGATGATAATCTTTGGTGTTAATATCTTGCACAATATACTTAGCATGACATTCTTGGAGACCCCATCATATAAAGCATTTGGTAAAGCATTGCAAGAATGAATTGATCAAGTGATAATACAATGTTGTTCTCCATGTCATGCTACCATAGTTGTTCATCCTGATGTAGGATGAAGGTGAAATTGGATACATACTCATTAGGATGAGTATATCCCACTTGATATTGTTGAGGCGCCAACTAATAAGCTTCATTAGACTTGGGTGGAGAAGCACTCCTGTGAGAAGAAGACATTTTCAATTAGATGATAAAAATGCAATGTGCTTTTTAACTTTTATTGTAGTGATTGTAAAATATGATATGACTCTAAGGTTCATTCCAATGATTTTGAATGATTTCCACTAAATCCTAGATAGTGCATGAAACAAGCAAAAGGTCCTCGACAACAATGCTAATGATGAGTGGCAAGGTACCCCTATGCCAAACCATACAAATCACTAAGGTGTTTATGCATGATCTGGTCAAATTCTGTGGACCTATAGTTCTCTAGTGCACTAGTTCCTTTAAGAGGTGAGATGGGCATTGAGAACATTTGTTACCTTCCCAACTACACTTGTGAAGCTCAAGGATATGATTTAAGTGTAATTGAGATACATGATTTTTATTATTTTATGTTTTATAAATTTGATCGCCTACAACAAGAATGGAAGGTAAAGTAATTGAAGATCTAATTCATCTACTACCTAACTAACCTAATACAAGTACCTATTCCACTTTCTTGGACACATCCTAAACACATATAGCACTGTTGGGCTACTAAATGGTAAGCATTACTGGGTTACCAAGTACTATATGTATGATCAAAGTGGTCATTCTCATGTTCATTAACAACTAGAAATTAATAGCTTAATTGAAATGCAGTAAAGTAAAGTGCATTAAAGGAAACATTAATCTATTCTTATTGTTGCAAGGATTGTTAAAAGAGTTTATTTTTATCCTATCACACTGCTATGCTCAACTACATCAATGTTCAAGATTCGTACACACGTAAACTCTTGCTGTAAGCACTCAGAAAATATTCTAACTCTCAAGAAAATAAATTGCAAGAGCTTCACTAGTCTAATTGAAAACTAATATGAAAATTGACTGGAAATCGTGATCCCAAGTGCTATATTTATAGGCTAGCATATGCCCTGTGACATCGGATACTTGACATCACATCTTGGATCCAGTGTCAAATACCCGATGTCAAAGTAGATGAAAAACATGATTCATCAATCATCAAGATTCCTTTGGATTATTTTTACACCTTTCAAACTAACCATTCCATTCATTTTTTAAATTAGATTTAGCAAAAAATTTAAAAATTTCAATGATGATATTATAGATACAATATATCAAGCCCTGCAATATTGCATCAATGATATTGCATCTACGACATTGCTCTTATAAAAATCTATATATATGTGTGAAGTGTTAGGAAGATTTTTTGTTTTATCATTTTACACAAAGGAAGTTCATGTTATTTTTCTATCTAACCTTCAAAACATCATATCTTCCTCACTACACATCTGATTTGAGCCATTCTTGATTCCTTTTGCTTACAGAGTGATCATCTTAGTCATGGGGGAGAACATTATGTGCAGTTTTTTGGAATTGCACTAAATTTCTTTAACACTTGGAAGAATAATTAAGGGTAAAAATAATAAAAAATAATAACATTTAAATATAATAAAAGCTAATAAACATAATATTATTTTCCAATTCACCATTTAAGTACATTTTATGCAGCAAATCAAAGATAGTGATATATCATCAAGATAAAATTGATTTCAACTAATTTATAAGCATTTAATTAAGGGTTTTTCTAAATAATTATTTTTTATTAAATGATGAATTTTCCAACTCTACAATCCAAATTAAAAATACAATTGATTATATCAAATACTTTTGATCAAGTCCAAGACTGAAGGGTTATGAACTATTAGGAATTTTTGCTAAATTTCTTGGTAATGTTAAATCTTCTTATGATTGCAGATGCCATCAAAAAGACTTGAAGCTAGAGGATCATCACAATGATGGGAAAAGAGGCCTAGAGGGAGAGGATGAGGATGAGGCATGGCAAAAATCCTCCTGCAAAGCAAAAAGTACACTCATATTCTATCCATCGACCCACATTGTAATAGGGAAGTCTACATAGGAAAAAGTTGATGTACCATCAACTCCAAAATAGGGACAATGCCTGCCACCCTCCAATAAGTGTTTCTAGTCTTTTTAGATCATTCATGGAATTTTCACCTACAAAGGTCTATGAAAAATTTCAAGCCTCTCCCCTATGATGAACCATTTCTAGTAATGTAAAATGATATTTAAGAGAAGTCCATCAATTTTAACAGAATACAAAAGATGATGCTACCATGAAGATTGAAGGATTAATAGTGCCATACTTAGTAGAAGAAATTGCAAAGGCACTGAGTATACCAAATGTCAAGGCCAACATCACTTAAATATTCACAAGGTTTGACACAAAAGTAAGGAATTTATTGTTATAGAGGACATATGAAACTATTGAAAAGGAGTATAGTGAATTATCCACTATAGAGAAGATATACTTCAAAATTGAGACATACCATATCTTCCTAATCAAAATAATTAATAAAATTTCCACATATGGTATCAGAGGAAATGTGATCTTAATGGGAAAATTCTAGGTTAACATTGTCCATGTTTTATTTTTTGGAAATCCATAGAAGGTTTGAAGACAATAAGATAAGGATACCTTGTCTTTCATTTCTTCTTATTAGAAAGTTGTGTAGACAAGATAAAATTTTAGGATATACTAATGATGTTCTACAAATAGCTCAAAATATTTCAAATGTAGAAATCTTCAAGCCACTACAACCCAAGAAAGATCAAGTGGAGAAACAAATAAGCACTAAGGCTATAGTAGGGTTAACACTAGCAACAAACATTCCAACCATAGTCCCAGAACAAGTAGAACCAAGTGGATCAACTCCAACTCTTGAACAAGTAGGATAAAGTGCTCCACTAGCATAATAGGACTATAGAGCTTCTATGATCCATTTACAAAAAATAGTAGAAATGATTAGTTGGGGCAGTAGCAAAGTTTCAAGTATGTACAAAGTAAAAGATAATCCCAATAGGCCTTTCATATATACAAGATCTATTAGTGATCAAATATCTTTTTAGGTAGGAGAATATGGTAACTAGGAATAAAAAATCTTAGAGAATGTTGCATCATTCTAGGAAATGTTAGAAATTGAAGAAGAAGGCACTATCATGATGATGCAACACCAAGATGTAGTGGGAGTAGTAGAAATCATAATAGACCACATTAAGGAATCATTTAATGTTCTCTTTGTGTCACTAACAAACATTTCTAGAAACATTAGCTAGAATATCAAAAAATGAAATAATATCCCCTACTGAACATGAACATGTCTTAAAGAGATTGATGTAGTTAGGACAGGTTATGAAAAATCTTTTTGATACCCTTGATGATATTACTACAATATAGTCAAAACTAATATCCATCAAAGGCAATTTGGTCATGGTAAAAACAAGGATGTAACATGTAGAGAGTGAAGTGTAAACACTATAGGTAGAATTAGCTACATTAAGAATTGAAAGACAAGATCATGCACAACACATAATACTAGACTAGCTTTCATAGTTTAGAAATGAGCAAGTCTACCAATTGGTGGCCAAAAAAAAGTAAATGGAAATAGAGAAAGAAAATAATCTAAAGGATTACTATAGAGAAATTGAGGTTGAAAAAAATTAAGAAATAAAAGAAAATACTTGAAGAAAGTATCCATCAACTAAGAGAGTAGTTTGCTAGAGTCAACCTCGACATGAAACAATTGACATGTTAAAACAAAATCTTATTGATAAAAGTAGCATGTGTAGTTCAATAGAAGTTAGCCATTGAAATTAGCTTGTGGAAAAATAAGACACGAAGCACAAAATACTTAAGGAGCATTTCAAAGATCCAATGGACATGTACAAATAGATTAATGAAAAAGAGATCTAGATGGCTAAAGCCAAGAGTAGTTTCATCACATAACAAACACCTGATTGGTAACCCATTTTATATAGTCTTGTCTTTGTCCACCAAGAAAAACTAAAGAACAAAGGTTTGAAAATTGAGGATTTGATAGAATACATGAGGTTAGTAAATCTTTATTATGTTAACTTATCCATATTATTAATAGGCAAGCCTAGAACAAAATTAGAACAAAAAGTGGCTATAGACTATGCCATGTATGAGAAAGAGTTTATAGATAGGAAAGATGCATAGTAGAAAATTCATATGACAAACTCTAAATTACTAGTCAAATCCAGCTACCAAAACCAACAAGTTGTTACTGCAAGTCTAGCGAGGAGAATGATTGATTACTGAGAACTAAAAAAGATGGTCAAAGCCTTTAAGATAAAGAGAATGTAACTTGGAGCATGGTATGGTAAGACCAATAAAATATTTCTACATTTGCCATGTTTCTGGGATGTGTTGACTCCTATAAATACCACTAAATTTGTATGGATAGTGCATGATTCCAAAATAGAAGAAGGAAATCTTAGAGTATTGCTAAATAGGTACATGAAGAATCTACACTAAGTTTTGTTTTGTTCTATTTTTATCATGTGTTAGTCATGTGTTGCATGATAATTTTGTAATGCCACTTGAACAAAGATGCAACATTCATAGTAGAGTTAGTCATGTATATATGTGTCATGATGTTGAGTCCATGTAACCCTACATGTTTGTAAGGAATTCTATCCTTCTTTTAGTTTAACTCAAGTATGAGTTTTTAGTTAGTTGTAGGGGTATGATGAAACACTTAATGTTTAGGACTATAATATCATATATATTATATCGTAGATGCAGTTTTTTTTCTTCAAGTTAGAGTTAGTTGTGAATGCTTGCAGTGTAGTGAATTATAGTTGTATGAAATCTTTATTTTAAGTGGATGATTCTTGAATATAATTCATGAACAATAATAAAGATTAAGATTGTTATTTATCATTACAAAATCTCACATAGAATAGATTTACTTTTCCATGTTGTTTACTTTTACCAAGTCATTTACATTTTCTAAGTCATTTATTATTCTAATGTTCATTAGTAAGGTAAAATGAGTAGGAATTGTTTTGAGCATATAATGTAATTATTTAATAATATAGTAGTAACTTTGCTTGATTCACTCATTAGTAAAGTTACTTGCTAATCCTAGTAACACTTACATTAGCTTAGGATGTGCAGAGAAAACCAAAAATAAATACTTATCATAGTTGGATAGAATAGTTGTACATTTTTATTACACTTAGAAATAGAATTTCTAATCATTTCCATTATGCTTGCTTTTAGCATACTTAGATCCATACAACATCATTTTATCATATACCTCACTAAGAGTTTAACCATACATTTTATACTTTGCTAACTCTAAATGGGAAGACAACAATTACAAACTTATTCTCAACTCACTAGTATATTTACATTGTCCATCCATAGATTATGATCTTTTCACGTATGAATACTTGTAACTTATAGGGTTGAGTGTTGGAATTCTCTAACTGCTCATCACCAACTATACTCATATTGGTCCTTACTAACTATAGTTAAGTATAGATGAAGCATATGATAATTATGTTGTTGGTTTCCTAAACTAAACTAATCAATAACAACAATATTTATTATTTAATTAAATCCTAAACTAGCTTATGGTGATGAGTGTCTATTCTTAGCTTCTTATACACATCTTGAAGTCACATACTCATTACTAGGATTACCAAGCATTATGCTATTGGGAAAACCAAGTAATAGCACTACTGGGATTACCAAGCGAATACATGTTTATGCTTGAAACAAGTTAATGAGTCTATCATTGCACTACTTCAATGGTATGCCACCAACGTGATCTTGTCAATGGATCTCATCGATGTGATTCCATCAATGTAGGGTTTAACTCATTGATGTGTACCTATTGATGGGGCATCCTTTTTCCACCTATAAATGTCTTCCTACCCATTTCATTTATGGCAATATTTTCATAATTGTAGTGAAGTGCTTGCAATTTTTCCATTTGAGAGTTAGAATATTTTTTGAGTACCCGTAGGAGGAGTCAAAGAGTGTACAAATATTTATTCAAACATTGTTGTACATGAGCACTTTAGTGTGGATGGCAATAACAACAAGCTTTTCTAATAGATCTTGCAACACTTGGACTAGATTAATTATTTCCTTATGCATTTAATATTCATGAAACTTACCTTAATATTTTTAATTAGTTAACATCAATTTAATAATAACACATAAGTACAATCACTTCAACCATATGCTTAGTACTTGGGTAATCCTAGTAATTCTTAATGTTTGGTAACGTAGTAGCATTATAACATGTTCAAGATGTGCATGGCAAGTGGAAACAAATGCTTATATTAGGATTAGTTAGATATTAGCTAGTAATTAGATTGCATGAGGTAAGTAATTAATTACTTTATTCTTCATTCATGTTCTTAGGTAGCTTAAATCATGAAAGGTAAAAATCATATGCCTCAGTTACACTTAACCATATACTTTCATTTCACAAGTGAAACTAGGAAGACAACGATTACAACTGTTAGTTTTACCTCCTAGAACTAGTGTACTTAGAAACCTAAAGTCTTTGGAATTCGAATAGATCACTATGTAAACACTAGTAATTCATATGGTTGGGCATAGCGTATACTCACTACTCATCATTAGCACCATTTCCAAGAACTTTAGTTATCTACATGTACTATCTAGGATTTAGTAAAAAGTATTCAACTTCATTGGATCAAACCTTAAAGTTGCAATCATTCTAACAATATTACTTGTAAAAAACACACTAAAATTTTCTTTTAATCCAAAATTTCTTCTTCTCATAGGGATGATTCTCCACTAAAATTTAAGCACACATCCAATCAGAGTAATGAATGATCAAATCAGCCAATGCCCCAACAATGTCAAGTGGTATAGACTCATCTTGATGAGTATGTTCCTAACTTCACCTTTGTCCTACATCAAGATGAATAGATGTAGTGGAGGGACATGGAGAGAAACATTATGTTTCCACCTAATCAATTAGTTTCTACAATGCTCCAAGAAACTCTTATTAGGTTGGACATCCAAGGGCTCCATGCTAAGTACATTGTGTAGGACCATGATTCTAGGGATTACCATCCCACTGAGGCACAACATAAAATTGATTGGAAATAAGAGAAGCACTATGAAGTTACAAAGGGAAAATAGTTCAATAACACCTTGTTCCTACTAGGCCAAAAAGACAATGAGGATTCCTTCTTTGGAAGTTCTCATTTCACTAACTCTCCTCCCCTTGGTTTTGATGAATGGGGCTTGAACTAGAACTTACAGTCCACTATTAGCAATCCTAGTTCAAGCAAGAATGAATCCCATGACTGTGGGGGATCCAAAGATGGGAGTCATGGTAGGGATAAGGAAATGCATCATGATGTTGATCATGGTCATGACCATCAAAGAGGGGATGGTTGCCATTGTGATGCTAGTCCTTCTTTCTCTTCACCTTCATCATCCTCTTCTTCCTCCTCTAGCTCCAATTGAAGTTGTAGAGGATGTGACTATGATGGAGGTAATCAACAAGACAAAGATGATCATAGGAATTACTGAACTAGTCAAGATTAGGATCATGGCCAATCAAGGAAGCCCTACCATCATAAAAGAAGGGATTGCAGAGGGTGTCATAGGAATCATGGCCATTATGAAGGCTATGACTATGATGTGCCTTTGCTTGTAACTTGAAATATGTTGAACATTGTAGAGGTAGTGAGCATTCCAACAAGGTATGTGAAGGATAGTAGAATCAAGTGGTTAGATATGAACACTATTCCCAAGTTTGAAGGGGGATACAACTCAAATATGTAGAACCATCTTCAAGATTTTCACAATTCCTAGACCTTATAGAACATGGAGAATGAATGGAAGAAACTAAATTTTTTCCCAAGGATACTCATAAAAGAAGCTGAAAGTTGGTACTAGTCCTTGGAGCCAAAATAAATCTATAGATGGAGTACGATGCTTGAGCTCTTCAATGGTAAGTATCAAATGTACTCTTGAGTGTCCCACCTAAGAAAGTAGATCCAAGGTTTAAAATAAGAAATACATGAACCCCTGGATGTGGCCATGGGCAAGTACTATTCCCTTTTGCATCGATGTCCTAATTATGATTATTCTCAAAGGAAGTAGCTTCTCCATATCATAGATGGACTCATATAAACAAGGAGAACTCTTGGGGTCTACGCCCGAGGGAGACTTTCAAAATTAAGAGTCCATTAGATTCAAAGGCTTATAGAGAAAGATGCCAAGAAAGAAGAAGAATTGATAAAAAGGAAAAATGCTAATGAGAATAACTGATTTTATTCTATCAATAAAAGGGAAGTTTGATTTTGTGACAATGAGAAGGAGACACTGCTTAATGAGGTGGTGCAACAAAAGACCTTGCTGATTTAGAAATCTATCTTTGAAATTTTAGCCAAGGTAGAAAAAATATGAGACTCTTTGAATGAAAAGTTCTAAATCACTCTAACAATAGCAAAGGAATCCACAGAGCAAAGTAGTGATCATGAGTGTAGTAGAAGGAAGGAATCTAAACATGTCCACCAAAGGGGTAAGGGCAAGGTTGTTGTTGTAGATGAGGTTGTGGAATATGAAACAAATGATGATGGTGGGTATGACATCTACCATTATGAACACCCTAAGGGATGTTGCCCCATTGTGTCACACTTGGAAGAGTCTAGGATGTACTCTTTAAATCCTAGATTTGCAAGAAGGCAAGCATCCAAAAGGTTGCTTTGGGGGTAGTTTCACCAACAATAAGCCTATTATCCTAGTGGAGTTCCACTACAATCTTATGAGCAATATCATTAGTGGTAGCACTCATAGTCATGGGGGATGCCATCACCAAGGTAGCAATATCATTACTAGTAGCCTGATCCATATGGATACTATGTTTAGCAATCCACTTCTCTATGTGACTCTTCTAATCACACCTCATTCTAGCATCACTACTACCCTCCTAAGTACTACATAGATCAATCTCCATCTTCAAGAAGGGAATCCCCATTTTCTCATTACCCTCCTCATCCTTCTACACATATCTTGCTATCTTTAACTTAATTACCACTTTCTCTGTCAATGTAGAATGAAATTCCAACTTAGCCAGAGCAACATAACACTACCACGGTTGTTAACTTACAACGGGCTTCTCACCCAAGTGGTTCAAAAACCAAATCCCAAAAATGAGCATTTTTCTAAGCCAATAGTCCTACAAAGTCCTCATAGAATTATGTGGTTGATAACCCTAATTCTCCCTCATCCTCTACATCCACACCGTTCAAGTCCCCTTCAAACCAAACACATCCCAAGGTGCAAACCATTATGCTAACTCATGTGGTAACTTATTATATAAAGGCTAGCCATCTTCTTGGGAAAAGAACTGATCTTGGAAGTCCCCTTATTTACCTATAGATCACTAAGAATAAGCCTTGTAAAGTTCTTCTAGATTCAAGTTCTGCTATAAATCTAATTTCTCATGAGATGTACAAATCCTAAAACTTGCCTCCACTCAAGAAAAGTAATGAGCATCTTAAGTTGGTAGACCAACCCATCACTATTTCTTTCGAACTAGTGGAGGACATTATGACCACCATCTATGGGTGGTCCTTTCGTACTAATTTCCTAGTGATTCAAGTTGATAATTGCAAGGTGGACTTCCTAATTATCATGTGAAGGGCTTGGCTAAGAACCATTGATACATGGCTAGGCATCAAAGATCTTTTCTTGGAGATTTACAAGGAAAATGAATTTGTAAAGTAGAGAAGAAGAGAGTTCCATGCATCATGTACATTGATATAGGGTACAACTAGGTGTAGAAACTATGGTCCATAAAGAGCACATCCATCACAACATGCAGATAATGTGCAAATGAGACAAAAATCCAAAGGTTATTGTGCATAGCAACCATAAAATAGGAGGGCACCCAATGATTGATAGCTAATCATAAAAGTAGCTTAACAATTTGCATGAAATCAAATGAGAGCCTAATGAGTGCCTATGTTTAAGGCATGGATGAACTAGAGTGAGTTCATCACCTAGTCTTCAATGATGAACATGATGACACTTGTTGGGGAGAGTTTGAAAACCCTAAAAGTTTTAAACAAGATCTCCTAGAGTTGAAAACTCTACCTATTAGCATGGAATATGCTTTTATATAAAATGACAAATAAGTAATAATCAATGCCAATATTGCTCCTAAATAGAAAGAGATGTTGTTGAAGGTGGTCAAAAAATGGCCAATAACATTTACTTGGTCATATCGTAAACTGACTAGGATTAATCGTAAGATATGCTAACATTACATCTATAATAATCCTTCCATAAAGCCAAAGAGGTAGTCATAGTGGTGGTTGAAGTACAAATTGAAGAAGATCATCAAGGAGGAGATTGAACAACACCTCAAGTCAGGGTTCATCTATTCCATTGTGGATAATGAGTAGGTTAGCCCACTTGTAATTGTGCCAAAGAAATATGGCAAGTGGAGGATCTATATTGACTTTAGGTTATTGAATATGGTGATCTACAAAGATCATTTTTTGTTGCCATTTTTTGACCAAGTGTTGGACACCATCCCTCGGCATTGTTACTACAGCTTTCTAGATTGTTAGAGTGGCTATAACTAAATTGAAATTGCACCATAGGATTTGGCCAAAACTACATTCATAAGTCCCTAGGGAACTTTCTCATACAAAAATATGCCTTTTGGTCTTTGCAATGCCCTTGCAATCTTCCAATGCCTTGTCCTTAGTATTTTTCAATAGCAAATTAATAGTAGGATAGAAGTCTTCATTGATGAATTCTCCACCTATGGAGCTACATTCAAGCAAGCCATGGACAATATTAAGCAAGTTCTTAAAAGATGTGTGGAGAGTAACCTTTGGCTCAATTAGCAAAATAGCCATTTGAAGGTCTAAAAAGACATTGTGTTAGGGTATAGAATCTCACAAGCAGGGATTGAGGTGGACCATGAATAAATAAGGGTCATCTAGGGAATAACCCACCAACAAAAAACTATCAAAGATGTCCAATCATTCCTTGGCCACACTAGCTACTATCAAAGATTCATAGAGAATTTCTCTAAGATCACTAAACTATTAATAGAGCTGACAAAGAAAGATGCTCTATTCATATGTATTGAGAAATGCAAAAAGGAATTCTAAAAAATTAAGTAAAAGCTCATAGAAACTCCAATTCTATGAGCACTCAACTAGTCCAGACCATTCCACATCATGATAGATGCATTGAACTATGTCTTGGAAGCCATGCTCACATAGTTGGATGATCAGAAATGTCCACACTACATCCACTATGTGAGCCAAAGCATTTTGGGTGCACAATTGAACTACACCATTATGGAGAAAGAACTAATGATGACGTTGTATGCCTTGGAAAAATTCAAGCACTATGTGCTTGGGTACAAGGTATTCATGCAACACATAGCATAGTGCAATCCACTTCTTGACGAACAAACTAATGGTGAGCCCTCATGTCATATGATGGCTTGTGATCTTAAGGAATTTGATCTCACAATGGTAGATCAAATGGAAACCTAGAATGTGGTTTTTGACCTTTATAAGGTGTGCAATAATAGCATGGTTCATTGGTATGTTCTTGATGTAGACCAACTGTGCATCCTCTAGGATGCTCATTAGAGCCCTTGAGGGAGCCACTATGATGGGAGATGCACAACCATTAAGATCTTGATGGTAGGGTATTATTAGCCAACACTCTTCAAAGATGCTTACCAATTCGTTCACTCTTGTGATTATTGTCAATGTGATGGTGGGATGACTACTCAAATAGAGGAGCCTTAGCAATGGGTCCAACCACTAGAACCCTTCAACATCTAAAGCATTGACTTCATGGATCCCATCACATCCATGTCAAATGGAAAGGCATACATCATAGTCATTGTTAACTATTGTATGAAATGGGTAGAAGTAGTAATTATCATTGAATAGTCATCTTCCACAGTTGCTTAGTTTGTACAACAGAATGTTGTAAATAGGTTTGGAATGCCACGTGCATTGATTTCTAATAATGGTACTCACTTTACAAGCACTACCTTTTGAAAGCTCATGTAACAGTTGAGAGTAAAACATAAATTAACAACACCCTATCACCCCTAAACCAATTATTAGTAGTAGTAATAAATATGAAGATCACTAAGATCTTATGTAGAATAATTAGCAAATATAGAAGAGACTAGAGAAAAAAACTCAACGATGCCCTTTGGGCCTATTGCTTAACATAGAAACTCCCTATATGCTATTCTCCCTATGAGATAGTGTATAGAAAATTGCCAACTCTTCTAATTTAATTTGAGCTTCATATACTTTCAATAGCCTATGACCTTGATCTTGACCTTAGCCTAGCATGGAAAAAAAGACTAATCAACCTTAATATGCTAGATAAGAATAGACTGGTGGCCCTATCCTTAAATAAAGTGCACAAGACATTCAAAAAACAACACCATGACCTCAAAATAAGGAAGGTAAAATTCCAACCTGGAGACAAGGTCCTTTATTGGAAGCCCACACATGTACATCAAAAGAGCGGAAAGGGCCTTACATCATTTATGAAACCTTCCTTTCTAGCACCATGTTGATGTACAAACTTGAAAGCCCAAATAAGAAGTTACTGGTCAACATGTAACAAGTCAATCCTTTCCATGAGCCCAAAAGAGCTAATTCTAGCAACACCTAATTAGATGAACAACCATGATTAACTTTTTGGATCTCCTCCTTCTAACTCAGTTGTGCGGAAGATGGCCATCTATGCTAATTATGTAAATGGCTCCTCAACTTTTATACATTTTTGTTTTACAACATTTTTTTATACCATTTTTATTTTACAACATAGTTAGTATGTTTTATCTTTGATATTTTACTTTATTTTAGTATGTATATTTTTCTTATCTTTTTAATAAATTACTTTCTTTTTCTTTATTGCCAGTAGGACATAGTGATGTTGTAGTTGTTTGCTAATGGTGGTTTGTACTTAATATTTTTGATTGCTAATGTTTGGTTCCTCTCTTTGAATCTTGATATTGATAACTAAGATAAAGCTTCTTTTTCATGGAATAGGTAATGAGTCCATGTCATCTACTGATCCACAACACTCTATGGTCTTCCTTGTTCTAGAAATATGAGGTCCATTTTTAATGAACTTGTGACCTTAATAGTTTCCAAACTTAGGAAAGATTAAATGGATTGACAAGGATGTGAATTCAAGGGGACTCAATACTCTTTGCACTTTTCTACTCTCTTAAGTGCATGAATGTTTTAATGGATTTTTTACCATTCCACTGTTAACCAATAACAGGAAGCTAAAGTCTTTGCATGGTATGGTTCCCATCTAAAAATTCATAAAATATATAAGAAGAAATGATGGGAATTCATAGCACACCACTTAGACAAAATAATAGGCTATAAGTAGTAGTTATGAGACTAGAAAGACATGTTACCCATGCCTAAAAGTCCCCTCTAACTAAGGTCCTTTGTCATTTTCTGCATCTCTTTTCTTCTCAATAATGAATGGTGATTGATCTTTGGGAGCATTCTTATGTTTTAAGGAGATGTGTAGATCTTAGAGTATTGATGCAAATTCACTAAAATTTTTTGGTTTTGATCTAGACTAAGGATTAACTTTATCAGGTCATTTAACCATAAACCTCATAAGGAACTTCATGTAACCATGATTCAGAACTCCATTCCACCTTTCTGTCATCCACCAATGCTTTCCACTTTTCACCTCAATGCTAGCTTCCATGTCTTGTTTAATTTCTTGGTTTGACATGTCAAAATTCTTAGGTAGGTTCTTCTAGATAAGATCCTTAACTTTTCATAACCATTAATCAATCATGGGGTCCACGTACTTCTTAATTTGAGGATATGCAAGGGCAAAAAGGGCATAAGCCTGCTATAGGAGGATCCACTTGCATTTCTCTTAGTTGGGCTAGTTAAGTTTCTTATCCTTAGGAATTTTTTCAATAAAATCTTCCACATTCTCCATTGATTGCATCCAATTGGGCATTCCTTAATGACATTTTTCCAACAAAATCTTATTCTTCAAGTCAAAACTCCAATTTTGTGCATATCAAGCTGTCTTCAAGTATTTCATCATGTTCATGGCTTTTCTAGCTCTCCAAGGACCCCAATTTCATGATGAAACTCCTATTTTTTTAAAATTTTAAATGTGAAAAATTTTCTCCATAGATCTCATTGAAGGAGGGGACACATAGACAAGACCCCATCGACACAAGGTAAAAAGTCTGTATTTACAAAGTGATCCTTAGCAATTTTTCACATTTATGCTAAAACAAGGGGAAGTTTTTGAATTTTCAGAGCCCAGAACCTTCCAAGAGCCATAACTTCCAAACCATTTATCCAATTCACCCCGTTCTTTAGTCTTGCAACTACCATAGGTAAGCTATTTGTCATGGGGGCCAAAAACCTTAGGTTTTTTATGGAAATTTTTTTGAAATTTTTATAACTTCCATAAAGGTTTAACTAAGGAATTACCATCAAAACATTAATCTGAAGAAGTTAAACCCTGCTAACAAACTCTATTAACCTTTTAAGTTAAAAAATGTTAAAATAATATTAAAATATTGAATCTACCATGGTTATAACTTAGCCAAAGTGTAACTGTCCAACAAGATAAGGTACCTAAAAGTTATAAGTTACACATTGTATGCTAATCCTTGGTTATGTTGTGACAACAAATGGCACCTAAGGAAAAACCCATGCAGGAGGGAGGACCATCCTAACCAAGGGACAAACAATTAAGAATAGGAAGGGGCCAAGAACAACCCCAAGAGCAAGTAGCTAAAACCCATGCAACATGACCTCTTTGGAAGGAGCCTAACAAGAATTTGTCAAACAAATTCCCAAAGTAGCAGCCACAACTGAACAATCACACTAAGATGAGGCACCAAGGCTAATACCAAGCCCTGAGGTCACCTTGATAGTTTTCTACCTCAATTAAATCAAATATAAGAAGGTCTAGAAATCTATGTTCTAAGAGTTAAACTTTGGATTTTTCTTGGAGTTTGCTCCTCTAAAAGTCAAGATCTAATTGTAGAACTCTTCCATGTGGTCCATTATCACTTCCAGCAAGGAGTGATACATGGGAGAGACCTACCTCTTTTGGAACAACAAGCAAGTATGTTCAAAAGTCAAAATCAAGAATATTTCTATGTCCTACTTGGTAAAAGAAATTTTAGAGATCCTTTGGTTACTTGAGACTGGGGTCAATCTTGTAGAAATTATAACATAGGAAAATCTTGGTGTCAAGTAGGAATGGATGTAGTGGAGCTATGGAGTTGATCACAAGAAGTTTGGTGTGCTCATCATAGTGGAACATGCGTACTTCAAGATTGCAACCTTTCATCTCAATCCAATGGTAATGCTAAGAAAAGTCATAGCTTTCTTCTTCCATGCATGTGCCACTTTAAGAAAAAGATTTTGGGTTAACCTTCCATAGCTAATCAATCATGAGATAGAGAAGTGATTCAAAAAGAATGAACGTGGAAGGAAGCTACTCACCTTTTTGTGTCTCATTAGAAAATTATGCAAGAGGGGAGGCATAACATGCTACACAAACATTGCTTTCTGACATGTGCCAACCACCTCTTAGATGAAAATGATGAAGGAAAAAGTACCTACAAAAGTGATCCAATAAGAGGATTAGCAACCATCCCCTCCACCATCCACTCACAAAACAACATTGAAGATCTATGTTTCCATTAAGCACATGCATGAATTCTAAGAGTAGATCCTGCAATAGCAATAGGAACAAGAAGAAATGAGTGGTGGTGATCCATCTATGTACAAACCGGCAATGAGCCACCTCAACAAAGTGGCTTGAACCAATAGTTAGATGGAAGCTAGGTCATTAATATTCTTAGCCTAATAAATGCAGGTGTCTACAAGGTCAAATCCAAGTGCTCAAGAGGTAATGGTGTCCTTCTTGCAATAGTAGCAATTCCCAAAAATCTCTAGGAATGCCACTACCTTTTCAGTGTGTCTGGAGGAGGGTGAGAGGGTAACTATCTTGGTGATGCAACACCATGGGCAAGAGACCATGGACAAAGTGGTTACTAAAAAAGTGTTCAAAGCACTCAATGCACCTACGACATCTATACTAGATGTTTTTACACTTAGAGATGTGTAGATGTCTGCAGGAACTCTTAGCGGTAAATTAAGCATAACCCAACATGAAGAATTGCTAAACCAACTAGTGGAAACTAGGAAATTAATTCCTTATGTCTTTCACCTTCTAAATACCATCACTACAATCCAATCAGAGCTACTAGAAGTAAGGGGAAAGTGCATCAAAATGGAGGAGTAATTTGAAGTAGCCAAGGCTAGAAACCAACACTTGGCTATGGAAGTTGCCAATCTGAAAGCTTGTCTTGCTAATCTTGTATTTCTCAACTAAGTGATCACAAGAGATAAATATTTGTAGTAGCTTCAGAAGCATCTCAAAGAGGTTGAGAATGCCAAGGAGATAATGATCTTTGACTAATCCTTAGCTAATGACACCATGCATAACATTCAAAAGGACTTGGTTTAGAATCATTGCGAGAATGAGATCCTGACTGCAGAAAACTATTTCCTACATAATGTTGATGCATAGAAGCAAAAAATGATAGAATTTTTCAATCAATAGCAAGAGTATCTAGCCAAGGTGAACACAAAATTGAGGATATTGGCTACAGAAAATCACAACCTCTCCATGGAGGAAGTCCATGCCTTATGCCAAAAATATGCAATTGTGATTATTTCCTAGAAGAATGAGGCCTTGAAGTTTGAAAGAGTGAAGAATCACTACAGGGATTAGATGGGATTGTAGAAATAAATCAATGAAAATCACATCCAATTAGTAGAGGCAAAAGTCAATGACACCCTCCAACAACGCAAAGAATGAGGCGATGTCTGGTAGCCTATCTTTAATGGGTTGAATGCATACAACAAGGTTGAAATCTACTTGAAAGAGTTGAAAATTGAGGAGATGACTAAATACATAAAGCTTGCCAATCTCCACTATGCAAACCTAGTGATGGTAATTATTGGAAGGCCATGGTCAAAGTTGGAAAAATAAGTGGTTAGCTCATACCTGTTGTATGAGGAAAAGTTCAAGCATCAAAGGAGACCAAGTAGAAGCTTGAGATAACAAACATGAAACTTGATGTTCTTAAGGGAAAGTTCATCAAGCAAAGATCAACTATTAAGAACCTGAAAAAAAGGATGAATGACTACCAAAAGTTGTAGAATGCACTTACAGTGTTTGACATTGAACATAAACAGTTCGATACCTAGTTCATGAATGTGAAGGAGTTGTTCCCAGTAATGCCATGTCCATGGGATATTCCCATTTCAGTCCACTTTGGTGAAGTTGCATGGACCTTGAATGATCCCCAAAGTAAGGAGGAGAAGATGAAGGCACTATTGATCACCTTCCTTCTTTTGCCAAAAATTGCAACTACTGTAGGACAACCATAACAATTGCCTCAATTACTACTTACACCTGAAGTAGAAGAAGGTCCTTCAGAACCTTAGGAGCCTACATCTTCTAAGAAAATTTAAACTTCTTCATTGTCTTCACATCATTGGAGGATTTGTGTTTGTCAGTTTTGTCTTGGTGTTCAATTTTGTTATCCTAAACATTGAAATTTTGTAATGATTGTAAACCATACACTTTGGCACTCAATTTTTGTTGTGTTTTTTTTGTGTGTCTATAGTCAATCAATAATCCCATACCTTCCCAAATTTCTTAAGGAACTTGAGGGAAATTTTTCATTCAATCATGGAGGTATGATGAGTCATTCATTGGGTCACATCCATAGGATATCATTAATGTGATCCCATCAATGCAAGGTTTGACACATTAACAAGGCATTCTATTTTTTTCCTATAAATGTGCACCTACCCACTAAATTTATGGTAATCTTTTCATAGTTGTAGCAAAGCAATTATAGTTTTTTCATTTAAGAGTTAGAATATTTTCTTAGTGCTTGCAGTAGGAGTTAAAGAGTATACGAATCTTTGTTCATGCACTATTATACCTGAGCACTTCAATGTGGACAGTAATAGAGATGATATTTTTTGATAAACCTTGCAACACTTGGAATAGATTAATTATTTCTTATGTATTTAATATTCATGCAATTTACCATAATGTTTTTTAAGTAATTAAGTAATCAATTCATATCAATTTAATATTAACACATAAGTACAATCACTTCGAGCATATGCTTGATGCTTAGTAATTCTAATAACACTTAATGTTTGGTAACCCAGTAGCATTATAATATGTTCAAGATGTGTATAACAAGTGGAAATAGATGCTTACATTAGGATTAGTTAGATATTAGCTAGTAATTAGATTAGATTAGCTAATCAATTAATTACTTTATTCTTCATTCTTATTCTTAGGTGACTTAAACCATAAACGATAAAAATGATAAAAATCATATGCCTTAGTTACACTTAACCATACACTTGCACTTCACAAGTAGAACTAAGAAGACAACAATTGCAATGGTTAGTTTCACCTCCTAGAATCAGTGTACTTAGAAACCTAGCCTTTTTAATTTAACCGGATCACTGAGTGAATGCTAGTGATTCATATGGTTGGGCATAGGGTATGCTCACCACTCATCATAATTCATGATCATTTTATTGAATTTCATATATGAGGACAAGTAAATATTAAGCTAATTATGTAAAAAAATAAATTACATTAAGATTAATTTCTATTCTAAGTCAAAGTGCTACAACGAATGGGAATCAATCTCAATCTTATTGGCATTCATGCATTATGTTTAGGCATAATTCACTCAAATAAGACATTGTACAAGTGACTTATATTAACATTATGAGCACTCATTAACTATTAAAAAAATATAAAAATGAAATTGATAGAGTCTAGCTACCTACTAAGCAAATGATGCTACAAATGTGGTATTTGAAATGTATTTATAGGCATTTATTGTAGTTACAATGTTGCATTTATGATGCAGCATCCTAATTGCAACATCATAGATGCAATCTCATAGATTGATATTACAACTAACTAATACAATTTTATTAGTTCCAAGATAAGGGGTTTGCTAGCATTAAGCCTTTCAACATACAACATATGTTACTTCATCATAATGGGTATGTTGATTTATGATACTATTATGTTCTTCTTATGTTGTACAAAAGTATTATATTAGCTATATGTCATTGGTTACATATAGTCAAATAGTTTGGTTTTAACATCCCCAACTATTCATTTCTATACCCAAATCTTTTAGAAAATTACATCTTGTTGATAGCATTCAACAACTTGAATTCCTGTTCCCTCTTAATACAAAGCTCAACAATTTATATCCAATATAATGATACAAAAAAATTAAAGAGACATAGAGAAAATAAAATAAGGAACTAGGATGCATATTCCTTTCATTGTCAAGATTTTAGAATGTCATTAGAGGTAGCTTTTGATCAAGATTGTAAAGGAGTGAGGAAGATGAATTGAGATAAGAGATAAATATCTTGAAATACTGCTTTATTATTTGCTTACCAAGAAAATACTTCTTTACAAGAAAGTGATAAAAAGTCCATTTGGGGATGTCCATTGTTTAATCATTCCTTTCAAAGTGAAATTTCCAATAATAGAAATATCTATAAATAATTCAAAGTAGTGTGAGAATGGTTAAACTATAGGACATTTAAAGAAGTAGCGATTTATAGTTCTTGGGCTCAAGCCATAATGTGGATAATAATCATTATTAATAACACTACATTGGTACAAAAAAAATTACTAGAATCTTACCTTTAAGACACTGATTAAAGAATACCTTATATCTAGGAATTAATGCATTTTTTCACCAATAAAATTTAGGCTTATCACATACTTCTAGAAGCAATGTTTGGTATGTACTTTTAAGATTGATCCCAATAAACATAGATCTTTAGTGATGAGACATGAAATTGCTCACATTTTTGGCGGTCGCGCTAAGGCACCCACGATAACGCACCCACATTATATCATGGGTCGCGATATCGCGTATGCGATATCTCATGGGCTGCGATATCACGTACGTGATATCTCATCTGCTCACGCATACATGATATAGTAGTCAGTCGTAATTTCTATAAATAAGAGGCAGCTCTCCCTCATTTCTCATCCCAATTTTAGAGTAGTGAAGCTCTGGCAGTTTGATCCCTCCAGAGTTAGATTTTTTCCCGTGTCTGCCCGTAGTGTGGTAAATGTAATTGTACAGTGTCTTTATTCGAGTGTGCTGTACTTGGACACGCACATGACCAGAAATAAAGATCGAGATTACTTCATCATTGCAAAATTCACTTTTTCATTTATTTATTTGTTATTTATTTAATGTTATTTACTATTTTCTCTCTCTCACTATTAAACTCCTAGAACGCAGAACAAGTACGACTTGATTACGAGCATTTAAGTGTGACTGCTTGGTAGCCCAGTGGTGTAGCTAGGATCTACGCTTGGTAACCTAGTGGCATATTTGGGATCTGCACTTGGTAATCCCAGTGGCATACCTAGGATTTATGCTTGGTAGTCCCAGTGGTAGTCGTGCATGAGGCCTAAGATGTATACGATTGATCAAGGAATTGGTTGCTCGTCGTACTTAGGCTAGATTAGATTTTCTTACCCTTTTCCTCCTAGCTTAGCTTAGTTAATATTCTTTTCCACTACCTTCAGGAGTAGCATTAGGTTAGAACACATCATACACCTCATCTAGACTAAACCATACATGACATATGCAATACTAGTCTAGGTGGGAAGACAACGAACTGCGACCTAAGGCTAACTATCTAGGTGCCACAACTAGTCCATTTGCGAAGTTCGACCAGATCGTGCGTGCGATGCTCATTTCATATGAGTTGAGTGTAGGGGTACCTCGCCATTCATCATTGGCGCCGTTGTCGGGGATGGTGCTAGTTATCTAGATTAGTTATATCATACAAGGTCATTGTAAAGAACTTAACGATACATCTCTTAGAAAGAATAAATAATTATTAAAAGTCACATAAATTCACACACAATCATGCCTCTCCTACAAGATGATAATAATGCCACACTTGGTGAGGAAGTTCATTGGAGAACCAATGAACCATATGACGATGAAGATTGGAGTATGCAATCTGAGGTGGGGGTTTCTTATAAGAATGAACGAAAACAACGTCATCGCAACACACGAAAACATAACTTACTAGATGAAGATGAACCCCCACTAGCCACTACAAGCCTAACGCAAATACAAGAGGCTGTTCGAATCTCACGTAGGCATCGTAAAGAGAGCTGACTACCTAGGCTCGATTTAATCAACTTTCCCAAATTTTCAGGAAGCTATGACTTAGATCTGCATCAACATTTACTAGCCTTCTACGATGCTTGCACATGGAATAACATTGATAACGGGTGGCAAAAAATTAAGCTCTTTCCTATGACACTTGTTGACCAAGCAAAAGGATGGTATAGATCATTAAAACCAAATTCGATATGACGTTGGTCAACAATGGTAGAAGCCTTTAACGAAAAATATCAAACCTACGCAAGAGTTTTAGCCTTGAGGAAACAAATCCAAGGATGGAAACAAGCACAACATGAACCATTGGACATGGCCATAGAAAGATACTATGCATTGTTAAAAAACTATCCAAGCCATGGGTTTTCCAAGGAAAGGCTAATGTATCATATTATTGATGGGCTACGTAATGAAACAAGAGAGACCTTAGGAACGTATGCCCGAGGTCAACTATACGAACTACAAACCCATCAAATCCAAGAGCTTATTAAGCAGGTAGCAAAAGAAGAAGGAGAAATAGCTACATGGGAGAGTGTTGAAAAACACCAACGGGACCAAAATCACAACTCAACAAAGGTCCAGGATCATAACAAGGAGAGATCGACTAATCTCAAGGTGGAAACATCATCTTTGCCAATACAACAATTGTTAGAAGAAACTAAGGCAAAGATCAATAAGATGTTGGAATGGATAAATCAAAAGTGTGGAGAATGTATCAACATCATTGGAGATAGAGTTTTGACAACCCAAGAAGCAGGACAAAACATTAGACATTTGGAAAGAAAGAATGAAGGGAATAAGCGCTTAACTGCCAATCCTACATATGAATGCAACATATTCCTATACGATCACCCCAAGGGCTAATGCCCAATATTGTTACATCTACATGAGCATTGGGGAAACATGTTACATCCAGAGTTTGTACAAAGATACTATGTTCAATCGCAGTGGCAACAATCCCAGTCGTGGGGGAGACCACCCTTAGATTGGAGGCGCCCTTCATCTTTTTCAAATCTAAACGCTTATCACGTTCAACACCCTGTTTCTTCAACTGGGCCGCCACACTTTATCTCACCACAATACCATTCTCCACAATACTATCAACCCATACCTCCAACACAACCACCACCTTATGCACCTTACATCCCTCCTAACTTTCAACATTCTCATCCTTTCCCTCCTTCCACAATGCCACCAACTATTCCTAAGGTGTTTGTACCACCGCAACCCACGAACAACACTTGTGCTACTGCTATTAATAGTAGTGAAAAGCCTCTGCAACATCAAAGGCATCCTTTCTTTAAACATGACCGTAGGAAGGGACAACATAACCCTGAGGCCACTACATCTTCCAACTCAGCACAAGTCCAACAATGTGGTGCACCCTTACCTTCGAACCCAACACCTCATGTAACTTCATCAGGGCCACCGACTAACGCTCCAACAACCATACAGCCCAATGAACACAACCATGGGAGGCATTAGCCCAATCCTTGCATACCATCTAATGG